>JACAXG010000062.1:2478365-2583855 GCA_018881555.1 Amblyornis subalaris | reverse complement strand
GAAGGGAAGGGAAGGGAAGGGAAGGGAAGGGAAGGGAAGGGAAGGGAAGGGAAGGGAAGGGAAGGGAAGGGAAGGGAAGGGAAGGGAAGGGAACGTTGGTTAGCATCCAGGACAGCCAATGTCCTTGCAGTGCCACACTATCCCCTTTGAAACGTAATAGTAATTGGGCAAGGTCTCTGACTGGAAGGTTCCTGGTGATTGTAAAAAGACAACTATCATTACCATTTTCGAAGGACAGGAAAGAAGGCTAGGGGAACTGCAGATAGGTCAGCCTCACCTTACTACCAGTTTAGTCTGTGAATTGAATCCTCTTGGAAGGCATGTCCAGATACATAAAAAAGGTGACAGGGAGCAGTCAGCACAGAAGTGCCAAGGGTAGAATTGTGCCAAATCAGCACGAGTGCCTTTCATGATGTCTGGATCTTTGAGTGAGGGTAGGATACTTGAACTCCCATGGCATTCTTGTGGTTGAATTAGAAAGATATGGGCTGAACAGACAGATTGAAAATGAGGCTTGATTTGTGAATAGAAGTCACAGTTACAACTCTAACTGATAACCTGTTAAAAATGTCCCACAAAAGCCAACATACAAGGAAAACCTGAGGAAGCTGGCTGTGTTTGCCTGTAAAAGAGAAAGAAAAGAGAGGGCTTTATTGCTGTCTTCGGTGGCCTAAGAGGATCTAAAAAGAATATGGAGTCACACTATCATCACAGTTGCATATTAAAAGGATGCAACAGAATTTTTGGTAACATATAAGGTAAAAAAAAAAAATCTTAATAATTGTTAGCACTAGAGGCCTTGAAAAAATATGTCCATGAAGATTACAAAATCTGCGTCATTGAAGATTTAAAAAATTCATTAAGACATACCCTGAGCTGCCTGATCTAACTTCAGATTTAGGCCTGCTTTCAGTGGTGTTAGAGCTGGAGTACCTCAGAAATCTCTTCCATCACAAAACACACAACAAACTTAATCCTCTATCTCCTATCTGTTCTGGTTTGCTAAGGTCATTCTTGAAGGCTGAGGTCTCAAAGTTCAACTACAGCGACTTCAATACAACTACAATTAGCAAACTCAGTACAGCACCTGGTACTTGTGAGATTTGCCCATTTCTCCATTCATRAACCTAGTGAGCAAATGGTATTTTCTTAAAGTCTCTGAATGTATGGGGGCATATCAGGAAATGTTGAGAACAGCAGATTTGAATCAATGTGTTATATGCAACTTCTGATTTTATTGTGCCTAGCACTGTTAGGAAAATACAAATTAATCTCTCTGTTGTCTGATATGCAGCAAAGAATAATCTCTTTTTAGTTTTTATATCTTATACGCTTATTATCACTTGATACTGGAGAGTTGCAGCAATAAAACACCATTGTGCTATGAACAACAGCTAGTTATACAGAGAAGTTTATTTGAAGCTCAACTTTAATAACAATTACTTCTTTTGGATACTGCTTCTTTTAATCAGAGCTCATACTATTTAATCTAAAAACCTAGTCCTGCTGGCTATCAACTGATGTACCGTCACATAGAACAGTACAGAGCTGAATATTTCAAATGGAGAACAAAGCTTGAGTGTAAGTACCAAGGAGTAATTCTTTAAATCTCTGTGGGAAGAAGTTTAGGGTATATGTGTCTGAGAATCCTCTGGGGACTGATATGACATTGGTGTCTGCTATGATGTAGAGTCAGAGAAACTCAAGAAAACCTTTTTGATGGGCTAAAGCTCTTTAATACAGCAGAATTGTCAAAACTATTAACTACAGAGAACATAATTAAAGATGCATACTCTTAATCTAAAATATGCCCAGCTCTTTTAGATACTAGAATATGTCAGTGTGAACTGGCATATTTTAAAATGACACATTAAAAAAATAATATTCAACTATTAGTCTTAACATGTTCCAAGTTAAACTGTTGGATTTAACCAACCTAAGTTCTGTTTATTACATCATTACACCATTTTAAAATGCAGTTTACTTTATTTTTCCTCCAGCATTTTCTCTTCAACTCCTCTGCTTGATCCATAGGGTTTTATCAGCAAGAGCAAAAAGAGTGGGTTCAATCCTCTCCTATTGCTGAGAATAAAGAATACCTTAGTCAAAACCAAATGTGAATAATCTTCCTTAAGGGATGAGACAGTACAACATATTTCAAATGTCTCTGTCATTATTTAGAAATTATCAAGGAGGCCTTTAAGTGGAGTCCAGCCCATTGATCCTTACCATTTTCATTACAAAATACAGAGACTTTTGAAAGAGAAACCCCATAGGCTGGAGGTTATGCTTATTAAAAGGTTTGAATTACTGCTCTTGCACTGGGGATCAACATCATCCCCAGAGTAAAAGGAGCACAAAAATGGTAGAGGGAGTGGGATTCTTCAACTCTACAGTTTAAGTTGTTGAGTCACAAAATAAAGATAAAAGAGCATTGTAATGTGACACTCAGTTAAGATGCTAAAGAGAGGAAAAGGCCTTGATAAGTTGTACTCTCCAGGCATCCTCTGGTTGATGTTAGGAAGAATGTCCTAATATTCCCTCACTGATGATAGGGAGAATTGGCTCATGTAATTCATGTCTTGGAGGTAAGTCATACATGATTAGAGTGGAAAGAGTGGTTCCAGTGCCCTGCTCTAAATTGTGGTGATGAAGCACCAGACTGGGTGATATGTATTCCTGATCAGTCCCAATGACATGATTTACTATCCTTTTCTACAGCTCTTTTCACAGTCCAGTTTCTTCATCTTTACCATCAGCTATTCCTATTTACTCCTTCCCCAGAGATCTCAGTTTTGCTGAGATTTTACACCTCCTTGTTATTCATGATGTGGCTGCCCCAGAAAATTCTACCTTGGTCAGCAGTTCTGCAAGGTAATGCCTCTGTATATATATAGTTTTTCATTTCTGCCATTTCTCATGTTGTTGTCATCTTAGTTTAGCCACTAGTCAGGCTTGGCCAGCTGCATTTACTCTTGTACATCTACTCCTTTGCTATCTTTAACACCTGTATTTTCTCTTGCTCTTTCCTTCCTAGTGTAGTTGAGGGTGGACATTTTTTTCCGAATACTTCAAAACAAGTAGCAGCCCATAAACTGCTTATTTATCTGGCCTTTAATCTTCCCTAGATAAATACTTGTCCCTAGAAGAGGGCACCAGAACATAAAATGCTATTGTCACTGAAAAATGCTACTTACTGGCTTTTGATCAACTTTTACAAAAAGAATGAAGCCAGAAATCTGCACATGAGGATTTTTGCACCAGCCTCTGATCAGCTCAGTGTATTTCCCTGAGGGTCTGTAAGGACTTAAAGAGCACAGCTTTCTGTGCTAACGAAAGCACAGCAAAGGCCACAGAAGGACTTTGCCATGAGATGAGCACAGAATGGAGTGACAGGACGGTGCTAACTCCAGGCCTGACAGAGGTGAGACCTGGTTAGCACATCCTGGGTAATGCATCCAGAAAAAAAGTCCTACTTTGGCAAACTGTGTAGAGAAACAAGTGCTCATACGCATATCACTGGTCAAAGAGCACCGCAAGTTATGGGACAGATGGCATCTGTGACCACTGAAGCGTCCCCGAATAGGCGTCTGTGGATACCTAGAACTTAGACTGTAAGTTAAGCTGGTGTGATGGGAACCTGAGACAACTTCATCACAGTTCTCCAGAACAAATTGCTATTCAGTCAGGATCATGCTATTTTCCCTGGTTTCAACACAGAGATGTAGAAAGAATAAAAACCCCTCTTTTTAACCCTTATGGTGGGAGATGGGTTTGTGTTGCAAAGAGAAAATACATGAAACAATGACTCTAAGAGACAATGTCTGTTATTGATCAGAACACTTCTGAATTGCCATCCCATAGTAATAATGTTTTGTTTTCCTTTTATTTGTAGTCATTCCAGTTTTTAAGAAAGGGGATGACATTAAGCATTGGCTGGTACATATTGAATGAGAGAGAATGCTGACACAGCAGAAATGGCCTAGTCTCTGAGCAAATGGACTAAAGCAATTAATACACATTTCTACTTTAACTGGCTATTCTAGAGGTTAAAAATAAGGGAATATTAAATGACAGAGAGAAAAAAGGACAGTCCCTGGCCCTTCATGTACATCCACTGATGGCCATCAGTGAAAAGGAGTAAAAATAAACACAGACTTTTTTTAGGCAGTACTTTTATTAATATCCAAGGCCTTCAGTAACTCAGACAGGGCCAAATTAATCTTTGTCCCCTAGTTCTTGACAGCCTCTACTTCTAGATATTGGACAGACCTTCAGATGGCCTAAACACAGATCTTTGCATTGGTTCTGGTAGAGACATAATGATTTATAACCATTGAAATCCACCATTGTGTGTTTGCAAAGGGTTTAAATCAGAGCAGAGATGGATCCATTGATTTTTCCTCTCACTTCCTTGTCAATGCCTTGTACTTTGCAGTACTTTCCGTTTTCTCATCAGTTCTTACAGATACCACCTGCACCAATTATAGTCACTCCTGTTCAGAGGTATCACATCTTCCAAACAAGTACATAGTTAAATAATTCATTTAACATTTTTTTTCTAATCAGAGAAATAAAGAACAATAAATTAAATAATAAAGAGTAAAAATTGCTAATATTGGCTCATTGTGTAAGAATTTACTGATATTTTGATTTATGTTTTAGACAGTGATGCTGTAATCTAAAAATGTATAGATGAAATACTATAATCTRTAATGATTTTGATAGTGTAAATAATGATTACACATTTTATAAGCTCTTGAATGAACTCAGTTTTTATTTCTAAACTGTATGAATGACCTGCCATCTCTACATATCATATAATTAGTGGAGATTTATGAAGGTAGTATGGTGATTTTTTATGGTTCTCTGAGATCTCTAGTTGTAGTTTACACCCTGATTTCAAGCATGAATGTTGTCAATTATTGGCTTCAATTAAATAATTTATCAGTAGAAACAAAAAGATTGACAAACTGGGTGCTGCACTCTGTAAAAATTGATTTGCTAATGGTAGATCAGAAAAAGTCTCTATTAAAATTTTTTCTACAATAAAATAATATTTACTCTAAGTTCAATAAATAATATGGAAGATGTTACTCAATATACATGAAAATGAATTATAGTTATCAGCAAACTAGTCTTGAACTTGGTTTGTGCATTATTAATTTAATATTACTAGTAAATCCCTAAAATGGTTGATCTGCACTTAAGATTAGATCTATTAATTTCTTCAGTCAGTTACAGAGACGTGTCTTAGGAGATTTCTGTTTGTACCACCGTTTAACATCTCTTTAACTTCTTTTTGCATGAAACAGTCAATGAAATGCAGTGCAATCCTATGTTACTTACACAAAAATTCTATGAACATCAAATATTTGCACTATCTGGAAAAAGACTGGAGGACTGATTTGCTCATAAAGGGATTTTCTATGTGTCATTGTAATATTTCAAAACTGATCACGTACCAGAGTGAAGAAGAGGAATTTTGCATGTTTATCCCATTGTAGAAAAAATCTTGGTACTGAATCTTTTACAGTAATATTTCTTTAACAAAATTGCAATGCTTTATAATTTTGGGTCATTCTCCAAGTAAGGAAAACAATTCACGAAATTTTTTTGTTGTTGTTCARGTATCTTAATATTTGTGCCTCCTGTAGATTGGTACATCTTTAACATAGTAGCACAAGTAGAAAACTCATTGAAGGTGCAGCATCACTTAGTGCTAATAATCAGAGAAAGTATTCATGGTCCTTTGTTGTTTTAATCTGCTGAATCCTTTGATGCCATGTCCTGAGCTGCTGCAGTTGCTAGTTGAAGCAGCCTGGAGTAGGCACTTCCAGGTGTCACACGCCTACCTTCCCTTCATACACAGAGTGACTGAAGGAGCCAAAGCATTCCCAGATACATCACATTTCAGATATATAATGGCCCTGTTCCTATTCAGGCTTAAATTCCTTTCTTAAGATTGTGAACAAAAGTTTGTATGATTCTGAGAGGTGATTTTCATAGCTCTAGGAAAAGGAAAAAGCCTTATTTCATTTGACAGTTTTGACAATGCTGTACAAATCTTTTCCATACACAAAGAGCCTGCTCTATGACTTAGTATTGCTTATCTGCAAAATAAGCACCATTTTGACTAGGTCAAGTGGCACCATTCGATAAAGTATCAATTTTTAAAAACTTGTATTGGGAAATCTATCCTTTTCTAACCTCCCAGAGCACTCTCTTCCTTGGCCTAATTTTCGACTCATCCTTACCTTTATAGATTTTTCTAGTATTTAAAGCACTGTTACTTTGCACTCAACCATTTCATAGCTGCTGAATGGAGTGATATTAAAGCATAGGTCATCCTGCATAGCTGTCAGTAAGGAACATTTTGAGACAGTGTTGGATACATTTCCTTTCTCTTTCCAGTCACTTATTTAATCAACATAACTATTGTAGAAAAAATAATGTGCGAGGTACAATGGGTCATATTACAATATCTCACTGTTCTTAAAACCCCTATATGCTGTTTCATAGCATTGTAATTGTTTCATGCTTTGTAACCACTACATTCTTCACACCCACTGTGCATTGGCTAATACAATGACTAAAAAATCCATCTTAGAGTTTCCTAATGTATTTGCAACCTATGTCTGAATGACTAAAATAAGAATATTGCCTGGTCTGCTTTTTTAACCAATATTTGCATGTGGAAATTATCAGTAATACAAAAAGAAATGTTTAAGTAGTAATGTTTCAGGGTTTCATTTACTGTTATGTTGTTGGTTGTAACATTATTAATAGCATTCAAGTTACTTAAAAATTATTTTATTATTTTACCAGTAAGGTAAAAATCATACATCTATATACAATCAGTAATAGAAAAGTTCCTTTCGCATACATTTGACTGCAGAGCATGTAGGATTGTGTACGTGACAAGTCCAACTTCTGCCTCAGCATCCATGTAATTCTTCATTTTAATTAGATCTCTTGGCAAAGATGCAGACCAAGAGCTCATAACTCTCCTTTGACTGTTTTAGATGCATCAGCCCTGCTGTGATACGGTGCTCACCTACACGCTTACATGCTTCCTAGCTATCTTCACAGGATAGCAAGAATTAAATGAAAAAGTCACATGGGCACCTTACAGAATGGGAATAATGGAAAGTCTGGTATTTTCACACTTATTTCCAGAGTGATATTTCACTCTTACATCTTCTCAGTGCTCCAAGCATTTAACTAGAGATTTCTCATGAAAACTTGATATGATGCTATGAACAGTGAAGTGAAAATCACACTATAATGGCTCCAATAGTTGTATAGATTTTATCTAGAAGCAAAGAAACGTGTTCCAAGTAATTTTTTCCTGGAGAATAAAGACTCAATTTCCCAAAGGATGGTTACATTGTTCCACCTCATGCTACTGCCCTGCTCCAGCATGCATTTTTCCTATGGAGTCAGTCATTCAGGAACAGACTGCTCCGCTGTGGGTACCCTGCGAGCCACAGCTGCTACCAGGAGCCTGCTCCTGAATGGTTCTGCATGGGTGACAGACAGACAACCAGCTTCATTATGGTCTTCGCTAGGGGCTATGGGATAATCTCAGCTCCAGCACCTGGAGAACCTCCTGCTACTCCTTCTTCACTGATCTGGGTGTGTGCAGAATTGTTTCTCATTCCTCTTCATCCCCCTCCTCTCCTCTCTCTGTTGGGCATTTTGCCCTTTCTTAGATGTGTCCCTGAGGTGCCACCACCACTGTGCGAGGGGGTCTGCTGTACCCTGTGATGGGTGGGTTGGAGATGGCTGAAATTGGATGTGTCCAGCCCAGAGTAGCCCCAGCCTCTCCTCATGGAGGTGACCTGGCAGCCCATAGGCCAGTGCCTTACCTTTATAAAAACACAGTTTTTGTGAAAATGAAGTAAAGGTTTAAAGCTGTATCAGACACTTTCTTATACTTTTTAGCTTAGTTACTTCAAACAATGATGTCCGAAATGTGGCCTAAAGGAAGAAAAATCTTTGCATGTTTCAGTTATGTTTTTTTAAGTTTTTTATAATCTTAGGAAAATAGATGTTTAGGATGAATATCCACATTTATACCACCTTTTAAAACAAATAAGCAAATATTACTGTCTAGCAAATCAACTATTTGATTTCAAAGCAATTATTATTCACCTAAACCTGAATGTTTTAATCTTTACAGAGTCAATTTTACAGAATATTGACTATTAAGTAGAAACTCTTGGGCAATGAGGAATAATATTCAATCGACAAAATATGTTTAGTGTAAAATCTAAATAATAACATTTTTTTAAGTTGCTAGGTGTGATGAGAAGTCACAACAGAACCATAAAGTTGCTACTCATACAATACCCTTGCCAAAATCTGGACTGAATTAATATTTGAAGTTGCCTGTGTTTCTTCATTTGAGGACATTTTTCTTTTCTTATTTTCTTTACATGGTTTCAGTACTGCTGATGTAGAAATACTAATTTTTAATTCATAATTAGCCACATATGCAATCCATATTTATGAGCTTAATGAAAACTACAGTCTTAAGAGGATTTTCTGAATATCACTTGAGGTCGAAGATGGTTCAAGGTTACTCAGAGTCATCCATTTTGAGTAAGCATGAAAATATTTATGAAAGTTTAAATTAATTTTGTCAGATTTGGAGATATTTATATCATCTTTTTGACATTTTTGAGATTTATGGTTTGTATTTGATAACCATTTCTAAATCTGAAAGAGGTACATTACTATTACAACAGTCCATCCAGTTTTGGACGAGAAAGTTCTAAACTGTAGTTTAGGAGATGAGTGTAAGTTGATTAATATGTTCTAGCAATTTTCTACTCGGCAGGAGCTACARGTTCTCTTTGTGAAGAATTTGATGAGCTATGGTGCAGCACCATAAAGCAAGTGTTGCTCAACAGCTGTACTGGCCTGAGACAGGATTTGTTCTTTGCCTTCTTAATGTTTAGTTCAATGTATCATTATGTATTTAATTCTTCCCATACTGTTGACCATTAAACTATCCATGAGATAATGTCTTTTGAAAGCATACTGGCATGTAGACTTTTTTTTTTTAATATGCCAGTCTATTCAAGTTTTAATAACTACAGAATTTCAGGAGGAGTATGTATAAAACCTTTTCCAATTGAATTAGATTTCAGCTTTGCAGAGTATGAGAGGTTATGCTTAAAGACTGTTTACAAATAGAACAAAATAGTTTCATTTCTTCCAATGGGATTTCAATTTGTCACCACAGTACAGCCTGAGCTCTCCTTACTGACCAGCTCCTTATTGTTTCTCTGTTATTGTGGAGAGACCTTGATATCCAGTTGATAAAAGTAATAGAGACCGTAATGGGACCATAAGGGGTCAAATCAAAGGTCAACCTATTCCAACATGTGCTAGTAATAAAACACTTAGAAAAGCAAATATGAGCAGTGCAATACTACAGTCCTCAAAATACTCACTTCACTTCCTGTGATTTAATGTTCTGCTGCTTTTTGGGCTGTAGAGGGCTTGGTGGTAGTTAATAACCATCAGTGGTGTGTTTCTTATACAAATTTACTGAGTTCTTTTCAATCTTGTGTAATCATTTGGCCTCTGCAGCATCCTGCAGCAAAGAAATTCCAACTTAGCAACATAGGAAGAAGTTTGTGTTTTGACTGTAACCTGCTAGTTTTAGTGGAGCTCCTTATTTGGTACAGCACAAGACAACAAGCAGCTGAGGCTGATTTCTTCAAACCCCAGCCGTTTCCAAATACTGCTGCCAATGATCCTCTCCATCATCTCCTCTGCAGACTGAAGACCTTTCATGCCTAGTTACAGTTGTCCTTCCTGTTCTTTGTACCCTTTCCATCAGTGATTTGTCTAGTTTTTTTTTATTTTTCTAGTCATTCCTAGCATTTGACTTGCTCATTACTGTGTGCATCATAGCAGTAAAGCTTTTTCACATTTATCACATTTATTTATATTTAATTGTAACTGTCATTTGATTGCTTGTGTGACCTTTCCACAACTCTTTACAGTGACCCCCTTATTTATACTATGCTGAATATCTTAGCATCAGCAGATACTGACAGTTCATATTTTAATTGTTTTGCAGATCAACTATGAGTATCTTAAAAAAAAAAGGGGGGGGAGTTAGGATCTATTTGGGCAGTTTCTCCATGACACAGGTTGTGTTGAGACACAGTAACTAATGTTTCAGGAGCTATACTTTTCCTCCCTTCTTTTGAATTGTTTATGGTATCAATAGCACATAGAAGAACAGTAAATTCTCTATTTTAACTTCAAAAAAGTCCTTATGACTGAGCAAGGTGTGAATAAGCACCTATTTGTTCAGCTGGCCTGGACATCATCTGCACTAATCACCATGTCTGGGCACAATAAAGGCACCTGCCCACAGAAGCTAGAGTATCTTATCAGAGCTACCTGCTTATCCTGTAGGACTTGAGAGATGAGTCTGGAAGGCCTCCTACACATTGTTGCATGCTGGCTTGTACAGGTCCAAATTTTCCTATCAGTGTAAAGGTGAGCACATGGTAAGAATGCCTGGTTGCCAGGGAAATGCAGTATTTCTCCTAATTAAACCTACCCATTCTTTCTTTCCAACTCCAGAAGGCTGAACTGTACTGTAATTTCAAACCTGTAAACCAATTTGGAGAGTACTTCAATGTCCTTTGGTTTGAAAGATGCTCCACTAAAGGCAGTAACACTATCATTCTTTTAATGCTTGCCTTGAATTAAATTAAACAAGCTGTGAAAAGAATGATAACAGGGCTGAGAATTTGGGAAAAAATAAAGCTATACAAATATGTTTTAATGTAATGAGACTTATGATATATAGATAAGCTGTGGGTTGAGGGAAAATTGTATCACCTGGAATTCAAATATGAAACTTAGACCCTATCTTTTGCTGACATAGAAGCAGTCAGTAAATGTGAAATACCGAGGGATCCTACACTTTATATCTCCTCTTTATCATTTCTCAATTTTTTTCTCATTGTCAGTTTCTCAAAATTTTCTTTCCACATTTTATATGTCACTGTTTTGTTTCTCATTTTTTGATGACACCTTTTATTTTCTCTCATCTTGAAAATGCCTTGCTTCAAAATGTTATTGTCATTACCTGTCCTACCAACATTTTTATGCCCCAAGTAAATGACTGTGCAAGGTTAAGTAATAAAAATCCATTATATTTCCCTGTATTTATGATATTTCCTCTCACTGATAATCTATCTTATCAATGAAATTTAAGTATTTGAACAGCTCATAGCAGTTTTATGTACTTATCTAGGTAGTTGATAGCACAGTAGCAAAAAGTTACTTCTAAATTTCAGAGGAAGAGTGTTGAAAGAATTTTAATATATGGCCGTTTTCTTTTTAGTTAACATATGCAAAGCTCTGATGTGCCTTATTATATGATGCTGCAACACACCTACAAGATCTCTGTACATGAAAACTTGCTGGGCTGAGAAGGAACTTAAAGGGGATTGAAAACTCTCTGTCATACCTAGCCTTGAGTTTGCAGTGGCAGAATGTCTGTAGCTGTACTGGTAATTGCCCAAAACCAGTTATATCTTTGCCCATTTTCATAGTCTCAAAACAGAGCAGTACCACATAATTACTCAGTCTAGAGGCTAGAGATTTTGTCTCTGCCTGAGAAACAGAAAATTTACAAATACTTGAGTGGAATACTACCACTCGAAGTTTGGGCTTAAATGAATCGGTAATTTTTTGATTGAGACCAGAAATTCATCTGCAGTTACCAGCTCAAATCATCTTAGAAAGATAATTCATTCTTGCTGATACCATTGTTCTCCCATTCCATCAAAGGTCATTTTGTTTATCCTGCTCCTGTAGCAACAAATCTTTGGTGTGCTGTGGAGCACACTTTGTCTCTTCAGTCTTCACAAGAACCTATTTTTTTCCCCTCAAGCTCACATTTTACTACCTTTTGCAAAAAAAGAAAATTGCTCAACTTCTTACTTAATATTTTCTCACTTTATCTGCAATATAAACAAAGTGAGTCAAAATCATCATAAAAGTGCTAGGTATCTACCCATGGAGGAAAAGAGGGGAGGAGTGTCTTGACCTGCATTGTTTGCGTAGACAGTGTCAACAAGTTTCCTTCTGTAGATTAACACTTCATTCTGTATGCAATATGTCACTGATGCTTCTTTTATTTCCAGTTTCAGATTTAAAATATTGTTTTAAATCTAAAATTAGGTGAAAAATAAAATAACATGAGGTTAGTCAACTGTAGCTGATTCTGTGTCAATAAAATCAAAAGGAATATGGTTATTACTTTTACCGTAATAGAATTTGCCCTTACAACTAATGTCTTACCTCTGCTCTTTTTGTATTTTATTAAAAAAAAGTATTCAAAATCAAATCAGTACCCTGAATTTCTTTTCCAAACAAGATCATTTTAAATTAGGTTTGTTGAAATAACAAAGGTCAAGACACAGGTTTATGCTACAAAACAGGAGAGACATGTAAAAACTATAAACTTGGTTTTTAATTTGAAGTTTAGACCTCAACTTCTCATAGCAAATTTTCATCAAGTTTTTGTAGTAGAGAAAGTCAGCTCAGTTGCTTCTTTACAGAAACTTCAAGAAGTGCATCATCTGGTATTTCTAATCTCTGTAGTATTACAAACTTTCCTCTGGGCATCAAGCAATGCTTTCTTTCTGTTTTGGTTTTTTTATTAACAACTATTTATTCAGAAGAGAACTGCTTCCCCTCCTCATTTTTACAGGCATCTTTTTTATACTTCATTCACCATTACTTACTCAATAAGGGATACTTTAGTCTCAAAACCCCCATAAAATACATTTTTAACAATAAGCATGAATAATAAAAACACTAAGATCTGACATTTTTTTAAAATGTCAATGCACATATTCTTCCTTTAGCTAGCAGAAATGAATAACCTAAAGCAGAAGCAGGCAAAAATACTAAGCATGTATCTCAACTGCATAATGTTTGTGATCTGAATGTCATAAATTAGTATGACATTGCTTTCATTGCTTTCTAATGGCCATTGTGGGGTAGTGTCTCTTCTATGCCAATAGCTAGTTACCAGTTCACAAATTTGCTTGTGCAATGCATTGGAGGAAGATCCCCTGGTTTCTTGGACATGTAGAAACAGAATTATTTTTTATATTCTTGTTTTCAAAATCATGATGCTAGTCTTCCTGTTTCCATTCTACCAGTATCAAGATTTAAAGAAGGAAAGAAAAAACTTTGTTATGACAGACCCAACATCAACAGCATAATTAGTGTCAGACATAGCTGTTTTTAAGTTAGTTCGTTCTATGAGGTTTCTCCTTCTACTTACATAGCTAATAAAGAAAAAAGGTTCTTGCACAACCTGATGGCCAAAATCCAATCCATATGAGAAAACCTTCCACTAAGCATAGCTTTCACTGATGAAAACCATGTTGTGAACATAAGTGTAATTTTACACAGTTTTTACACAGTAATTTTACTCAGTTCTCTTAGTACATGACTGCAGTCTTGCCATGTGTCTCAGAATCCTGTTGTGCCGGGATATATGTAAATACGGGGAAGGCTCCATCATGTTCGGCTCACATAGTGGATTTCTGCTTATATTTTGTAGACTATACTGCCATTGCTCTAGTTCTTTAAGCCCAGTGATTCTATTTTCCAGATAAAATAATCCCATAATACAAAGATAGGCTTTGAAGAAAACTATATGGAAACTCTTTTGGGAGGTTTACTTGCAACAAGAACACTTTTGGAGAACTGAGATAAAAGTTAGAGATAGGGGTATTGCAGGACCGTGTAAAGTCAGTAAAGACTGATGCAACAGTCATTTTCTTGATATTTTCTTGCCAAAAAGGAAAACTGGGATCTCTATTCTAACTTTAGTTATAGGAGCCCAATTACTTAGTTTTCTTCTCTCAAATATTGTATGTTGTCATAATATAATGCTATGATATTTCTTAGATAAGGCCCTCTTTGTCTGTAATCCTAGAGGTATTTCAGAAATAGCTTCTGTTGTATTCTCACATACTAGGCTGCCGCCATAAGTATTTTTCCCACATCTGGAAGCATCCTATTTTATCCACTCCTGTTCATTTATCCAGTCTTCCTGCTTAATCCTGCCAACCAACCTTCACAATATATTTGCTGTCTCGCTATTGTATTCTGACACTTTATCTACTCCAAATTCTTACATACATTCCCAAATTTCAGTACTGTATCAGACTGCTATCACACTGACATGGCACATGGCACTTGAAGACATTTAACAAGTATATGTTTTTATTTAAATATGTTCAAAATTCTGTATATGTTGCAATCTTTGTGTTTGAATGCAGAACAAGATTTCTAGAGACAATATATGAAATTCAACTACAAAATAAAAATGCAAAAAAGCATGATGGAAAGTAGGGTAGGATCCAGGTAATCCAAACTTTACTTAACTTGGAACTTGGGATACGCCATAAAACAATCTGCTGGCTGTCCAGAAGTGCCTGCCTCTGCAGGTGCCTAACTTTCCTAGCCAGAGAGTTATGAGTCTGACAGAACTTAAATTTTCCACGTATTTTCAAAGTAGCCAAGACTGAGCTTGTTCTGACGACAACCTCTTCCCATGGCTCTTGCAATTCACTAGTACAGAGAAAAATCTGAGTTTTCCCAAGCACACAGAGAATTTCTTCCCAATTATCCAAGGTCAGTACTGCATTTATAACATATATTGTTTGTCTCTATTAACTATACCTAGAACCTTTTGTGGGTATTTTGTACAACTGACTTGTGCCAGTCCCCAGCCTTAGTATTTAACCTTTAAAAATGCATAAAGATTAAGATTTAAAACGCCAAATTTTAATTTCCAAGTCAAATTAATTTTGCCCAAATGAACGTTACTTTTAATATGGGTGCTTCAGCATAAATTTTTCATCCTGTCCTCTAGTGGCAACTATTTTTTTTCTAAAATAGAACAGTAAAAAAAATATAGCTAAAATATTGGTTTGGTGTTCTCATGCTGGTCAATGAAATAGTTCACCCTTGTTCCTTGCTTCTCATGTTCCTCCTTGTTCATTGCTGGCTTTTGTTGAGCTTTACATCAACCATCACTCCCAAGTCCTTCTACTGCAGGTCTGCTCTTCACTCTGCATCCAACCTGTAGTTGTGGCTGGAATTGCCGTTATCCAGGTGTAAGACTCTTCACGAGTTTCATTCCTTTATTAGCTTGGATAGTCCCATTCAACACCACCCTCCAACCTCCAGTATCCCAGATTTCAAATTCTCAACCTTACTGGTCAGAAATCCTCAGTTTGCCTGTAGTTCCTTGATACTCCATCAGTAATTCAGTGTGACTGGCAAGGTTTTGATTTTGTCCTTGTCTTGGTTATGTTGGTCTGTCAGGTCCATATGTCTGCATTTTGTTTTTTTATTATGCCCTTTATTATCTGCATTTGCATGGAAAAAGTCCTTGATCAGATAATCCTAGCAAAGGAGATACAGATTTTGCATACCTTTACAGAATCACAGAATAGCCTGAGTTGGAAGGGACACAGAAGGATCACCACGTCCATCTCTTACGTGAATGGCCCATATGGTGATCGAACCCTCGACCGCCATGCTCCAGCCAAATGAGCTAATCTCAGGGTCAGGTCCTACTGGGGGAACTATCAAAGCTCAAATGGAATAACTGTAGTGCAAAACCTGAAATAACTGAGAAGTACTGAAGTACTTGGTCTGGTAGTATTTTATTATAGGTAGGATCCTCAATTAATAGTGCAGTAACAATAAAAGGAAACGTACTGCAATTATCCAAAGTAAYGTAGAGACTTGCTTTGTTGTTTTTGGGTTTTTTAAATACGGCTCAGTGTAAGTCAGTGAACTGAGCTATTTTTGTAGAAATTCAGAAACATGTAGTTCTACCACCAAGGTTTCTCTAAGCCAGAAAAGCATAATATTCAACACATGGGCTTTGTAACACCCTCCTTTGTCCCCTAAGGCAAACTCTGTCAAAGTTGTTGATCTAAGATATGGGTCAGTTAACAAGCTTGTATCTGAAGACTGCAGAGTAAAATGGGGTTCCGAAAGAATCGATATTTCTTCTAGATAACAGGAGTCAAGGCCAAGTCATACATTAAACCAACCAATTTAAGTATAAATATCAATGTACTGCCTGACAGGAAGCCAATAAATGTGCTTTAAAAGCAAAGGTATACAGCTTGATCATATAATTAGGAATAAAGTACCAATAAACTAAAGGCACTTCTTGCAAGTACTGAATATATCTTAAAACAGGAATTGACAAAAGCACTTGGGAGAAACAGAAGAACAGGCAGAACCCATTTAACTCCAGCTGAAGATCAAACTTTGTAGGGAGCTTTCAGAATCTCACAGGTTTGGTTGCAAAATCCTTATTATCTCCAAGACAGGTATAGATCAATACTAGCAACATTTGCAAGATTGAAACAGGTCACACTTAGGAAAGGAGATGGTATCATTTTAATGAGGAAATAAAAGATCACAACCAGGATCCTTACAAAGGGAGACAGAGAAAAGTCATTCTCAGTACAGCAGATTTAATGGTTTTCTCCTAATGAATGCTGTCTGTGTAAGACAGAGATTTGGTTTCCCCTGGAACTAAAAGATTATGGAGGTTTTCGGGCATTCAAATTTTCTCTGTTAAGAAAAAATTGGAAAGATTCAGTGAATTCTAGCAGTATTTTCCCCTAGTGTATCTGTATTAAATGAAACCCATATAGATACAGCCATCAGGGCAGACACAGCACAAAACCTCACTATAACTGATTGTCCACAGGATGACATGGCTTTGTAGGTCTGATTGTCATGCACCTTTTCTTACTGAGGAGTGAAGGGAAAGAGTAAGTCCTAGTACAGAGCAAATCATGGCAGAACAGCCTTCTGCCGATCTCAGCAGGAGGTGGCAGATGACTCACTTGAGACAAATATATCCACCACTGCTCATTCACAAAGTATCCTGCAGTGATGGATTTGCTTCTAAGATGTAAAAAAAATTCTATGAATCAATGAGTAAAAAAAAAAAATTTTTAAGCAAAATGGGTTTTTTTAAAGTTCAATGTTTTTTAATGAAAAAAAGGAAGGCCTTTTTGTTCCCTGAACGTGGCTCAATATTTAATTATTTTGACAATGCGAACACAATTGTTTCTGGTTTACCTTAGCTGTGAGGGATTCATCACCAGTATTGGTGATGACAGGGATCAAACCAATAAAGTAATGCTAACAGATTTAGTTCCAAAGGGGTTTATCCAACTAATGCTCAAATACACTGGGGTGATCACATGGGAGCTTTTGATAAAAGCTTTTCAAGTTTTTTCAATAAATTTCGCTGAATGGTCAGGTTGCAGGTAGGCTTATTCATCAGAAAGATGAAGTCTAAGTAGAAGCAGAAGGGTTAAAGAGACCTTTCGGATACATGTTATATTCTAGAATTCTCTTGTTTACCTCTAAGGCAAACATAATCCAAAAATGAGTGTACAAATGCTAAATGAAAATTATAGACCCATGCTGCATATCTGAGGTTAAATAATATCTGAGTTCCAAGAATTCCTATCACTTCCCCTCCTGTTCTCTCTTGCAAAGTATAGAGAAAAATTCATTACAATCTCTTTGGGTTAGAACTGAAGATGCTGAAAGCACATTTATCTCTCAAAATTTCAGCTATCACAGAATGAGTTGGTCATTGGCTGTAAATCAAATCAGTTCTGGCCCATCTGAGCTCAGGAGCACAGACAGTCAGTTGGATACTCAGCATAGAACCACCCGCTCCAAGAGAGTTGAAAGCCCGTGACACAATGCCCTTTCCATAATGCCTCTATTTCTCCCTCCTTCTGGAACTGACCTCTTTTCTGAGGTCTGACTGACCAACTAATAGTACTGCTTATAATTGTTTTCTTTTTAGCAATAGTCCAGTGATTAAAACCAGGGTATAGCTCTGTAATATTTTAGTACTTTCCCTCACTGTGCAAAAATTACTGTGCATCTTTGGACTTACCTCTTTGAATTTAAGACACAAATAAAGACATTTAGCTCTCTTCAGGAAAGATTTGACAATTGTTAATCATGGTATAGCAGGAAAGATTGCAGGCTGTAGCCAAAACAGCATATCTCTTTCTGCTTTAAATTAATTTATGAATTATAACACATTCCAAGTTTCATCGTTTAAGATGTTGTCTCTGAAAAAATTATTTATTTGCTTTTGGAGATTAATTTCATTTAAGCTTAGAAATGGAAGATTCATTGAAAAAATAATCTGATTGATTTTAAGCACATAGTAGATGCAAGAAATTTATTGTAGAAAGATAGTAACAAATATTTGTCCACATTTTTATGCAGAATTGGAAAGAAAAAGAAGTAACTGGTATATAGGATCATAAATATTTAAAACAGCCCAAAAAACAAACAGAACTTTCTCATTTTTCAGTTTTACGTGTGAAAAATAGCATACAAAAAATGAACAGAATGCTCTGTTTAATTATCTAGAATAGATGTCCTTGTTCTATTTTGTTACGGTCCGGTTACTAAAATTATTTAGAAATTTCTCTGCCCAAATTAAGGTGCAAATGAGACCATATGCCAATGCCAATAGTATGGACTTTATTAGATAGTAAATATGAGGGAGAGAGAAAAAGGAAGATAAAGAAATAGAAAAAAAGGTGAGGGGGACAGAAAGAGAGTGACAGAGACAGATTAAAAAAGTATCACCACTCCGTGGATCCCAACAGTGTGCCATTGATCCTCTCCATCTTGTCTTCTTGGTGGTGAAGGTTCCCTGAGAAACATAAAATCTGATGGATTAATATACTTTCAGGCCAGGTGGGAATGGCCAGGTACCTCCTGGGATGGGGAGGAGTTTGCCACTGTCTCATGCAGCAGACTCTGGATTTGTTGCACTACTTTGCATCACATGCAAGGCTGTGGTGCAAGGCCTCTGGGGAGTACTTTGGGGGGTCTGTGATGGATTATGACACCTCCTCAGCTGCCACTCACATGAATTTCCCATGGTTATGCCTTCCTGGGGTTGGAGGTTCCATAGCCAGTTTGCATAAGGGAGGATGGGTTCCCTGCCCCTGAGCAGAGGTTACGACACAGCAAAACCTGCTCCCCCCACCTCGGTTGGAGGGGAAATCTGTGCAAACCTGCTCCCAGCAAATGGATCTGTGGGCTATTACCTTCCCCTACCCCAAAACAAGAGAGAGATTATTCTCAGCACAGCTGCTGGGTTTGGCTTTCATTCTTTTCCTTCAGCCTTGTTTACTTCTCTCCAGACCTGAGATGACTGAACCATACATTTCCCTTTATCGAATCCTGGCGGCATAACTCTCAGTCCATAGTTCCAGTCAGGCATCTCTAGGAAGGCATGGGCTTTGGTGACTTCTTTATACAGTTTTGCTGAAATAAGAAAGCTTCTTTATAACAATGTATAAGGCATGAATCATTTCAGTCTCTGACATATTTGTTAAATTTGTGGAGAAGGTTTCACTCCACTGGAAATTTAGAAATCCTTGGATTCAAGAAAAGGATTTGCATATGCACAATTCATCTCAAGTATATTCCCAGGAAGGAAACTAGCACAAGATAAGATTATAATATCTTTTTTCCCACAGGTATAGGAAAGCCATATTAAACAGTATGGTTAAATAAGACAAAAAATACATGAGGCAATCACAGGGAAGGTTATAGTATACAGTGTGTGGTCTCTCTCAGCTTTGTAGTGCAAAAAACCACATGAGTGTCTCTATTCTACAAAGACTTAGGGATGGTTACTATCACACTTTTTTGGAACTTCAAAGAATGGGTCCTTCATAAGGATCCTTCCTCTTTAGGAGCTGATAAAGCTAGCAAAGCTTCAGATCCTGGGGAGTACAGCTCCATCATTCTATGTTTGGTCTTCCTTTTTTCTGTCTTAAAAAAATCCAAACCAAACAAAACTGAAAAATCCTGTGCAACACTTATGGTAAGATAGATGTTAACTTCAGGCTAAGCTTTTAAACTTCAAGTAGTGCCAGAGATAACAGTATCTTACCTATAATGTTAGGAAGAAAAATGATCTTATGTTTCAGAAACATTTTTATGCCTGTGGGACAGAGTTCAATTTCAGACTTCATTTAAAGCCAAGAGTAACTTATGGATTTGAGTCATGTCACTTAATTTTAGCTTGTCTAAAAGTTAGACATCCCATGCAAACTACAGAGAGCATCTTGGCTCTGGCCCCAGTTCAAGAGATGGATAGCTAAATGTAGAGTGTGATTCATACCTTCTTAACATAGTCACTTTTCACTGAATTGATGAATGTGAAAGTCAGTTTAAAACTACAAGTTAATTTTAAAATAGGTGCAGTTCAACTTGTTTTAGGCTAGAATCTTCCCTTCTCTCATTTACTTTACAAAATCAAGTATTGAAATATTGCCTATCCCTTGGGGAAAGGGTAGTGGGACCAAGAATACCTTAAGGATTTAAAAGATGATCAGATACTTGTTTCTAAAATAAATGTTTGATTTGAGTTGTGTCCTGGTCAAATCCAATAATTTCTCAGATAATATATATTAGCTCAGTTGGTTAGAGCATGGTGCTAATAACACCAAGGTTGTGGGTTTGATCTCCATATGGGCCATTCACTTGAGTTGGACTTGATGATCCTTGTGGGTCCCTTCCAACATAGAATATTCTGTGATTCTCTATAGATGTTTCTAAACACTGTGATTTCTTTAGGTGTAAAATATTACAAGAGTTCAGAAATAATTCCTGTTCTGAAAGCCCATTAGTTCTTTTATATCTCACTTGAACCATATCAGTTCTTTGTGTCCCTATCAGATCCATAATGCCATGGATCCTACATTTCACCTTCTTCTGGGGAGAATTCTTTTTTCTCTCATCCTCTTTTTTTTTCCCAGGATGCCTAATCCCTCAGACACATCTCAAAAGAATCCATGGAAAACAGAAGGGCACACACTCCACTACAGCTAATAAAGCCCAGAGGTTCTAAAAGTCTCAAAGTGTTGCAGCAGCCTGAGACTGAAGTTTCATAGAATAGTGGTGTGGTAGTTCTAGTGGCTGTACTCCTACAACTTGAAATTTGACCATCATATTCCATTTCTTATGAGGATTCAGAAAAGTGGCAAGAATACTGAGTTCTAAAGATACAGATTATGACTGCTTCAAGTGATCTGGGAGTGTTTTTGTGGATTTTGTTTGAAAGGTAACTTTAGGTCCCACCATGTTCACTCAAAGATAACCAAACTCCCAATTTGAAGCTTTTTATTCTTTGATAGTTAAAAAACTTCAGATGAAAAAATCCTCTACAGAGGAAAACAATATTGATAATAATTCCACCATGAATAAACTGAGGTTATTCTTATTCTTACATTGAATTACAGCTTTTGGAATTTATGAATTTCTAACATTCAGTTAAAATTTTTCTCAGTAACTTACATTTGGCTGCATTGCTTGAATGTTCGTTGTTACACTATGTCAACGATTCAGAGAAAGCATGAAACGTTTTCCTTCCTATTTTCCCTTGGTTTCTTAGTGTACCAAAAGAAAGTATTGTTGACATTTTTACTGACAATTTCTGCATAGTTATGAAGCTTAATAGGTGAGTGATGTATTGAAGAGATTTTTCTCATCAGGCATAAGAGAGAGAGTAAGAGAGAGACTGAGTGCTGGAGTGTGAACATCCATGCTGTAAAAATGGTATTAATTTCTTTTCTCTGTCACCTACAATATGCCTTGTGATAGTGCTGCAGCTGTAATGAGAAAAATGGATGTTCTCAAATTGTGTTCCTTTTAGCTTTTGCCCTTTGGAAGGTCACAATATATAGGGAGTAAAAGACAGCACAAAATATGACTTATTCTGGATCAGCTTTAAATTTCTGGAAATTCAGTCRCTCTGTACCCTGTTTCTAGCACAAAAGGTGAAAAAATTCTTTGCTTCATTCTTTTGTCATCTTCCTACTGAGCAGAATATGCCTTCGTGTTCTATCTATGCTGATTCTGAAAATTGTGAAGATTTGCAGCTTCTTCAGTTGCCTTCATACAGCAGAGTGACTAATCAGAATCTCAACATGCACTGTCAATGTGTCTCCTTTACTCAGGACACTTCACAGGTATAAACTTTCAATGAACAACCATGTGAAAGCCCAAAATCATTTACATTGCACACTTTCTGTTAACTAAGGGTCAGTCTCTCAGAAGACAAAAATTATTGATTATACCATTCTGCTTTAACTAATCTCATATGCTTAGATTCAGGGGCTTTTTTATTAGTTGTGAATATTGGGCTTTTAACTTTTCAGGAAAATTTTAGTGTCACAGAGATGGTAATACGGTTAGTGTAATTTGTAAAGCTACATTCGTTTCAATATCCACTTTGCAACAGCTAAGGATTTGGTCCTTGAGGGTTTAGCATATAATGATATCAAGAAGAAGAATTTAAAGAATAGTACTGACTGAGATTAGATGTGTTTTAGGCATCTACTCTCAGCACTCCTAAGGCACCCCCAGAATATCATCTGGAGTAACAGCCCTTCACAGTGAAAAGGTAATGATAAAATAGACAAGCAGGAAGAGAAGGAACAAACACAGTTAGAGATGAAAGCTGTGAAAAGATCAGTTATCTAAAAAGTTAATATACAAAGAGGAAATATTCAGAACCTAAAATTTTATCCTTTTGGGAAAACAGTTTAAAAGCAATGGAGATATATTTAAAAACAAACAAACCTGTGGGCAGGAGATGTAGGGATGGACTACAGAAAAGCCAAACTAAACTGGAGAGGAGACTTCCAAAAGCAAAGCAATAAGACAACAAGAATGCTGCCATTGAGATTGCGTGAACAGAAACGTTCATTAAATATTCAGGCAAGTATATTGAAACTGAAATATATTGCTATGCAAATATAGATTTTATTAGAAGTGCATATGAAGAATATAAAGTAACTTTTCATATTCTTTCAAAGTCTCATTTTCCTGATGTATGGAGTACTATTAAAATCTTGAGTTTTACCAAGTCCAAGTCAGATCTTGGACTTCAAAAATGCAAATAAAACCTACCTAATGGAATACTTCTTATATTTTACCTCTAGCAAAGCCTTCTTTGCTTCTACACTGCATCCTGTGGGAAAACTCTCTTGTTTTCTTTCCCATAATACATGAAACTGGAAATTACAGTTGATTGAAATAGGAACATTTCTTGGAAAACTTTGGGTTTGTTCATAGATTCTTTCATCTTGACATCAGGCTTCTGAAGTCAAAGACGATCAACAACATTTGTTCTTGTGATCAAAACCAAAATCTACCGAAAATAATCACTTAATGAATGGTTTATGGAAAAAAAAGAAAAAGCGAGACAACAAGACAAGTGATTCCCCAGCTATGAAGTTAGTAGTCATTCTCAGATAGACCTGATCCCCCTTCCCACGAAAAACTTCAAAAGGTCCAAAAGTCTTTTGCTACAGTGTAGAATGAAAACAAATGCTGAAGCCTCATTTTCTAAAATGGACTGCACCTGTTTTGCCTGAGCCTTGTTACAAAAATAGTCAGTAAGATGTGAAAGAGAAAAAGAATAACAGCTAAGACTCCATGACCAGTGAGAGTTAAAAGAGAAAAACAGACAAAGGAATTAGTTGAGTCTTGGCTTTAAGCTGGATTCTATAATATCCTTGTTTAGGCATAGCTTTTAAAACTGAATTTAACATTTGTGAACAGCTGCACATGAATAGCCCAGGACAACAAAATTCATTCCTTGGACCCAACCCAAAGCCAATTAAAAGCAGTGGAAAACTTCCATGTGTTTTGATGAGCTCCTTTATCCTTGAACTAGACAAAGTTTGGCCCGAAATGGTACAGGAATATCAAGCTTCAATTCCTAAGACTCAATTCAAGGACTTCAACTGTTTCTAAGGAGATAATCTGTATCCACTGAGAGGCTCGTGTTTGTTCTTGTGTGTGTGTGTGGCTTTTTTCATCTTCAGTTGTATAACTTAGTGATCATAGCATTAATAGTATTTACGAAGTGACTGTGCTCAAGGTCGCAAATGATTTGATTTAGGACTTGCTAATACATCCTTAGATTGAACTAAGGAAACCCAGATGCTTCCATATCTGAAACAGTCTATGTATGGGTCATTCACCCATACATACAGGTAGAGAATGTCAGCATGTTTGCAAGAATATGCATGTTTGCAAGAAAAACAGGACTGCAAAGCCTGAGCTTGCTGTTCCTTAGAATCTTTTGTTCTGTATGTTTTTCAAATCCTGTTATTCTGTGAGAGAAAGCAGGTTGCTCTTGTTTCTGTTTACAAGATGTATGGATGCATATAGCAAAAGTGAGCAGCCTCCCTGCCTCATTCTAAATAGTGCTGCTATCACAGGTACTAATAGACTTGACTAATAACCCACAGAACTGCCTCCCCAGGTGCATAAGTCCCTGCTGCCTCAGCAGCCTCAAATTCTCAATAAGCAAACATCTTGATAAAGTAGTTTTATACTCATAAATGGAAAACTGTGGGACTATTTCCTAAGAGATAGTACTAAAATTTTCAGTGTGATAGCATGCAGGATTTGAATATCTGAACATGTCTAAATTTTTCTTCTGTATTTATTTAATATTGTGTGTTTAGCTTAATAATGCAAAGCATTTTTATTCAGGTTTTCAGTAGGGTAATGTCGGTGGCTCTCATCTGTCTGCATGCTAAACATGTGCTATTTTTGGTCTGATTTTACACTGTGCTTCACCTCAGCCACTGTGTAAAAGGAGTTTTAAATAAGGTGAGGATAAAGCATTAATATTTTATATTGAAGTACATTATTTGGTGCATATTTTTCTGACTTAAAGAAACCCCAGACATAGGGGTTATGATATACTGGCTTTTCAATAGTTACACCCAGACATACACAGACATTGGCACTAATCAAGTAAACCCTGGGAGAGAATACCACTACCAACTTCAAGGGTAGTTTTCTGGTTCCTTGGGGGTTTGACTTGTATTGTTACCATGCAAATGTAGACTGTTTTATAGGAAAGAAATCTGTGAGATGTGCTGCAGCTTAATGCCTGTCACTGTCTGTTCTGTGTAAATTAAGAGCAACACGAAAGCTACATTTTTTTTAAATGCCAATGTACATTGTTAAAATGCTAATATGATGGAGCAGAAAGTGACAGAGGGAGGAAAGGTGGAAGAGTGAGAGTTGTAAATACTTGAAAACACAGATGGGAATTCAAATGTGTGGTGTTCTAACATGTCCTTTTCAAGCACACTGTTTTTCTCTTTACAGAACAAGTAGACAGAGGCTTAATGTCTCCTATTTTTTTATAAACACAAAGTGACACTAAGAAAAAAATCTGTCCATCTACTGGCAGAAAAAGTCTCGCTGCATTTATTGACTTCTATATTGGCTTTTTTAAGGCAAATAAGGCCATTCAACCATGAAATGTCCTCTGGGAGTAAAAATATTGGTCGAAATGTGGTAGGTTGGTCTCCTGAGTGGTATGAATCCATAGTGGTAACTGAGAGAGCAGCAGGGCACTTCCTCTATGTGTTCTTCAGCTTATCATCTTTTTCCCCATCCATGTCAGGTTGAGATAGTGCAAGCTTGTGTGGTGAAGTGGTGCAGATGTATTTTCACAATGCTTTTCAGATACTTCGTTTTCTGTCCCATACCACTTGCCACTCCCCACAAACCTTTTCTGAATTATATCCTTTTACTTCCTACCTTCTTATTGCCTAACTTGACTGTTTCGTCTTCTGTGTTGAACTGTTTCCAGCTTTGCTTTCTTTCTTTCCCATGCCATGCACACACATTTCCACTTCCATTAACAAGTCTGACATCTTTTTCATCCTTCTGGTGATATMTGTCACAATTGAGATGCTCCCTGCTTTCCTCATCTTGTCCATCATCCACATACATCATATTACTTCCTTCTCCCATCACAACTCAGAACTTCTTTCCCATGTTTACGTCCTTCCTCTCCTTCTTCTTGCTCTGTGTCTCCAAAAATGACCATCACATGCCTAATATCACCATATTCTGGCTCGCTCCCTCCTGTCTTTTGGCCTCCAAATATTTTTGTACTTTTGCCTGCTTCTTCAGTGGCTGTTGTTTACTCAATCTGCACTTTTTATCATGCTCTATATCTGAATCATAATTTTTGGTGTAAATTTTTGGATATTTTTTACCTATTTCTTCTATTTTTTCCACTTTTCATTTCTGCCCATACATTCCTCCTCTGCTGAACAGCATTGTGCATAATTGTTTCCTCTCCCATTTCTGTTATAATACTCCATCCCCCATATGACTCCTTCCTCTTCCTCCACTGTCTTCACATTCATCTCCAATGATCTTGACTTCCTTGCATGCTTAGTCAGAAACCACATTCTTTCTTTCCCCTTTACTGTAGCCCTGATTCAATTTCCTTATTCCTCCAAATTGTGGGGGTTTTTTCACTAGCTTAGCAAATTTTCAACGTCAAGGCTTTTCTAGGAAGTTCAGCAACTTTTATTTACAGCCAGAACACCAAAGAAGGAAGACAGAACTGATAGTATTTATGCAGGAACAACTGCACCATTCGGGAGAAAAAAAAAATAAAAGAAAAAATAAAAGAGTAGCTCAAAGGTTATTTTCATGACATTGAATGTTTAATTCTGTAAAGCTTTGGCTCTCAGCTAAAGAACATGATAAAGCATCTGGGTTTCCCTTGTATAGTCCACATATAAAGCATTAGAAAGCTGGCTGTGTATTGTATAATACCTCTTGTTCAAAGGGATAAAAAGGTATTTGGGCACAGTTCTATTAATCCGTTGTGCCTCTTAGGTCTCTTTATTGTGTCATGTTTTTGTATGATGATGGATGTTTTCACATCAAATCTCTTTAATTTATGTTACTTGATGGTAAGTCTGAACATTATTAATTTAGTGAGGGTTTTATTTGCAAAAGTCATCTTCGAATTTCCATCTACTCTGAATGATGGCTACTGATATTAGCTCTCCTGAAGGAAACAATATGCCAAGAAAGCCCAATGATCCAATTATCGGTATCTAACACTTTTCTTTATCAGAAAAAAAGAAGTCCCTCTATCACTGATTAAAAGCTTCCCTCCTCTCAGTACCCTGACAACTTTCTTTGAGAGGACCTTGAATGAGCCAAAGCTTTGAGGTGGATATACCTGCAGCTTTTCATGAAAGTAAACACAATAAAACTAACAAAATTGTGCTCTCAATATCTAAATTTATGTTTTACTAGCATGCAAACACAAAAGAATAACGTAAGTTTTTAAAGACAGAATAATACTTTCTGCTCAGGAGCCAGATTAAAAAAAAAATATCTTCTGCTAATGATTCTACCTGGGTTGGGCATAGTTTTTCCTCTAGTGCTGCTTTCAAGTCCCTGTTCATCTTTTACCAAAGGGATCTCACCCTAGGGAGGTGCAATATTTCCTCTTTCTGAGGACTTCAGATTGCAGCAGGCAGAACAAAGAAAACAGGTAGCTTTCCTGTCTGCTGCTCAGCCATAAAGTATTTAATACTGCACGATATACAAGAATATAGTCAAAAAACAGAAAAAAACCATATTCAACAGTTCTTCCATCAACTATGCAGAACAGTGCTGGTTCAGCTCGTCTGTAAGTCCATTAATTACTGGGACTTGTTATTCACAGTTCATTCTATAATATATATTTGTACAACAGCTGGAAGGTGTTCTGGCAGCTATGCTCTTCCTTCCAAAAGACTCAAAGGGAGTCTGCGGTTGTCACTGATCTGCCTGTGCAGGCAGAGATCCATTTCTCCCGCTGCTTTATTCCACCACCAACCAAAACTCCAGATGGAGGGGAGGCATCACATCTCAAAAGCACAGTTTTGTTTGCTGGATCAAATATATCAGGTATCATGTTCACTTAAAATTGAAGGACATGTTTCAAAAACTAAGTAGCTGTGACACTACCTTTCCTATACTTTCTGCACATAACCCCAACAAAGCAAAAAGGACAAGGGAGGACATACCTCTGGTAGGGTGTTCTGGAAGAAAAAATAACCCTCCCTACAATGCATTAGCTTGTTTATGAGTCTGTCATTATGAGTCATTAGCTGTCCGCCACATGCTCTATCTGCCATTCTGTTGTGTATGAAGCTTGATTCTGAGGGATAAACAAAAACAGAGATGAAAATCAAGGAAAGAATAATTTTCTCATGGACAGAGTGCTCACGGACAGTGTGAGGAGAGCCAGTAGAACCCTGGAAATTATTTTTCCTAAATATGGAGGCATATGAACTAAAAAAAATAGAAGAGTTAATCAAAATCCCAGGTATAGTAGCACATCTGTTAAGAAAATTCTCTGGTCACTGGATTTAAAATTTTAATATTATTATTACAGTAACCATTTCTTCTCATTCTTTGTGTTTCATAAAAAAAAATCTGACCAAAAATACCCCAACCCAACACTCCAAAGCCCAAAAAATCCATACACCTGCCTTGAGGTAATATGAAAATAACAGTATCCAGTGTCAGTATCAGTGGAATGAAAATATAGATATAGGAAAGAAGGCAAGTTTATTTCCTATTCATAATTGAAGAGGAGAGGGAAAATAAAGTTAAAAGGGGTAAAAGGTTTTTCCAGTCCATCACAGATGCAGAGAAGGTGTCCCATCTACCAGCAATGAAGTGTACAGTTGCAAAGTGAAAATGAGTAACAGACGAGAATTCTGGAGACACAAACTCTTTCTTGTGTAGCATCCATACACAGATATTACTATATTACCAGTTTATCCACAGACATGGTGCAGGATTAGATGAAATTTCAGGAATAAAGAACAGACTGTTTTTCTCTAATGGAAGAGGTGTTTGTGAAAAGCAGTGTCTCATAACCTGGGAATGGTCCCCACCAAGTAAATCCACACTTTGAAGAAGAGGTGTCAACTGTCTTCCAGCCAAGTAAGCCAGTCAAAGAGGGTTAAGAAAGCAGAAACACCAGGATCTTTTATGAAAAACAATAATAAAAATAGCAACAATTTATAAGAGCACACACATACAAAGTATTTTAAAAAAAATTTTGTTAACTATCCTTACATAAAGTAAAAAGTCATGTAGAATTTTCTTTGGAAATTTCAAAAGTCAAATAGCTTTCCTTTCTGTATCCAGGTGTGCCAAATGCTCTGTGAACCAAGATAATATATGAAAAAATCATTAGCTTCTGAAAATAACTTAAAAATAACATGGTAAATAAGGAAATGCAAATTCCAAAGTAACAAGACTGTCAGTTATTTATTTGGAGTCAACGTATTCCTCTGAACAGTGTGTCCAAAACTACTCATAAGGTAAATGATTACTTTTTGGATACAAGGTAAAATGCAGGAGATAAACTAATTCGAAGTAGTGTGGAAAACATAGGCTAAGAAGATGCAGAAGAACAGCAGTGCAAAGCAGAGGCTGTAGAAGCCATGCAAATCAATACAGTGTGTGGAAGGATCAAGGAGGATAAAGTCACAACAAAACCTGTGCTGAAAAGATCTTCCTCGAACACATATTGCTGCAAAAATAGAATGGACTACGAGAATTATTGGCAACTACAAATCAATTAGTTGAAATGTTCCTATTTATTTTGAAAGTGACTGAGTACAGGAACAACTTTAATGCCAGTTCTCCATTCACGGCCATGAAGTGGCACACAAGCAATACTGATAATGCTGCTTTCTTTTAACCAACAGTTTTCTTGAAACTGCTTAAATTCCAAAAACACCAGCAAGGTTTCAGTGACCTAACAGGAATTACCAATCCTTGCTCTTTACCAAATTGTTTATATTGATTTATGAGAATGTGTTGGGCCGTTTCTACAGTTCCTGGTCATTCTTGCCCTTTCCAAGAGCGACTGAACATGTGGAAGTATGATTTACCTAGAACAAGTAAAAGTAGGAATTATATAAATGGAACAGTCTCTTGAAATTTCAAGTTTCTTGATTTCCTTGGGGTCAGAGTCCCTCAGACACTAGAGGCAAAGAATTCTCCTTTTTCTTGATCAGGGAATCATCTGCATTGGCACAAAAACCCAACTGCTAGCTTGTAGTGACAATGTTCTGTTCAGCTGATTATTATAAARACACTGAAAATATTCTCCCTGGTTTAAGGCTATACTTTTTGTTTTTGTCTCTAGAGGTCTGGGGGCTTATTTTAGCCAGCTTCAAAACTAGAAGCTGAAAAGTTACTTTAAAGCAATGAATTGATGTGGGCCTCTGTAGTCATTCAGTCACAAAACATTCATGGCCTGAGTGTCTCCTGACAGTACTATACAATGTCATTTCTCCATACCAAACTGTTTGTGAATCTAATCTCCTTATTCCATTTTATTATGTCAATGTATAGCATCATCTGTTGTAGTAAAAGAGGTCAAAAGATAGACAAAGAAGCTATATAAGCTGTATTATAATCAGTAAATGAAAGTGTTCCCCTAAAAAAACCCTTTTCCTATGTTGCTTGGTAAACTACCCACACAAATCCTCCTGTATGAATTCAATCCTGGTCTGTGAGCTGAAGTACGTACAGAAAGCAAGAAGAACTAAAGAAAAGCATGTACACTGCCATTCCTAAGGTGTTGCAGCCTGCACTACTCTCAGTCTACTGAGATGATCCACCTGAATGTAAACTTCAGTGCTGTGAATAGAAAATGCAGCTTCAGCATTTATTGAGGAGAAACAGATTAAAATGGCCTCTGGATTACTAGAGTGACCGGAGGAAACCTTCTTAAACATCCAGTTCATGGAGGCAGCTTTTCTTGATTAAAAATGACAAAATATGTTGTTCCTTTGACTGCTTTAAATCAGAACTTTCAACTCTTGCAGTTGTCATTAGTCTGATGGCATCTGATATTTTATTTATGACCTACAGATTTTTGATCATAATAATGTTTTAGTTTTGCTTTTGTTTATAAATATCTTTCCAGATTTCAGTTTTAGACCCTGAACAAACAGAAGGCAAACAAGAAAAGCAAAATTACTCTTGCACAATATAATTTCAAAGTAGCCTCCTGGTTTTGTGGATCTGATATTCTTATGAACACAATACATGTCTTTCAGAACTATATTGAAACTAAATCTGCTTCTGAAAAAAGGATCATAGGCTATTGGTCATGTAGTACCCATTGCCTCCTTTAAGGACAAAGCAAGACAAACTGACATAAACTAAAATACTTCTATTCCTTTTCTCCTGGGGGAGAAAGTCTTAAGGATAGATCTGCTACTGTAAATGAAAAGACTGAACAAGATGAAAAAATCATATTAAAATATGTTCTATAACAATTTCTTTGCTATATGTTTTCTTTTTAGCCTTCTAGTTGTGACTGTATCTTTGATCCTCTTAGCTTGCTTGAATATTATTTCATTTCAAGCAATTACTTTGAATTTTTCTTACATTTCACTTTATTGTGTGTTCTGTCAATCAGTGAGATGATTTTATGTTACTTAAAAATATTATACTCCTGTCAGCAGCTAATACAATTAAAGTCTCTCAATACTGTAGAAGTTAGCTCTTCCATTTTACTTATTTTATAAGGAATAAAATGTCTCTGCAGGAATTGAAAAATGTCTCACAAGCAAGAATTAAAAAGTTGGTATAATTTAGTTTGCACTTTCCTTTTTGCTGCTTAAAAGAGCAATACTGGCAAAAAGACCCTAGTCAACAACAATAAGCTGCTTATCCCTGTTTTTCAGTAAAGAATTATGAAGATCTTATTGGATTTTTTTTTGCATAGAAACATTTCTTGTTGAAACCAGTATTTTCATGGGAAACTGCTAGTAGGAATAAAAATGTCTGCAAAACTAATCTCAAAGTGAAAATTTTTAATCAACTGAATTTGTTCTTTCTACTAAAACAATGAAAATAGAATGTTTTTTGTTTTTTATATATAATGTACATTATTATTTCTATTTGGTCTAGCACCTTCAGAAAGAAAACAGAAAAGTTCATCTTCAAAAATTATTTCAAAAAAGTGGATTAATATTTTAGTCTTATTTAATTAAAAATATTTTAATAAAATTTCTCATGAATACTGATTTCATGTACACTTGTGTGGGTCGCATTTTGTGAGTGCAGACTGAGTTTGAAGATGCTACAGGAATCAGAATAAATTAAATAATGCACTGCAATGCTAGGAATCCTAGTTATAAGGAAAGACTGTATCAATGTATTTTAGCTTTGTTAAGTAAATGAAAATTCAGTATGTTCTTAACAGAGGTAAAATATTATGTACTTTCTCAAAATTCTCTAAAACACTTCAAAAAGGCTGTACCAGAGCAAGTCCTCTCTCACTGTGCAGAACTTTGCCACTCTAGACCCTGAAGACTTGCATATTTTCTCTATAGCTGTAGTTGATAGCAAGGAGGAAAAAACAAAGGATGTAAACCAACCATCACAGGATTTTTGTAAGAGTGTCATCAGCCCTAATAATGAAGTTCTTACACTGTATTTTAAAAAGAAAATCACCTAGAGGAGAGTAAGGTACTCAGTAAGCATCAATACAATATAAAGCTAAAAATGCCTTTTAATTTAAATTCTATTTTAGTGACAAAAAACTTTTAAATTCTAATTTTTAGGTAGAGTTGACTTATTTTAACTGAATGTTTACTTGTGTTTAACAAAAAAAACCCATAAAATATTCTTACATGAAGTGTGAGATTGTGATTTTTGCATTTTTTTTATTCCTTTCTCTTATGAATACAAAATTATTTGTGTCAGAACAAAAAAGCAGTCTTCTTTGTTTATCTTTAAAACTTCTTAATATAATAATCCCTGTTCCTGGAACAGAGCTAAACCTGATGTTTTTTAATGGAGTATTTGGGTCAGTTTGAAATTTAGATCATGGAACAGACAGGTAACCTGAAGGAGGCTCTGAAATTGGGGATAGATTTGTCGCATCAAGTTTACCAGATGATCTGAAATCACAGGATATAATTGAAAAAATCCTATTGAATTTATTTGGGCCTGGGGCTAACAACTCTATTTTGAAGCAGAAACAGATATTGCAATAATACTTACTTGTTAAAATAATTTTTAATAAGATTTCCTTTGTCATCTAATATTTCACAAGTTAAATAGAATATTTTAATTACAAAATTCCTAAAGCAATTAATTTCAATTCTCTTTACTAAAAATCCAGAATGCAAAATGATAAGTGAAACACTGAAGGATATAATTACATAAGATGTGGGTGATATTCTTAACTAGCGCAAACAAGAGAGGCAAAGGGAGTGGTAAAACTTCACTGCTAGCCCCAGTTAAGAATGAAGTTAATTACCAGAACTGTTGAGGCTCTGGTAAGAAAATTAAATTATTCAAATTGTTTATAAGCAGAAATATATGGAATTTTTCTTAAACAGCTATAGCTTTAGGAGCATGTTGCATCATTATGTGCATAACTGCCTATTCTCTCCCTTTTCTGAATAAATTTGGAAAACGTATGAGGGGCCAACCTTTTTCAGTACTAAGCTTGATCTGCACGACCCTTCTGTTCCTCCAGAACTATCCTAAATGGCCAGCAATTAAAAAGAGCTTTGATGGCTTTGGGTATGCAGCCAGGGAAGGAAGTATACAGCTGTGTTGGTATGGCTGGCTTCCACCAGCATCTCCTTTCAAGTGAGATGATAGTTTCACTTTGTATTTTCTGAAACTGAGAGTCAGTGCGTCTAACAGAAAGCAACAGAAAACTCAGTTTTTCTCCTGAGCACACATAGGACCGTAAATCTTCTTCATCTGATTTTCCTAATTAATAGACAGGAAAACAATGGAAAAGGAGGAAATCAGTGGAATACTCTCAGACATTATGTTTAAGGCAAAGTCTGCATTAATTTTCTGACTTCCCTTTTATTGTATACAAGTACACATAAATAAGATATTTAGGAAATGAGAAGACAGCTCACTTCTTATTTTCTGCTCAGTTTTCAAGCCAACAGATTATGTATTCAACCCACAGAATAGACAAAGAGCATGTGTCAGGAGTCTCAGCATGGCAGGCAGTGGCAGCAACATTGCAGCAAAGCCATTGCACCGGTAGGAAGGTGGTCCTGAAYGAATACCAAGGAACAGGAGAGGTCCTGGTGGAGGCCTGATTCCACAGTAATCGCTATGTCTGTTCCCCAGATGCCAGTCCTGCACTGCCAGGATTATGGATGTCATGCACTGTGCCTGCTCTGCTCTCCCCTGAGCAGAATGTGTGATGTCCCCATGAGGCACATCTCAAAGGCAGACTGATTTGAGGGTAAGTTTTCTCATTTTTAGACTTACTTTTCAGAAGAAGAAGTACTGACCACGGGAATAGTATTTGCTGAACTCTATTACCAGATAGGTCTCTTGCTTTCACAGAAACACTCTCTGCACAAGCACTTGACTCTTGCAAGCGGGTTACTTAAAAAGATCATGAGATAATTAAGAACTGCACTGTGAACTATATGAAAAAACAGTTTATGTAACATGACTTTTTATCTCCTGCTTTACACTCTAGTCATGCACGTGTAATTTTTGCAGAATTTCCTCATCCAGGACACTGACAGCACAAAGTATAAATGTTGTAATGTTTCCTGCAAAGAAATGTGTCCCAGGTCTGTGTGTCACAAAACCCAGAAAAGGTACTGATGGACAATGATTACTGTTCCTTTAATATGTGCAACATGAATAATACATCAATAGAAAAATGGATATGGCTATACATTTCTGGATGCCTTTTATTTTCATCTAAATAGTAAATGGAATTAAAGACAAGGCTAACAGCACACATAGCAGCATATATGAACACACTGGTAAAGACAGGGGATGAAGCTATAGAGTACACTCGTGTAACAACTTCCAAGTTGTGACTGTCAAGAATTGTATTTTATAAAATAAAAAGGTTACACTGTGGTAGTCAGCATTTATTCTGGGTTAAATTCTTGTTAAACAGTGCCTTAGTCAGAGAAAATTTAAACTGAATGCAACAGAGTAAGAAAGGCCTTTGAGACATGAATAATTAAAGAAAAAGAGATTGTAATATTTCTAGTGTATCTGTGCACCATACACATGTATTTTTCATTGAGTATAAGCAATTCTAGAGTATATAAATGCGGAGAAAATTCTTATCCTTAACCAGATTTCTTCAACTACACAAAAAATGTGGGAGGACTTCAATACATATTTTAGCCTTTTCTCTTTAAATTTCTTATTGTTGTCTTATCTTTACATTAAACTACCACTGATATTTCTGTCGGACACTGAGTCTCGAGCTAACATTTTTCATAAACAATTTGACCAACAATCTAGTAAATATACTACGCTACATGAAAGCAAAACTTTGCATAAAAAAATTAAGTGTATAAAAAAGCAGGTTTTATAGTAAAGATGCGGAATAGTGAAGGTAAATTATTCAAAGAATACTTTTTCCAGAAAATTTTGAAGTGTAAATAACCATTATTTTTTTTTATTATAACAGCATGCTAATGGGACTTTTAGTTTTGTTGCATTGTTTAACTGTGTTGTTCTCTGAGCATAACATATATACAAAATAAGTAGACATTTTATCACTAAACCCACAGCCGTGATTATCTTCCCAGATGCCACCAGAATTATCACTAATATTGCTGTGATTGCACAGTTTGAAAGAGAAAGATAAATGTGTATATTTACATACAGCTGCAAATACATACATGCACATACACATCTACATACTTATGTGCATCTACAAGAGCTGAGTTTTGAGTATTTTACTTACATATAACTGCAGAATCATTGGTCTTTCAACTTCACATCTATCTCAAAAAATTCTGTAGATAAAATTGCAGATCTTCAATGAAACATCTGACCCAAGGTTCAACCTAAGATACATCATCACAGGCTTTTTAAGAAGAGCCTAGGCAGCCCTTTAAAATATAAAGAAATGTAATAAATAAAATAAAAATCATTACATAGATAAATAAATACAGGAAATATAAGGAAGGCCCAGGGAGAGTTTGCCAACATGACCTACCCTCACTTCATTGACTGCTGACACTTTGGCTGAGGCTGTTTGTGCATGTGCAAACCTCAGTGTGATTCTTTGTTTACTGTTGACCAACGGTGTAAGATGACAGCTTGCAATGTCAGCACTGCCCTTGTAGGCAGCTGGTCCGCAATCACTGAGATTGAGTTCACGAGCAGATTTTTGGAAGATGCATAACCAATGTCAGAAGGTCAATAGCAATCTTGAACAATTATTTACCACAGATAAAAGTGAAAAGAATAAGCGCTTTTTACAACAATGAAACACCAGCTCTACAAAGATATTCTGCTTTTGATGTGCAGTTGAGATATCCATTGAAGCAATGAACAAATGATACCAGGTCTTTACAATGAAATGTATAGGGCCTATCCTGGAAAAAGAAGTTGCTTTAAGTATTGTAAAAAGAAACCAAATTTTGTTTTAAACTATGCAAAATAACCAAAATTTTGTTTTATGGCAGKAGAAGGGTTTTGAGCAGTTTTTTCTGATTCTTATTCTTCAGCTTTCCAGTAGATGATGCAGTGGAGGATGTGTGGTGATATTTTCTCCCGATGGAGTTCAGCAGATTTTTTTGCGGTTAGCTAATGTATTTACTTTTTTCGGTGAAGTTTTTTTGGGTGGGTTTTCTCCTTGTTTGTTTTTCTACAGCTTTTGTCCTCCATACCCAGCACAACACTCTAAAGTTCCCTTGGAACTCATTCATCTATTGGCCTGATTATTTTAATTTTTTTCTGAGTTTTCAATTTAGTTTTACAGCTCCTGGTGACTGCCACAACCAAGACATTTGTTGACTGTTTCCTCATGGGTCCTTGTTTAAAAGAGACCTGCACTCTTGGTCTCTTGGTGACTGCTGCCTCCTATCTGTTTGCAGTACCCACCTGGTCACCTCTTTCATCAAGAAGTAGAAGGATGACCTACAAAGTCAATTACTAAACAACAAGGCAGTTTGTTCACCTGAGAACAGGAAAGTGACAAACTGTGCTTCAGGCAGTTAAGGGGCTAATTCAGGGAAAACTGAGGCTGTGCTCTCTATCTTCTGCATTGTAGATCATTGCCTTACAGCCTCGCTTAATTGCTGTGAACTAAGAGTATAACTAGAGAGCACAACTTGCTTGTGAAAACCAAGAGTAAAATATCTGTGCCTTTTCCATATTGTTTTTCATTAGGTTGACTCCTTTTTGTGGATTACTTTTTACTGCTAACATACCTTTAGAATCTCTTACTTTTACTCTGCTTGTCCTTCAATCATCTCAGCTTCAGCTGAATTTTGTATTAATTTTGTCCCTAAATACCCAAGAATATCCCCATGCTCCTTCCTCTTCTTTACCTGTTCCTGCTTCTTTTTTTGTGCTCAATTTTCTTGTTCAGCACATTTTTATGACCAGACTATCTGCTGACATTACCTGCCTCTTAGTAAAATGAAGTTGCTCTTTCCTGATACCTAAGTAAAATTTATTTAAAAACAAACTGTGCAAACCTTATGTAACAAAGGTATAAAACACTAAAGGAAAAAATAAATAAGGGGAATATTCAGCTTAGCTGTAAATCATTTGTCAAGCCATCATTGTCTAGCTGGTAGAAAAAGGCAATGGTGTGGATCTGTCCTAAGGAGCAGTGGAGGCTTCTCTGATTGATGGCTGTCCAGCCAACATAGACCCTTCATGTGCCTTAGCAGAGGTGACAAAGATGCTAATCCTTAGGCTGATAGCTTCTTAAATTTTAGACCTATATATTCTGTGAAAGCCAGTAAATAATTGGTCCTGCAACCTTTATCCATTCTGTGATTCTGCACTGTCGGGGATCTCTATACTGAACTGTATGATAAGGAGAAAAAGAAGGTCCTAGATCCTTTCTCCTTTCCATATTTGTGCTGTGAATTCAATGAAATTTAAACAAATTACAGTAAAAGATTTCTTTTAAGTGGGGAACCACCTACATCATACACAATAGACTACATGCATCCATTGAGTAATTCTAGTGATTTTAAAGAGGTTATTTTAAGGCTTAATTTGCCACAATATGTGCAACAACTCATAACACCTCATGAATTTAATACTCACAAGTTTAAACAGTACAGTGGCCTGAATTTCTTGGGAGGCTACAAATGATCTTTCAGTGTTCGTTAGCAGGCWATAGTTCCCCCTAGCATGAGTTCCTGAAGCAAGAGCATTATAGTTTAATTTACACTTAAGCTGCTGATCTATCCAGGAAAAAATAATATTCAGCATTAATTTATATGTTCAGTAAGATATGAGGAAGAAATGTTAAAAAACAAAGAAACTAAAAAGGTAATAAACCAATCTTTTCTTGTGTAAACAAAGGATAAAAATGCCATCACAATTTCCCAAATTGGAAGAAATAGCTGCAACTGTCACTGCCTAAGTACAAAGCTGAGAGAATGGCAGTACTGATGTTGCCAGTTTTGTGATACTGATTAGTCCTAAGTTCCTTGTAAGAAATTTCTAAGGCTTGCAACTCTCCTGGCAGTTAATGTGTTAGAATACGAGCTGCTCATCTAAGACCTAATTTACAAGAACAATTAAAAGGTTGAGCATGCTGATAGTGATCAGGAGTTGAGAGTTTAATGAAAATGCAGCAGAAACTTTGCGAATTATTTAAGAAAATGACAAAATTGGTTGGACATTGTCGCTGTTGTACCGAGGACGGAGAGAAATCACGACACAAAGCATGATCCAGGAAGAAAATGGAATGGAATTATTTATTAATATACAGACTCGGTTTATATCTTAGTATATTTGAACACCGTAAGGTCATTGGTCCTTTGGCCACCCACCTCTCAGGGTGATTGGCTGAACCCTGCAACACCTATTTCAAAATATTTCTCTAGTCAGTATCATAACAATACTATGTAACAACTTCACAGGTGCAAGATAAAAGAATWCGTTTACAAAACCGTCTCACTGTTTTTCATAGCTTGCGTAGGAAAAGCAGGGCTCTCACAGAATGCTGCAGAAAGCTGGAAAATTTCTCTGCTGAAAGCTTGTCAGTATCCACAAGACATGACATTAAAGGGATTTCCAGAACATGGCCACAAAACATGCCATGTGATGCTGTGGTGAGCATGCTTGACCTGACCCATCAGAGATGACGTCCGGCAAAACCTCTGCAAAATGGCTCCATCAGCTCACACAAGATATCTTGTGCCAGTTACACAATGAAAGTGCATTTTTTCAGAATGCTTTTCTCTTCATACTTGCTTCTTATCAAATTACTACCTTCATCTATTATATGTCTTTTAGTATTATAAAACCCATCACTATAAAATATAAGTTTCTTGAGAACAAAGTATCTGCAATACAGAAGCACGTTCCAAGGCAATTCTTTCAAAAATAGATGAACTGAATTCTGGTTGAGAAGTCTAGGATTTAGGTTTTGTACTCCTCATTCAGGGCCAGGCTGGAAGCATGTAATTGCATAGAGACTGGTCTTGAAAATAACAGTTTCTCGATATAAACATGGAGATTACAATATGGCCCTTATAGAAATGGGTGTGTGTATTTATGGGGTATGGTTATTGAATTCTTTAAATAGTAGTGAGATCTGAAAAAATACTTATGATAATAAAAATAGAAATTTTATTATAGTAAAGCTTATGTATGTTTCAGTACAGTGTTTAAAATGCTTTGGACCTGACACAGAATGCAGAGCAGAAAGTCAGGTCCCCAGTCTTCCTGTTCAGAAACAGGAAGAGTTCAACTGTTCATAAAAGTCACTTAAAAACATATGTTGATCAGCCAATCCAGAGAGAAATGCTATGTTGAAGGGTATGCCTGAAATGCTTCCCTTAGCCTTACCCACCTGATTATTTCAACTCCACTTTGAAATGGCAGTTCAGAGGTCTGGACTACCTGTCAGAGACCTGAGAATAGCTTAGAGACTTTTCTTTGACATATGAACAATGGATGTGTGTTATGGGTTCAACAAATGAAAATTTTATTTTTTCTCTGCCCATCTAGCAGAGAGACTGTGTAGGTAGGGAGGGGCTTGCCGGGAACTAATAAGCGATACTTAAGAACAAAGAAAGTTGCCTATCCACACGCATTCCACACTGATCACCCAGAATGGGTGATACTTAAGGACAAAAGGGTTTGCTTGCCCAACCCAGATGCCAGGACAATTTCTCCAATTAAAGAAACAAGAGTTGGAAATGTTGGCCAGGGAATTGTTCCGCAGAGACTGCACCTTATCATCACGAGAGGTGAAGGGACTTTTTTGAGGCTTTGGCAAGAGGGAGTGGAGACCGGGCTCGCTGCTCCTTTCAGCTCGACGTTCAGAGAAAACAGTCGTGTCTGTCACAAGTGCCGGTTTCGCTCTGGGAACACCACTAAACTGCGACGTCTCCGCCCACTCGCTTCAGAGCACGGATACACTGTGACGTCTCCGCGAGGGTCCCGCTGCGGCACAGGGCACAGCGTTACGCTGGAACTGGTTGCCGCCCGGAGCTCCTCACCTTTGCCATCTCTGCCACCAGCCTGGGTTTCTGCTCCACGTGGTTGGCAGCAGGATCTACTCATTTTTGCAGTTCCTGCCTTCCTCTGGCCCCTCGGTGGGTGATACCGAGGTCCATCGCTCTCCAGCCAACCCTGCCTGCCTGCTCTGCTTGCTGCCCACTGCCGAGGTTGGTGCTGAGCCGGACTGCTGTCCCGGGAGTTCACACTGGGAGCGATCTCCCCTCTCCCTCTCCCACTCGCCAGAGCCACCATTGCCATGTGGAGAGGTCGCCATGCTCATGCCACAGCGCCCCCTGCAGCCGCGGGGGAGTCACGACAGCCTCTCTGCCCCAACAGAGAATCGCCAAATGACAGAGAAAGGACTATTACTGGGTTTGTCTGTTCTCTTCTTGTTGCCATTTGTCTGTCTTATTATATATGTATATAGATATATAATCCTAGTAAAGAACTGTTATTTTTTTTACCACATCTTTGTGTGAAAGCCCCATAATTTCAAGGGTATAGTAATTCGGAGGAGGGAGGGGGGTCATCTTCTCTATCCCAGGAAGGTTTCCCGCCTTCCTTGACAGACACCTGTCTTTCAAACCAGGAGAGTTCTTGGTGCCCAACGTGGGGCTCGAGGCCATTGAGAAGAAAGGGTGAAAAAAGGAAAAACATTTCCTAGGTAACCTAATTTGTGCATTGGATATAGAAATCACGCTACACATCACCATGTGGCGCAGCTTATTTCGGTTCTGTTGGCAAATGATCGTGGCTACGTCTCTCCCATTTGCAGCTCCTCTTCTAAACATGGGTCCCACAACTACAACTACTATGGCTGTTAGTCTGTTTGTGGGATGGGTCAATAAGGTGAAGGATTCAAAGGCTGTAAAGTTCCTCTGGAATGTGGGCGCATGGCTACATAACTGTCACGCACTAGCCTCACATCTTTTGGGGTTCTTGAATAATGGTACCCATTTGGAAGAAGCAACAGAGGAGGAAGTTTTCTCCCAATTCTTCACCAACGTTTTTGGGTCTATCCCAACAATTTTTGAAGGGGTCAGTGCTTCTCTAGATGCTAACGTTATCATACAATGGCTGGTGTTGCTGATAGGCCTATTCCGTTTAGCATTCAGAGATAAGGTGAGATTGCCCTGGGTAACCACCCTGACATCTACCCCAGATACTAGGGATGCTGCCCAGGGGCATGTCCCAGGGGCGGGGGGCACTGCCCAACAGCCTATCACTGCCCAACAGCCCACAGTAGAGGTGAATCACTCAGATTTGATGGAGATAGTGGAGGAGATAGTCCAGGTGTTAAAAGAATGTTTGTCCCCAGCTGCTTGGAACCCCTCCCCTTGCCCCAAGGAGGACAAGTCCAATGATGCAGCAGTGGAACCAAGAGATGTTACAATTGCCCAAGTTCCAGCTGTACCACAAGGGCAGCCACAGCCAGCAGCAGTTGCCCCTGTGCAGAGGAGAAAGTATAAAACCAAATCGGTACACCCAGTTCGTGATGATGAGGTACCAGGGCCCTCACAACCCGTGGAGGAGCCAGAGCCTGAGATCATCACAGAGTCCCTGTCGCATGACAGTCTCCGCAATCTGTGGAATGATATTGTGAAACGGGGACACGAGGCATTTTCGACTTGGTTGACTTGAGTTTGGAAGTCAACCTTATGGGCCCAGGTATCCAACTAGATAGTGGTGAAGCAAGGTATTTGGAATCCCTGACCAAGGATGCAGGCATTGACCAGGTGTTCATGAGGGAGCCAGGGCCCCTTCCTCTCTGGGAGCGACTCATAATGAGTATAAGGGAGAGGTTCAATCACAGAGAAAGACTGCAGGAGCACCATCATAGAATGCCCTGGAAAACTACTGAGGACAGGATCTAACGCATGAGAGAACTGGCGGTATTAGAGATACTCTTTGGAAGGGAAGGACAACACGGTAACGACCCTGACAAGGTCAGATGCACACCGCAAGTGTTGTGGAGCCTGGCACACCTTGGCAGGCACACACCTGGCACACCGAATACTCCAGTTTCCTGGCAACAATAAATGTTGAGGACAACCGAGAGACTGTGGGTTCTGTAGCCAACAAACTCAGGAACTACGAGAGTATGGTTCATGGCACGATAAAGACTCAGGTTTCTGCTATAGCGATGAGTCTCAAAGAGGAGGTAAAAGAGCAGATGAGGACAGAGAGGAGGGAGAGCAGTCCTTGTGTGGCATTGGTGTGAAGCAGAGCCCCCAACATCAGAGCCAGGCGTCCCCCAGCCAAAGAGAGTGGATACACCCCATGGACTGAATTGTGGTACTTCCTGCTTGACCATGGAGAAGACATGAGATGGTGGGACAGGAAACCTACCCGCATCCTAGCAGCCCGAGTACAAGAGCTGAAGGAGAAAGAAAAGGGGAAGTCAGTGAGAGTGAGTGAAGTGCCAGTTTCCTGTGGACRAGAGTCTGACCCACTTGAATGCACCTCCCGCCAAGACCAGTGTTAGAGGGGCCCTGCCTCTAGCCAGGTAGAGGCCAAGGAGAACCGGGTCTTTTGGACTGTGTGGATCCGATGGCCCGGCACATCAGAGTCACAGAAAGATGAAGCTTTGGTCGACACTGGTGCTCAATGTACTTTGATGCCATCGGGACATGTGGGGGCAGAACCTGTTTCTGGGGTGACAGGGGGATCACAGGAGTTGACTTTGATGGAAGCTGAGGTGAGCTTGACCAGGAAAGAGTGGAAGAAACATCCCATTGTGACTGGTCCAGAGGCCCTGTGTATTCTGGGCGTAGACTTTCTCCAGAGTGTTAATTTCAAGGACCCAAAAGGACTCAGATGGGCTTTTGGGATAGCTGCTGTGGAGACCGAGGGCATTAGGCAATTGAATACCTTGCCTGGACTGTCAGAAAATCCATCTGCAGTAGGACTCCTAAGGGTGGAGAAACAGCAAATCCCAATGGCAACCTTGACAGTGCATCGCTGGCAGTACCGGATGAATCGAGATGCTGTGATCCCCATCCACAAGATGATCTGTGAGCTGGAGAGCCAAGGGGTGGTCAGCAAGGCCCATTCACCCTGCACTCTTCACAGTCTCATCTGGCCTGTGCGCAAGTCTGATGGGGAATGGAGACTGACAGTGGACTATCGTGCCTTGAATGAAGTTACCTCACTGCTAAGTGCCGCTGTACCAGACATGATGGAGCTCCAGTATGAACTGGAGTCCAAGACAGCAAAGTGGTAAACCACTATTGGCACTGCCAATGCGTTTTTCTCCACTCCCCTGGCAGCAGAGTGTAGGCCCCAGTTCACCTTTATCTGGAGAGGCATGCAGTACACCTGGAACCGATTTACCCGGGGTGGAAGCACAGCTCCACCATCTGCCATGGACTCATCCAGGCTGCACTGGAAAAAGATGAAGCTCCAGAACTTTTGCAGTACACAGATGACATCATTGTGTGGGGGAGCACGGCAGCTGAAGTGTTTGAGGAAGGGGAAAAGATCATCCAGATTCTCCTCCAAGCCAGCTTTGCAATCAAAAAGAGCAAAGTCAAGAGACCTGTCCGAGAGATCCAGTTCCTGGGAATGAAGTGGCAAGACAGACGGCATCAGGTACCTACTGAAGTCATCAATAAGATCATAGCAATGTCTCCACCGACCAGCAAGAAAGAGACACAAGCTTTCCTTGGCACCATAGGCTTCTAGAGAATGCACAGTCCCGAGTACAGCCAAATTGCGAGCCCTCTTTACCTGGTGACCCGCAAGAAGAACAATTTCCACTGGGGCCCTGAACAGCAACAGGCCTTCATCCAGATCAAACAAGAGATTGCTCATGCGGTAGCCCTTGGCCCAGTGAGGACAGGGGCAGAGTTAAAGAATGTGCTGTACTCTGCAGCCGGGAACAATGGTCTCTCCTGGAGCCTTTGGCAGAAGCTGCCTGGTGAGACTTGAGGCCGACCACTGGGATTCTGGAGTCGAAGCTACAGAGGGTCCGAAGCCAACTACACCCCGACAGAGAAAGTAATCCCGGCAGCTTATGAAGGAGTTCAGACTGCTTCAGAGGTAATTGGCACAGAGGCACAACTTCTCCTGGCATCCCGACTACCAGTGCTGGGGTGGATGTTCAAGGGAAAGGTTCCATCTACCCATCACACCACCAATGCCACATGAAGTAAGTGGATTGCCTTGACCACACAACGTGCCCATATTGGAAATCCAAATCACCCTGGGATCTTGGAAATAATTACAAATTGGCCTGAAGGAGGGAACTTTGGTCTGGCAGACGAAGAGGAACAAGAACAAGTGACACGTGCTGAAGAAGCCCCACCATACAACCAGCTGCCACCAGAAGAAACCCGATATGCTCTTTTCACAGACGGTTCCTGTCACATTGTGAGGGCAAACCGGAAATGGAAAGCAGCTGTATGGAGCCCCACACGACAAGTTGCAGAAGCTACCGAAGGAGAAGGTGGATCAAGTCAGTTTGCAGAGCTCAAAGCTGTCCAGTTGGCCTTGGACATTGCTGAAAGAGAGAAATGGCCAAAGCTCTACCTTTACACTGACTCGTGCATGGTAGCCAATGCTTTGTGGGGGTGGCTGGAAAGGTGGAAAAAGGCCAATTGGCTGCGCAGAGGGAAACCCGTCTGGACTGCTGGGGACTGGCAAGACATTGCCACTTGGGTAGAGAAACTGAGTGCGAAAGTCCACCATGTGGATGCCCACGTGCCCAAGAGTCAGGCTAATGAGGAACACCGCAACAATGAACAGGTAGATCAGGCTGCAAAAATTGAGGTGTCACAGATTGATTTGGATTGGCAATATAAAGGGGAGTTATTTCTAGCTTGATGGGCCCATGATGCCTCAGGTCATCAAGGCAGAGATGCCACCTATAAGTGGGCACGAGATCGAGGAGTGGATTTGACCATGGACAGTATCTCCCAGGTCATTCACGATTGTGAGACGTGCGCTGTGATCAAGCAGGCCAAACGGGTGAAACCATTGTGGTGTAGGGGAAGGTGGTCTAAATATAAGTATGGGGAGGCCTGGCAAATTGATTACATCCAAGGCAAGCACTATGTGCCCACAATGGTAGAAGCAACCACTGGATGGTTATAGACATACCCGATGCCTCACACTACTGCCCGGAACACTATCCTGGGCCTTGAAAAGCAAGTCCTGTGGAGGCATGGTACCCCTGAGAGGATTGAGTCTGATGATAGGACTCATTTCAAGAACAGCCTTATAAACACCTGGGCTAGAGAACATGGTATTGGGTAGGTGTACCATATTCCTTACCATGCACTAGCTGCTGGGAAAGTTGAGTGGTGCAATGGATGGCTAAAAACCACCTTAAAGGCACTGGGTGGGGGGACTTTCAGAAACTGGGAGCTGCATTTAGCGAAGGCTACGTGGTTGGTCAACACCCAAGCGTCCACTAACTGAGCTGGCCCTGCCCAATCCGAATACCTCCATGTGTACAGCACATGGAGATAACGTTCTGGTGGTGCATATGAGGGGTATGTTGGGAAAGACTGTTTGGATCAATTCTGCCTCGAGCAAAGACAAACCCATCCGTGGAGTTGTTTTTGCTCAGGGACCTGATTGCACCTGGTGGGTGATGCAGAAGGATGGAGAAACCAGATGTATACCTCAAGGGGACCTTGAACCGTCCACAATGCTGTACCTCTACCCACATCTGTATGTATATGTGTATATAGTTAGGATAATGCATGTATGCATATAGTTTAAAAGTTTAAGTTTGATGTAAGATGTTAGTGAGGGAAAAAAGAAAAAATTTTGGCATGGATAATGTTGTGGGTTCGACAAATGAAAATTTTTTTTTTTCTTTCCCCATCTAGCATGGAAACTGTGTAGCTGGTGAGGGGCTTGCTGGAAACTAATGAGCGATACTTAAGAACAAAGAAAGTTGCCTATCCACCTGCATTCCACACTGATCACTCAGAATGGGCGATACTTAAGGACAAAAGGATTTGCTTGCCCAACCCAGATGCCAGGACAATTTCTCCAATTAAAGAAACAAGAGTTGGAAATGTTGGCCAGGGAATTGTTCCGCAGAGACTGCAGCTTATCATCACGAGAGGTGATGGGACTTTTTTGAGGCTTTGGTGAGAGGGAGTGGAGACCGGGCTCACTGCTCTCTCTGGGCTCGGCATTCAGTGAGCATGGTTGTGTCTTCAGCAAGTGCCGGTTTTGCGGACGTCTCCACCCACTCGCTCCAGAGCACAGATACACTCTGATGTCTCTGCGAGGGTCCCGCCGTGGCACAGGGCACAGCGTTATGCTGGAACTGTCTCCGCCCGGAGCTGCTTGCCTGTGCTGTCTCTGCCACCAGCCTGGGTTTTCCGCTCCACATGGGGTTGCAGCTGGTTTCTGCAGTTCCTGCCTTCCTCTGGCCCCTCGGTGGGTGATACCGAGGTCCATTGCTCCCCAGCCAACCCTGCCTGCCTGCGCTGCTTGCTGCCCGCCGCCGAGGTTGGTGCTGAGCTGGGCTGCTGCCCCGGGAGTTCACACTGGGAGCGATCCCCCTCTCCCTCTCCCTCTCACCTGAGCCGCCATTGCCACGTGAAGAGGTCGCCATGCTCACGCCACAGCGCCCCCTGCAGCCGCGAGGGAGTCACCGCAGCCTCTCTGCCCCAACAGAGAATCGCCCAACGACAGAGAAAGGTCTGTTACTGGGTTTGTCTGTTCTCTTCTTGCTGCAGTTTATCTGTTTCGTTATATATATATAGATATATAATCCCAGTAAAGAACTGTTATTTTTTTTACCACATCTTTGCCTGAGAGCCCCATAATTTCAAGGGTATAGTAATTCGGAAGAGGGATGGGGGTCATCCTCTATCCAAGGAAGGTTTCCCACCTTCCTTAACAGACACCTGTCTTTCAAACCAGGACAATGTGTTAGCCACCTTTACATAGCTCCTTACTGAGGAGCTTGATATTAGCATCATAGCTAACTATTTGTGGTTTAACCTTCTGGGGCTTCTGCAGTAAATCTTAGTTTTGTTCTGATCAATGTATTTGTGCCTTCGTCTTCACAGTGAGGTTCTCTTGCTAAGGTGTGTTAAAGAAACTTTAAGATGACTGACCAAAAGATGCAGACTTCTATTGCAGAACTGTAGTGTACTGCAGTGACCTTTTAATGAATTTTCTTGGAAAAAATCATGTTAAATACAAATATAAAAGAAATGGGTTTTGAATTATTTTTTTAATTAGTCTCATAAAATTCATTATTGGCATTTTTTTCCAGTAAAATTCTGATACATAGAATGTTCATCTCAAATTATAATCTACATCAATACATCAGCAAATTACACACAATTGTCCTTCAGGTACACAACACATTCATCACCAAGGCAACTAATTATTATAACTATATATTTGAAATGCTAAATAATGTTGTATGAAGTACTCCGTCAGAAAGAAGCAAAAAGAACACAAATAACAACATGACCATTTTGAATTATATACCAAAATGGAATATTTCACTTAAAGAAAAAAAAAAAACCCAGTATGTTTTTGAAAGAAGTTAAAAGAAGCAAAAAAAATTTAAAAGTCCAAATTGATGGTGGTGAGCTTGTAGACCATTTCACAAATATCCAATATATGAAAGACTTGAAATATATGAATAATTAATTTGGACACAATACCAACATAAAAATAGTGTTGCAACATTGTGGTCTCTAGAAAAATCTTGCTTAATAAAAGAATTTTGATTATGTGTGAAAATAGCATATCTCTATTAGAAATAAAAACTCTCTGAATTATGGCATATAGTAATTTCATGTTTTTCTTTGAAACACTGTATCCCAGTTTGAGACAGATTAGGAGTCCCTCCCCCCACCTCAGGCATTTCTCGGAGGGAAAGTGAAAAAAACCTGTTTATTTAACAAAGGGAGGGGTGCACACAGGCACCAGGGGAAGGAAAGGAAAAAAAAAAAAGAATAATCTTAGATAATAAACTTTCTCACAATGGAGAAAACCTGGATAAATTCAGAGTCCTTTTCTGGGTGTGTCTCTGCTTTCTCTCTGGAGCTAGGGTGTGGTGTAGGCCCCTCCAGGCCCAGGATGTAGGCCTTCAGTGATGGTATGTAGGGTCAGAGCTCAGCTGACCAGTTCTAGAGGAAGAAGGAGAAAAACTACAGTCCCAAGGAAAAAAACTGTCTTCTTGCCTCAGCTAGCAAGCTAGCTAAAAAGCAAAAAAATTGTTTTTAACTCTCGGTCTCTCTCCTGAGAAAACAGAGCCGAGAGCTGGCTAAAAGAAAAAAAAAGGTGAAGTGCTGCTCCATCCTGCAGCAGCAGCAGCTGTGTGGACGTGGGGGAGGTGTATATCCTTGAACAGAAAGCTGTGCTGGTAACAGAGCAGGGCTAGAGCCCAGTTTAAAGGCACAGGATTCATATTTGGCATAGAGCAGGTGATAGGGGATACAGCACCGTAACGTCACCCCAAGACACACTGTTTCTTGCAATTATATCGATATATAGGTCTATTTTCTCTTTTATGTACTGGTTGTGAAATTCAGTCAACAAATGAACAGAAAGTTCTTCTACTTAGACCATTATAATATTCATTTCGTGGAACCACTGAGTGTTTGGGGTTGGAAGAGACCTCTGGAGGTAATCTGGTCCAAATCCCTTGTTCAAGCAAGGTCACCTAAAGCAGTTGTTCATGATCATGTCTCTGAGAAATGTATAGCTCAGTAACATGCTGTTTTATAGCATACAGTATTTCATGAATACTTTGGTGTTTCTGTCGCTAAAGGTAATCAAAAATGCATGAAGAAAATAATTTTATGACTAAGATTATGCATCAAATAATTTATACTACCAATGTTCATTCTGGATATTAAACTGCTCTAATTATGAATGGTTTCCCAGAAGCTACGGCATGTACTTGGAAATGGAGTCACTGTTTAAAGTAAAAGCATAAGGCACTGTGAGAACAGCAAAAGATATGAAAGATGCTTAGGGAATGGAAAGCAGAGACTCTGACATTAATGGCACTGAACTTACTGAATATATATTCTCAATATGAACAGCAAACTGTATTCGAGATAGACCTGCATTTGCATTAACTTCAGAAATCTTCAGTTTAATTTCGTAAAGTATGGCCATTTTGCCAGCCTTTTCAGTGCCACATCAGGTTGGCAGTGTGAGGACTCCCAGGCATGCAGAGATCCAGATCTCTTTCCCAGTCTCGTTGTACTGTACATAGTTCGAAAAATGTGGGGCAAACCTTTCATGTTGAGATTAAATTAGCCTGAAGGCCTGCTAAGCCCTGTGCTTAATATTATTTTGATGATACTTGTAGTAGTGTTTTACTTATCGTTTATTTTTCTTAGTGGCACATAGCTGGATACCAGCAATGCAGGACAGAAAAAGGAGACACAAAGTGTATTGCCAAGCCCAGTGACACACTCTAGTTTTAGCTCTTTCTTAATAACTGTTGAAGTTTTGACTCTCTTTGAAAAGCTGGCCAGCTTTTCTATAGCACAGATAACAAAATCAGAGTTTTAACATCAACTTCAAATGGCAAATCTGGAGTTACCAAAGAATGACAGCTCTTAACTATTGTAAAAAGTCACTAAACCAGATGGCAAATGTGCTGGTGTTTGCTATTTTAAGACAATACTGCAGCTGTTATGCATACTTTTTATTAGAAGTAAAGACAAAAGTTAAATATAGCCATGTAATTTTTCTTGTTCAAAAATGGCCAGACTTATATTTAACCACTGAAACAACGTCAATAATTTGGTTTCCATAATTGGTGACTTTGTACTTTTTTAATATAGATATGGTACATAAAGATATTATTTTCTTGCAGCTCTATTTAATGTTCACTGAAAAAGAAACGTATTTGATATTTAAGAACAAACATTTCATTTGCAAAGGCACTTCCTGTTTATTACAGCCTTACTTTATAGAAGTTATTTCTGAGATTTAGATATAATTTTATTCAAGGGCAGCGTTTAGTAAAATGGCCGGATATATCCCATATTTTTCCAACTGATGCCCTGTTGTAGTATAGATTTTCAGCTAGAAGCATAAAGTTGGTTTATATAGAAATAGTATAAAACTCTTGATAAAAATCACAGGTCAGAAATAAGACTTAGGAAAACCAGATATATTAGAATGTCTTGGAAACTTCTAGATGTTTCATGAACTCTTTAGAACTTTAATAAGAAAAGCCATGCTTTTAGGAGAAAATCATCTGTCATAATCCCTTCCTGTTCCTCTTTAAAAAAAAATTAAAATTGATTCATTATGAAAAGACAACTATTTTTATGAAAACAAAATGAAACAAAACAATAAAGAAAAAACACATGAGAAAAAATGTGAGACAAATTATACTTTTACAGGATGATTCTTGTATCTCTTTTTTAAGTTTTCTGTTTATGGCAAGTTATTTCATCCCTATGCATGAACAAATTTTATCTTTCAGTAGCACTAGCATTTTGTTAGCTTAATAATTATATTTAATTTTTGTTGTTGTTGTTGTTGTTAGAATAGTTTTTGGTTTTCTTATACATCCATATAAAGTATTTTATAAATGCACAAAGAAAATAAAACATGACCCTTCACACAAGGGGAAGGAATATTAGAAGATACACGAGGTAGAGGAGCACACAATGAGAATCTGAGTAGACTTTGTTGTTCCCCAAGCACTGGTCTTTCCCTTTGTGTGGAATGTTCCCGTCACTTTCAAACAGCCACCTTACCCCATACCACTTAGTTGTAAAATACAGAAATACTTTAAAATTCGAGAAGCACACCAACACAAGAGAACTCAAAGGGTGCAACGTTGCCTGTCTACAACCCGTGTCTCTGTCACCAAAGGATTGATGTAAGAGTTGCACTGCCTGAATTTTCACTGGAACTGGGCAGAGGAACTCACCATGGAGTCTAGCTGCTCTTTGCAAGGCCCATCCTATACTTGCGAGCAATAAATAATTACAAGTAGAAAAATTACTCACTTTAGTAAAATGGGATATAGTTAAATGAAACTGAAGCCATTCAGAAGAGGTAAAATTTAAGATGAATGTCAAGAAGTATCTCTGAAACTGAGCTTTATTAAGCTGGGGAATTTTCTGTCCTAGCTGTCATAATTTCTCCACATCACAAGCTCATTTCTTCTCTGCATTGTTTTTCCATTTTCATATAAAGATTCATTTAAACAAAGTGTATTTAATAGCTCAAACTATTTGCAGAGGTGATTAGAATGAATTTTTTTTTCATATTTGACTTAGTCCTAAGCTCTTCACTGAAGTGCTTTGCTGTTGTTAGTTATGTGATATTTATAGTTTCCATAGCCTGATCCAAGTGGCCAATGTTCTGAAAGTATTATGATTAATATCAAGAATAATAAATATTAATAATTATAAATAACAAGAATGCAAAACATAAAAGAAGCTAATCAAGCTTCACACCAATTATCACTGTATGACATCACTGACACAAGTAAATAGCTGACTAATTCAAATGAAGAGGCCTGATAATGGAAGGCAAACAGAAAACCTCAGTTAATTTTTAGTCAGACTGTCATTTCAAGACCTCTCTGAATTGTCAGTATCTATAGCTACAACAGTTGAGCACACAAAGAATGAGTCACAAAAAATGCTTATGTTGTACAACATTCAACAGCAGAAAACTTTCAAATGAGGGAGGTCAAAAGCACCTCCAAGAAAACAAAAATCTTGTCAGCATCAAATGCAAGTGCATTTGACTAGTTATACTTTGCATATCTTACATGCAGAGAATTTTACGAGRAAAACTTACTGCTGCATATGCACAGCAGAACAGTAGAGTGTATGCACGCACAACTTATTAATTTTCCAAGCTACTGCAAGTCTCCCAAAGATATGGAAAAATTTTGCTCTTCTCAGATGAGATCCATGACCAACAGTGCATGGATATTGTTATCCTGAAAAAAAGAAATGAAAATTCCTATGACTGATTGGCAAGTATATTATGTAAACTATTGGTTCCTTATGTTATATCAACTGTTGATTCCCGACACAAACACACAAAAAAAGACAGTTTAGAACAACATGCATAAAGTACAAGATGACTTTTGATCTGATTCCATTTTCATACTGATACAATGAGAATCAGGAATAACAAGGAATTGCGAGGCAAATTATTTTATAAATACCTCTGTGACTGTGTGGAAGAGAGATCTCACTTTCAGATAGCCAGGATACTGGTTTGAATAATCCAGGCATGTTACAAGAGAGTTCTTTTACTTTTCTGCTTTCTAATCATTTATGACTCAGCATTAGTCATCCTTTCAGGAAAAAACAAGTCCCAGCTTCACTGTGTAAAGAGATGTTTTTACATGCCTCAATCTGGATGATTTTAAACTGTAAATAGAGTCAGCTGAGATTCTCTCTGACAAATAGAGCTAAGAAGTTTTCAAATTATATCTGCATGCAGTTTGGATGTGACGTATGAACTTTTGTACCTGTCAGTGATGACTAGACAATGACATTGAAAGGTCTGCGTTTAACACAAGAGGAAGTCACTGAACTACTCCCTTTTAAGAAAATGCTATTACCCTACTACTTCAGTAAATACTTCAGTAGTACAGTAAGAAACAAAAAATGAAGCCAAGGCCAAGTATATTTAGAAAACTTGAAAAACTCCTTCAACTTCTGGTTTCTAAGATCAGTGCAACTCCACTAAACATGCCCTTCCTGTCATGTGTTATCTGTAGCTAATACTAGACTGGTCTTCGAAAGAACTGAAACACTTTCCCAAGCTGACCAGAAAACCTGACACCGGACTTCACACCCAGAAACAGAGGTTGACAGATTGAGTGTACTTAGGCAAAAAGAAGGAAGGATATTGAAGGTCTAAGCAATTTTAGGTACATGGTCACTTTTTACATATGTCAGGAAAAGTATTAAATCACATTTATAAACAATAGCAGGAAAAAGAATGGCAGAAAAAAAGAGTCATGATGGAAATCCAAGCCTTATCTGAAGACCAGTGTCAAAATCTATGTATAAAAAGAGTGGTATTAATTAACCTTCTTGGTAAACACCCTCATCTTTTGCTGTGGAGTGCATGATTGAAAAATAAGGTGCTGTTGAAGAGACACTTCTAGGAAATCTACAGAAACAAGCAGCAATTCTTTCAATCTTTATCAACTACATTAATTTTCAAGGATAGCATATATTGTTACCCAATAATTTAGGAAATGTAAAATAATTTAGGTGGATGTGCTGAAGGGATAGCTGTTCTTGTATTTTAACTTTGGTTCTTAAAACTAATAAGCAGGTATTTGAATGAATGTAGGAAAAGTATAAATTTATCCCCTGTTCCTTGTTCTGAACTTATCAATTAGAATACAAGTTCCATCTTCTCTTACAGTTACTTTTCTCACCACAAGATGTTGATTCCTACCTGTATGAAAGAAGAGAAGGTTAGGTGGCATGGTATTGTTGTGAACACAAGACTAAGCATAAGAGGACAAAGGTAAGAATAAAGCTGAAGTAGAGGAGGCTGCAAATAGAGATTTAACAGTAGCTGACATCCCCCAAAGTAATTGCTTATTCTTATACTGTATTGTTTTGTATCATATCCCTAATGGATTTATTTAGAAAATATATTAGTCATGTTCTACAATGTCACAAAATCCAGGGGATTTAAGTTATCACTTTTAACTCATATTTCTTAGTGAAAATATTATCACTATATTCTTGAGAGATAAATGCAGAATTAAAAAAAAATACTCCTTTAAATTAATTTCACCAAAACAGTGATAAAAGATTTTATATTTAACTCTACCAGGGGTAATTCTAATACAGAATAGGCTCCTGCAGCTGTCATCATTCTTTATATTTTTGTCAATGTTTGTTCTTTTAATTTGCTGACTAGGAAGTGGAGAGAAATCAACTCCTCTGCTAAAGAAGAATTGGGATCAGATTTGAAGGTATGCATTCACGGCTGAGTAGAAATATTTGCTTGGTTATAATTTATGGCTGCAACTTATGCAGCACAAATAAGAGGCCTTCATCACCACGCATACACTCAAAAACATTGATCTCATTGTGGATTTGTTCTTGTACATCCACACTTTCAAATATTCAGTCTTTTTTTTAAGAAGCTCTAAGGAACATAAGCACAAAGCAAAGGGGACCAAACAAGCCTTTTTTAAAATGTTAAAGACGCACATTATATTTATTAATAATAGAAAAATTTAAGATATTCTGGTGCGCCTGGGAGATTCTCAGAGTTTGGTACTCAGAACTTTCTGGATGTGGTTTCTTTAAGGCAATTTGAAAGATCATACAGTATATATTTTGTTTAAGTTTTGGAGCAATGTATGTTTTATTTATGCAATTTTTCTCACAAAAAGAAATTATTTTTTTAAAGAGAGTTAATTTTTGTAGACACAATTTTGGTGGATACATTAATTAAATGTAATTAACCAAGTATAGACCGGTTCTGTGGCATAACTGGTTGATATAAATGAGAATAATGCAAAAGTTGACACAAGATRCATTCTCAGTTGATCTAAAATATTTATTACCGTGTTAATAATTAAGGCAGTTTATAATGAAAGCTTTAGTTTTTATACTGTACATGATAATTAAGTTTACAGGTATAGAAATATAGAAGCATATATCATAAAGCTGTTTTAAAAACAGAGTGAATCACTTTATATCCTGTAGTAACATTTAATGACTGAGTGAAACATACTGCTTCTTTTCTTAAAAAGCATTTAGTTCTTAAGAATGTTAACTATGGTCAAACACTTGGAACAACAGCAACAAAGAAAGTAATAGTTCTATAAAGGATGGATGAAATGTGAGATTTTTCATAGAATTTTGCCTAGAACCAGAAACTTATATTAGATTTTATCACTCAATGGTGAGGTCAATAAATACTGTACATTGGCTGTATATCAAATATGCCTACTGCAAAAACATTTTTTCAGTGTAATAATTTTAAGGATTTATGAAGAGATTATTTAATTGTATTTTTTTTTTAAACTGAAGGGGTTGTAGTGCATTTTAGTGCTTGGAGAAGTGAATGCTTGATTTAATGAAATAGACACATGGTATGGGTAGGTAAAGAATAAACATTTGTTTTTGTTTCTGGACATTTGTTCTTTTTCTTCAACCACCCCTGGTATTACAGTCTGAAACAGTTTAAAAGAAAATCTGAATTTTGCATGTCTGAGATTCTATGACCTGAAGGAACATTCTACAAAGACTTTAGTAATGCCCTTTTTGAGCTGTATTCTAAATTCAAACTGAAATAACTCTGCAGAAAGAAAAAAGCAAATAGATTGGGATAGTCCTTACAAGGTAGGAGATATTTTTATGATTTTAGGAGTACTAACCACCATAGCTGCTATACGAGTATGGATTGTCAACAAACAGTGGTAGTCATCCATTCATGGTAATTAAACTAAATACATTGATGAGCAACAAGATCTCTTTTACCTCCAATTAACCTGCCCTTTCACCTATTAAAGGTAATCACAATTTTATTTATAAATTGAGCATTAACTGGACTATATTTTATAATCTTGTTAGTATTCATGCTATGTTAATGAAATTTGATGAGCTTATTAAAGATGCTGAGTTTTTGTAGTTAACTCACATCTGTTGTCAGAAGTAATTAGATCAGGTGGCAAATGACAGCACCTTTCCTGATAGATGCTTTAATGTTGTGAGTAAGAATGCCCTAAGTGTCTCTTCGAATAATGCCAAGCTTTTCAGATAGGGTTTATTTGCCTTGAGCTTTCAAAGTGGAACTTTTGGAGCAAACTGACATAGTCCCAGACAGGAGTATGTGTGACTTTCACTTCCAATGTCAGAGGAAGAGAGAAACTCCTTCAAAATTATTTTTAATAAAGATTTGTCTTGGAAAAGTAGGAGATAATGTTATCAAACAATCCCAGTATGTTTTCCTTTTAGCATATATACACATACTCTGTTAAGACACATAAGATACTGCATTATGCATTTAAGCATATCTCAGACAGTGAATTACACTTCACTCTAATGATTCCATTATTCAAATAAATGTGCTGACAAACTGGTAAAGAGATTATTTCATGGCAGGCTTTTCATCAGACAGCCATGAAATAATGCTGGCTTTCAGCTTGTGAATTACAGAATACACTTTTTTAGTGAACTTACCACATAAGTAAGCACTGTAAAATGCACTATAAAAGTATCTCTTCCATCATTTATCCACAATCTGGGTAGCACACAGATAATAGCAGTGTGTGGTTCTCAGGTCTGTTTTGGAAAGACACATTCATGCTTCCTGGTCCGTATGATTCTGCATAAACCAAGAATAATAGGAATGCCTTCAACAAATTCTCTGCATTGTTTTATCCTTACGAACTATAGTGGAATCATGAGTGCTCACCAGATTGACAGTCTCTGCCCATGTGTCATCCAAGCATTTGCAGGAGGGGGTTGAAAGGCACATGCTGACAGCCATCAAGGAGGATGCTCTTTGTTACTGGCACCCCGTGCAAAAATGTCATAGGAATTTCGGTGGTAGCAAGAAAGATTGTTCTTTGTACGTGCTCAAAGACCAGAGTGTTCTTTCTTGTGTCTCTGACAGGTGAATGTCAATGATGTTTCTCTTCTGGTTTTTTTGGTCACACATCCATCAGAGTCCATCTGGGTCCATACAGTTAAAGATGCCCCTAATAAATTTGATGCAACAAAAAGAAACCTGCTTTAATTATTGTAATTACTCCCTTAACAGTAGTACTGATGAACAGAATGAAATAAAATGAAGTCCATCCCACATAACTACCTTAAAGTTCCACAGGATGTCTTCAGTGGGTCACAGCTCAGGTTATTTGGGTCCATACTCCTGGATTGGTTCCTCCTTCTTTGTTCTTAATGATAACTCTTTACACTTGGGAATTTGTAAACCAGCAGTCATATTATTTTGGTTCACTTCCTTCTAAACTGGAAGATCAATAAAAAGTGTAGAAAGAGTAGTATCATATGGAATAATAAGGAGGTGAATTATAATCTGAGGATGATACTTATATGACTCCATTTTTTTCTGTCTCCTTTATCCTTATGTAAAACAGAATAAAAATGAGAGTGGGCATTCATTGCAGGTCAGAAGCATCCTCTATGAATGAATATTCACAGTGACAATAATTTCCTGGTCTGAAAATGGGAGTAATTCTAGCTGCCCTTTAGCATTTTGTTATGTCACATCTGGTTACAGATATATAATAACACACCCCAACATGACAACTAAGTGCATCATATTGGCTTAGTGTGAGGAGATAAAGCGCAAATAGAAAGTGATGGGCTAGGAAAGTGATGTATCATGCCTCAAAACAGAACCTGAAAAGAGGAAAAAGTATGGGATTCATACCTTATGAAAACAGGCAGAAAGATGGCCAAAATATTTATACGTCCAATCTTAAATGTAAGACATTAGTAGAAGGAATACCACTGTTACTTTAAAACAGCATTCAGGAGCACAAACATAGTGCAATAGAATGTTATTTATGGATAGATCACATAAAAACATGTGAACGAAGGTGCATGATATTCAATGCATCATTCACCTAATAAGGCTGAAGGGAAAATAGTCCAGTACAGTGTTTGCCTACAGGGATTCCAGGATCTATATGTACTTAAGTATGCTAGGTCCTGTGGTAGGCTGTGTGTTAGTACATTAGACTTCTGGCAGAGAATGTGCTGTCTAGCTCCTGCTTTGAATTAGAGTTTCACATTGAATTCTCAGTGACGTGTCCAATGCCAATGATGAATAACACTGCAACCTCTCCATAGCTAAGGATTTATACCAAGGAGTAGCCTGAAGTATGAAAGACACATTAAAACTGCCTAAAGAGGACAGAAAATACAGAGAAAACAGACAAATGTGTGATTTTCCTATTTACCTCACAGGACTTGACAAAGAGAGGGGAAAAGTGTTCAGCATACAGTGCTTTTCCAAAAGCTGTCAGCACTTTGTTAGGTGCAGCAGCAGGCAAGTCCTGGTTACACCAGGACTGATCATCATACTGAAAATGACTGAAAATTTCTATCATATCAAGATAGAAAGAACCTTATGCAGGCAAAAAGCAAAATTCATTGTGTTATCTCTGCATTTCTCTTTTGTTATTATTTTGTGAATTATTTATTAACAATCAATGTTTGAAGCTATTTTCAGAAACTCTTTCAGTCCAATAAATAAAACTTTTTTCTCCAGGCTTGCAATAGTGGAGTCTCTCAGTATATTGGTTTATGATGACTGAATGGTCCTCACAAGACTTACTAATCTGGGTGTATGTGCTTTGTGCTTGCTAATCATTTTTCTGTATAAAACACCCCAGTTGCTCAATCAGTTTGAACAGAAAAAAAAAGAAGAAAGCCAAAAAGAATTATCGTGTGTGTTTCAACTTATATTCATTTCATGCTCTTGCTTATTAACACTAGCAATTTTTCAAAATCGTTTCTATTAATGTAGTTCTAACCTGCATTCAGTTTAGTTTCGGGATATAGCCAGGTTCTCTTGAACAGAGCCAATTTTGACCTATAGCCCACGTTCTTACTTTTCGTACCACAAATACAATTTGTTATAGTAGAATAGTGGAATCCAGAAGTTTTAAAAGCCAATATTATATAATTTTCCTTTTAAAATGCATTCTGTAGGATATTCCTTTTATTGCTGCACTGTAAAATCTTACTCTCTCGTATACTGTCATTTCCACTCAAGAAAAAAGACATTAATTTTTTCCTTTCAGAAGCATAGTAGAAATCCATTGTACTTCAGGATTATTTTTTTCCAAAGAAGTTTAAGTCATTCATTTACTAACTCTTGAAGTCAGACAAGTTGTGCAGAAGTACTTTATGCAGTCAGTATGATAAATTTCAAGCTGTAGTGGTAGAAGAATGTGAATAATAGAAAAATTATTCAGGAATATATTATCCCAAAACTTTAAAGAAACCATACATATTAAGTTCTCTTACCCACTCCATGAATGGAATAAATGATAAATAAATATTTCAGGAGTAATTCATTCAAGTAATTTATTTTAAAATTATCCAAGCCCTGATTGAAGGCCTATTGAAATAATTGATCTCACGTCCGCCTGTTCAGCTCCTTAAAGAAATACACAAGAAGATCTAGTATTTTATAGTCAGGCTCTTTTCAATTCTGTCGACTTTTAACCCAGTTTAAAACATTCTTTTCGGCAGTAAAGGTTCATTTTATTTTTCACTTTCCTATACCTTCAGTTTTCCTTCCCCAAACTTTTTACAATTTAAAAATGTCATAATTGCAATATATGTGACACAATTATTTCTTAAATTATTCTGATGATACTTTATACTTTTTATTTAACTGAATTGGTAGGCAATTATATCACAATTATCTATATGGTGGCTAGTTTAGCAATTGATTTATGTCAAACAAAATGTAATGTTTTGAAAATTTGTCTACTTTGCTTTTCCATAACTTTAGAATTAAACCTTCAATACTGTAAAAAACTGTGGGTATATTTTTTTTGAAGTATGCAGGGATTCAAATAAGCACTTAAATAGATCTTCAACAGAACACAACAGCATAAGGCAGTAAAGTCCCTTATAATCCAAAGCTTGAGTAAATAAGCCTTCATGTAGGATATGGGAGCCTGGAATTAGTTTCCTCTTTGAGAGGAGCAGGATAATGTGAATGTCTCCCATCTGGTTCAGTTACTCTTTAGATCCAGATGGGTTAAGATACTCCTTATCTACAAGTAGATCCATTTTACTTGTAGGTTCATAAAGGGAATGGAGACATCACAGCACAAAGTTCTGCAGCACCTAACTTTTACAACTGCCAGATTAGGCGGTAGCTTCTTTATGAAATACACAAAGAGATTTAGGAATGGCAGCCAAAAAAGCCATTGCATAGCTCAGTACCTTAAGCTAGGAACTAAGGAATACTAAGAAAAATAATGTGTTTTCACATCTCTTTTATTGTCTTTCTGTTAGGTTTAAACAATTAATTTTTTATCCAAAGTCAGAGAAGGAGTAGTCATTTTTAGGGAGGAGAAAGTTTAACTAACCAGCACTTCAAGGGCTAGGATATTGATTTAGGATGTAGGGCACCTTTTTTCAGTTCCATATTCCACCTGAAGCAATTTAAGTTACTCTTTTTAGGCAAACCAGGATAGTATACGCATATTTATTCAATAGGCCAAAAAATAAGCATTCGTTGTTTTGCATAGTCAACAGAGTTCTTGCTTAAGACAGGTAAATCTGAATCCCGTTCCTGATTCCAAAGACCAGTATTTTCATCTGAAGTGTTTAATGAGCCAGGGCCAGATGTAGAACCAGAGTATTCCCAAGCGATTTTCTTAAATGTACTCTAAAGTCATGTTTGTATTCTCTGGACCAGTGAGTGTTGAACTACTTCTTGCAATGTGCAGTTACCTTCAGAAAGGTCTTCAGAATACCTTAGACTGCAATGATAAAATATTCACAGAAGGGATGTAATTTCAATTCTTTGCAGCCAAAAGAGGGAGTTATCCCCATATATCCCATTTCTCCTTTCCTTCCTCCTTAACATGAAGCTATTGAAACACACACAACTAAAGAAAGGAGAGAGTTTGGATTTTTGCATTTTGATTAGAGATGACTGTTTCTCCTCAATTCATTTAAAGTTATTTGCAGTGCAGCTCTTTACATCTGAAGACAGAAGTCCGTGGTGCACTCAGGGCCTGTAATTAAGTGCGACCGTTCTGACCTGTGTCACTGAGCAGCACGTCTGCAGTAAGTCTAGTGCACTGACCTGTTGTGCTAGTGGTAAGTCTGCTTTTAACTGGATGCTTCACCTCTCCGTCTTCAAGAGGATGTTTCCCTTTCTGCTCTATAGAGTGAGTCATTCACATCCACAAGAGTGTCAGAGGCTGAGCCACAGTACTTCACTTGGCATGTTTTATAATCTGTGTTAGTGGCTATTCATTCAATACCATCTTTGCTGTTACTTCTTTATGCGACTGTCTCCAAATATTTTATGAAGTGCTCTGTATCTAGCTTAAATACTTGCTGCATTGCTCAGTACCATGACACTGCTGTTTTTCTGTAGACTTAGCCCCAGGTGTTCCAGTCAATTTAAATATTTGATCTAATTTTCAACACACAAGAAAATCCATGACTAATTCAAACATCTCAAATTCTTCTTTCACCAAAGATGTAAATCAAATTTCATACGGAATTCAATTATGCTGCTTATTTCAAACTACCTTCATTATTGATTTTTTTACACATTAACAATTTAGGTCTCAAGAGTACTGGCAGAAGAGGTTGCTTAACACTGTCAAACCTTAATCAGTGTAAACTGCCTGGAAGCAAACTTGTATTCCACAGGTATTTTTCAAGATACAAAGAGCCCAGCACTAGAAACAAGAAGGATGGAAGGATTTATATATTCTTCAGAAAATCCTTCAAGGTTTAATGTCAATTTTGGTTCAGAAAATAAGGCAGGATTCATGGAGCCATTATTTATTATAGAACAAAATTGATATTTGTGTTAAAATATGTTTACATATACATATAAAATTATTCATACAGATAAATAAACCTATCGATACGTTTTCAGGCTAGAATTTGGTCAAAAGTTGACAAGACAATGGTTCTGATATCCTCCAGAACACACAAGAACTAAGAGTAAGGTTTTTCTCTCTTTAATTCAGAATCTAAATATTTGACAATCCATTTGAATGAACTTTTAAATCTATTAGTTACTCCATGGTCGGTATTTCTTCACATCAAACTATTCCTTACATACACTGAAATTTTCAAAAAATATTTCTGAATTGTGCTTGCTTGTCTCTCAAGTGAGCTAAAAGTTGACATATGGAAATTTTCCTCAACTTCTGTTCAAAGGTTTAAAAATTTTGTGTGAAGCCAAAGTACCTTTGCACAGCATGTCTACAAAAAGATTGGTAACTTTTAAAAATCAGTCTTTAAATTTTATTTTATAGTTTTATACTCGGAATTATATGCCATACATTTGTAATCAGAAATGCATGTGCCTTTTATCCAATAAGCACCTCATAGAATTTTTGTTTTGACCCCAAAACGATTCAGCTTTGCAATCTTCTCAGCTAGCTTGCTCTCTTATTGATATACTTTTTCAGATAAGAAGCTCTACATAAAAAGTATTGAAAAAAATGTTTATTGTAGCTTTTTTCTTTTTCTTTTATTTTTCATTTCTCTGACATCTCAGGAAAATATAACTTAAAATATTTGATATGACATAAAGCACAATATTATGGGTGAGAAAAATATCACGGTAATTTTTCATCAAATTGCAATTTGTAAATATCTAGAATTAAGTTAAAATAAAAAAAATTCAATTTCTCTGATTTAAACAGTCTATTAACATTTAATAATAATTATGATTATTCTTTACAGTAAAATAAAATTTATGGTTGTTTGCTTCTTCATATTCAAATTTGCTGATTTTTGTGGTATCACTAAGGAAGAAGAATAGATCATTAAGGTTAGATTCATGGTTGGGTACAAGTTTTTTAGACTTGTAGTGAAACATTTTTAAGTTTTCCTTTTGGAGCTCTAAAGGTATTTGCCATAGTGTAGAACATTTCATTTGTTAACCATCTCAGTCAGAATAAATCTCAGTTTCTCAAGACTTTGTTCTTCAGAAATGGTATCTATCAACATAAGTCCACGAATAATTAAAGTAGAATTATATTAGTTGCAGTTCTGAATGGTATACTGTAAGCATGAGATTTCGTTTAAGTTTTCAGGCGTACTTATGATAAATGTTCCTTAAGATCCCTGTTGTTTCACAGTTAAACATCAAGAAGTAGGATCATGGCCCAACATTYGTGATTTTAGATTGCTTTTCATGTGGAACAGGTTTTGTAGTCCAAGTCATTCAGTTGTCCAGGTGTTCAAGACAGCGACTTTAAGAAATTAATTACTCTTATCTGATGGGTGTCAATGGAAAGTGAAATTTTAATTACAGAAAATGTTACACTCTTCCAGGTTAGTTGAGGACAGAATTTCATTACTATATTCCTTAATAATATTATGTTAGGTCACAAGCTGAAGTTTAGTCTTTTGCATCTGCTAAGAATGCTGTCTTAAAGGGAAGAAGGTATAATGGAATTCATGTAGAGAATTTTTCCATTCAGAATTAGCAAATAGATTATCATATATTAATTTTTCATCTACAGCACTTAAATTTCCTTAAACCTGGGAAAAAATTTATATGGTGCAAAGATATGATACATCATTTCCTTTCCTAAGAAAAAGAAGCAACAGGTTAGTATTGGTATTCTAGAGCTGCCTCAGAACCTCAATAATTCCTCTCAGGTTTTTGACATGTTTATAGCATCATGGACATATTTTTGATAATCTTAGTTTATGGTTTAGTATTCCAACGATGAATTTTTTTTTTAATTAAAAGTGGTTTATCAGAACATTTTTGTTAAGAGGCAAGGATAACAGCATCTTAACCGAGTTAAAACTCAGATAAATGTGCACAGTGGTAGAATGTGAAAGTACCTACAAACTAAGTATTTTCTGTTTACTCCATCTCATTCCTCCATGACAAAAATGAGAAATGAACCAAAAAGAGCTTTAGGAAAATGTGATAAGCACCTGTTTCACTCTCACAGTTTTTGAGTATAAGATTTAAAAGATGTTCTTTTGGGAGCTGTTATGCATTTTGAGGCAGTAATTTATAGATTCAATTATACACTAATGAAAAAGGCAGTGTCCAAAACCTGTTTCAATATGAAGCATTTTTAAAGCCAAAGTCTATTATATGTGTGATCTCAGTCCAATTAACATTAAAAAGTGACTCAATTTTAATCAAGATCTTCCATCTGTTGGTCAGAAATAGTAAAATTTTATGTATTGAGTAGATGCACAGACTTTATTTCGTTTAAAAGTGCAGTCACAAAATATTATACATTTCATAATAAGGGCAGAACATGGTGAAGAGCCAGAAAGACTGTCAAATGAGACAAACCTCATTATTTGTGTCAGAATGCAGATGTGACCTCATTTTAATGCTGATTCAGATGCTTCAGTACATACCAAATACACTTTAGCTCTTCCTTGCCAACCTTCATTTGAAAACAACTTAATTACAAGAAACAAATTACTGCTGAATCATAGAAATCCAACCTGCAGAGGCCAAGTAGCCAGACTCCCAAACAGGGAGCACAGCCTGAGGAGAAAGTGGCAACAGTTTGTGCAGGAGAGTGTGAGAAGGTGTGCTGCTTTTGGGTTAGGATAGAGTTAACTTTCTTCACACGACTAATATTGATGCTGTTTCTGAGATGGAAACATGCTTTAAAAGTTCTACAGATTTTTAAGAAATTAAGACAAATAGTATTTCAAGATATATTTTTAGACCTAATGCATGACTCCTGATCTGTGTGTGTGTACATTCTGTTAAATCTTTGAGTACACAATRTTTCAGTTGAAATTTATAGTTCATCAGTTTCTGTTTTCAGAAAAGGTTGCCATTTCCCTTTTTTGAAACAACCTAACTCAGTAAGTTAAGTTGCTTTTAGATGACATCAAAATATAAATTCAGGCGTTTGAAATCTAATGCATTTCACAGAATGAAATTCCTTTTTGCTTATTCTGTTTGCCATGATGCAATTTTATGACCAAGAATAGCAGCAAATTCTTTCTTTGTGAATTAACACACACTAATGCACCATGTCATAAATATCAGAACAAACAAAATCAGATAGCTGTAAACTAAAGACCATGCAATAAAAAATTCTTGCACTTTGTGAAAATGAGGATGGCTCTACATTCCCAACTTTAACATACTTGTCACAAAACCAGCAATTATGCAATCTTATTCGTGCAACTAAGATTTTTAATTAATTTTTAATTTAATTCTTTTAAATATCTACAGCTAAATATTTTTAAAGCCTTGCTACTGGAGAATATTGAGGTAGCTATCATATGGAGCTTTGCCTGACAATTTCCATGTATTCACATATGACAAATATCTCCTATAATTCTAAATTTTTTTGGCAAATGAATAATAATGATCAGTGACTTGTGTCTGCAAGATTAAATTATAGCTCACCTAAGCTTACTTTTCAGTATTAGGCAGTGTATTAACTGAATAATTAACTGAACATGTATTTATGCTCATTTTCAATTAATTTGTGGATAGAATTATGTCTCCCAAGTTTAGCAGTAGAGTTATCATTCACCAATAATAACACTTTGTCAATATTCAAATCATTTGATTGTAGTACACTTTCTATATTTTCAGAGTTCCAGTGATGCTTCATTACTGCCCTGAAAATCATCAAGAAAAGAATAGACTGTTACACTTCCAAGTGGCTGGTGACTAAGAAACTTAAAAATATTATGTATTTGAAGGTATTTAAGGCATGAGTGACTATAGAGAAAATTATAATTTTTTTATCAAGCCTCAGTCTAAAAAGATGACCATTTCAACTAAGAGCTTATACGTTGTTGGCAATACAGGATACTCTAGTCATGTCAAGATGCCTTATTTCAGCAATGGGTAGGTTTTGCAACACAAGATTCCTGTTAAGTGGTCCGTACGAATATCTATGGGTGACATTGCAGTATGCTATTCTTCCTTTTACTAGCACCAATTTGCCTTTTTTTAATACTTTGATGATTTTTTAGAAATACAATTTAGTAATTTTGTTCTCAGAAGCTGTGTTAGAATTATTTTAATAGTTCTATCCATTCACATGCTGTCTTGCACGTGACAGTCTATTATAATGAGCTGAGAAACCTGTAATTCATAAACTACCGCTAACGATACTTATTTCTTGTGTTACTGAGCCATGCAAAATAATTTCTCTACTTATTCCAGGAAGTTCCTCCACCTTTAGCAACATTGCTATCACAGCCTCCATCAGGGGCACAATCTATGTGGGTTGCAATCAACTGACTAAAAGCACAAAAATTATATTATTTATGATATTATGCTTGATCAGGATCTGCTTTCCAACCTTTGTTTACTGTATTGAAAGACTATAGTCGCTGTAGGTTTTTTAGTCTCTCATTAGCATATTTTAAAAGTAATCTCTGAACACTAAAGAAGTGGTCACAACATTGAATTTAGCTCAAATTCTATAAGATGAATTGAAGCTTTCTCGAAATATATTTCAAAGTTGTATTTTTTTTCAATGATGGTTAACTATTTTTGTATGTGAAATTCCAGAGATATTGATACGTCTAAGTTATATGTCTTTATTTTAAAAAAACAATCTTGAAAATGAGTGTACAGGACTTGATCAAGAAAGTGAAAACTGGGAAATAAGAGCAAAGAGACCACAGGATTTCAGCTGCACTCTAAGACATTCCCAGTTCTTTGCTTGACTAACAAGTTTTCATGCAATATGGTTTGAGAAGTCTGGGGGGAATTTAAAGTTTTATTCACTTCTTACCTCTTTTGAAATTCTCATCAGATTGCTGTACAAAATTCATTGCATAAAGCCCACCTTCCATATTCTCAAAGGAGTACAAAATACACCTGTTGCACATGATAATGGAAGTCTGTGAGAAATCTCATCTGCATATGTCTTGCATCTGGATGAATACTTCTGGAGAGCTATGGTAAGTCCTTTCCACCCTGTGTCTGAAGAAGTTGATGAGATGTGATTATTTAAAGCCCAACTCTACAGACGTATTTAACAAGTCTTTCAAATAAAATTTATTAGTGTTCATAAAGGCCAAGCATTTATTAGCCACATTATTGTACATTTCCAGTTGGAGATTATTATAATAGTTACTATAGTCTACTTTTTTATCTAGCTTTATAGTAGAAAACAAGAGCTCTGGTACAGTATCAGAATTTAACAGACGAAATCTCAACCACAAATCTACACTTGTGGTGGTTTTTTTTAGATACGTTATGAAGAACAGTGTTAGGACAACCTGAAAAGTGAGCTTTTTTCCTGAACTTTATAATTAGTTCTTATCTAAAGATTAAATCTTGTATTATGAAATCTGTGGCATTATGAAATGAAATAATCTAAACTTCAATATTCTTGCTGTCAGTTAATGAGTCTTTTACAAAGATTATCATGTTCAAGTTAGAAAGCTCTAGTGGGAGTTGATAACTTTTGTTCTTCTAAATTTTACAAGCCTTTTCAACTCAGAGAATCTATTTCACTCATTCAATTTAGTAACCTTCAGCAGAAAATGTGGCAAAATCTGGATGTTTTAGTCAAAGTGTTATTTCTCTTTATTTCAACAGCTACTCAAAAACATAAAAATATTGTTTCCTGGTAACTGAGCAGCAGGCTGAGATGTTCAGTACAAACAGGTATGATTATAAATTGAAACAGCTACGAAAATAAATCAAATAAAATTTTTCTGAAGGCCAGGAAATGTAAGTAGAGCTTCTGTATAGTCACTCCTTCAGTAGCAGCTATTTTTCCTCTGTAGGAAAAATAGATAAGGGCTTTTGCAATGACATTTATTTCTCTCCCACCTTTTCCTGGAATATTTCTATACATTTTTTTTCTCATCCGAAGAAGGTTCATATCATTATGCTCTATTGTCACTGGGAACTGAACTGGCTGTGCAGATCCAGTTAATTTCCGCTGCTGTTGGATCAATTTCAGCATGTATTATGTCACTATGTTCCCCCGGGTCACCTTTGGCTTTTGGGTAATGACACTTCTGGAATTTCATGAGGATTTTCATGGGCTACTGAAATACTGTCTCTGGAAATAAAAAAATAAAAAAGGGTTGCTGGTTACTTCCAAACATTTTCCATTCCTTGACTGCTATGCCAAAATACTTGTAAAATTGCAGTCTCTGTAGGAAACCTATGATAGAAGCACAAATCAAGAATAATTTCTCAAGGAGCTGAAACATTTAATCTTCAAATGGGTGCTTCTAGAGTCTTGCCAAGAGTCACCTGGAAAGGATAAAGCTAAAAATATAATTACAGGAAAAAGCAGTCTGTGGCGAGGCAGCTCTTAGGGCTGTTTTACTGCTAATAGAGAAGATGTTGTTAAGCTGTGTTACCAGTCAGTCTGAAGATGTGGCAGCTTGGGGATCAGCTGGTTTAACAAATGGGCAAAAATTGTTTATCTCAAAAAGCAAGATGAAAGAATGTAAGTTTTGAAGTGGGTATGCAGTTTCAAACTCAAGTCCTTAATAATTATATGCAGTAACAAAAGGGACATAAAGTACCTCTCAACCTTTAGTCTGGTAACTGACTGTTTGGTAGGTACTAGGAGCTTAGTGGTGAGGCAGTATTCTGCAGCCAATATATTACTTTTTTGGGTTGTTGGAGTAGGTGCCTTTAGGCAGTCTGTTACAAAAACTGTTTTCTTGGATGGAATTGTTTTATCTGTTGCTGTTACAAGATCATTTAATGAGATTGGCTAAAAAGTAATTTACTTTGTTGGTTATCGTTATCTACGTATGCTTTCTAGAAAACAAATATTTAAAATGAGGCCTAGAACTTCTGAGTTAAATACAAATGGTCACAGTATCTATTTTAGAGAGAAAAGCTGATTTAAGTCTTCCAGGTCCAAACAACATTGAAAAATCATATAGATATTTATGTAAGTATCTGAAGGGAGGATGTCAAGAAGATAGAGTCAGGCTCTGCTTGGTGGTGCCAAGCAATGGGAAAAGAGGCAATGGGCAGAAACTGATGCACAGGAAGTTCCACCTAAGTATGAGGAAGAGCTGCTTTACTGTGCAAGTGACCAAGCACTGGAACAGATTGACCAGAAAGGTTGTGGAATCTCCCTCACTGGAGATATTCTAGAACAATCTGGACACAATCCTGTGCTATGTGCTCTGGGATGACCCTGCTTGAGCAGAGAGGTTGGACCAGATAACCCACTGTGATCTCTTCGAACCTGACCCATTCTGTGATTCTGTGAAAACTTTAAAGAAAGACATTTTCTTATTTTGACTTCAGCCACTCCAAATTCAAAAGGAAATAAATGAGACTTGCACTTATATGCATCAAAAAGTTTAACATACACTCACAAATATTAATAAAACATTTCAAACAGTAATGGAACGGGCAATTTTTAATAGCAATATACATTCTCAAATTTTGTTCAGGGCTCAAAAACCCCATTTACATGCATGATGTATAAACACACAATGATTTTCTGAAAAAGTAAAGTAATTATTTAAGGTAATATAAAATATTGTTCACCAATCATGTATAATAACCTCAGTAATAACAAAAACAAAGAACACTCCTCCCCTTAAATCAGTCAATTTAACTCAACCTGAAACCAAAAATATCCTTGGTTTCTGTTCAAGCTCTCTCCCTCTTCTTTAGCTCCCGCTTATGGTGGTGGCTTGGCCTGCAGCTRGAGATGCTGYRGAGGATAGGCCAGCCACACAAGTAACCAAGGAGCCAGTGGGGCCAGGGAGCCCAGGTGTTGTATTAAGTAAAGGCTCCGAGGTCCAGGATCTCCCCCTAGATTGTGGTAAGGAGGAAGGTGTCTCCCATCCAGGCCTTGGAGTGGTATGCTCCCCCATTCATTTGGTTTATCCTTGTCAATCTATGTTCTGTATATGGTTATGTTCCAGAATGTTCTCCCTCACTCGATGCCCCATTGGCTTTGTTCCCCTGCTCCTCCCCTCGCCTACCCTTATTGGTTTGTATACTGCTACCCCACCTTTTCTCCTCCCCCTAACCCTAACGTGATTGGCCCTCAGTGTTCTCTCTGCCCCTTGTCTGTGCTGTATAAAACCTTGTGTCACTCTGTGCTTTTGGCTCTCCTTCCCTGACCCTTCAAGAACAAAGACCTTCTGTGGAACATCATAAGGAGAGTCCACCTCCGACTCTTTATTCCCCTCTTAAGGTGTCTGCTGTGTGACTGCCTGCTTAACCACCTGCGCTGGTGGGATTAGCGGGTGAAAGGCACGGCACTGTGCCTTTCCCACCGGCTGTCACACACCGCACCGAGGCACCGCCAGACAAGCGTGAGGCTTCTAGGAAGGTTGCGGCCACTGACCATCTACCTGGATGAGGCCACGCCGTGACACCCACTCATGCTTCTCTCAGCTCCGAAGGGATGATTTCCTCAACAGCATTCATTAGGAAAATGGAGAAAAATATATATATATATAAAAGCATCAGTTTGAACAGTGGAAAATTGAAACCTGGGAAAAAGGAAAAGCAAGCCCAATAACAACACAGAATCTTGAATGTACATCTTTTGAAGTTAGAATACCTTTCAAAAAATATTTGACCTTATCTTGATGAGTATTTTGCAAATTATATCAGTAGTGATAAGCTTACATTTGATTTTATTATGAATGAACTGCATTCATTAACAAGTGTTTAGAATGTTTCTTAAAAAGACAGGTAATGAAATTATGGTGTTTCAGTTCTGCTTTAGTCTGATCAAGGACCACATTTGGACTCCTCACTTATTTAAAAAATACACCCATTATTATTGACAGGACATTTAGAAAGATGGGTTTATAAATCCACATATAAGGATGATAAAATAAGGAAGTGTTTGAATATGAAGATAATTACTATTATACCATTTTATGCTATTGTAGCTATGTGCATACACCTTACTTGACTTTTGCTATGATTTTAAAAATGAATATACACTACAAAGCCAAAGAATAAGAAGTTCAAGAAAATGCCGAAGAAAAAACATACAAAGCAGCTCATTTTAAAATTATTTCTTTTTTGTGAATAATGAAGACCATGATGTTGTAAAGTATCTGTTCAGTTAAAATCATTGAGCCATATAAAATAGCAATCATGACCATGATCATGTGTTGCCACCTGATGAAATATATGTTTGGCAAAGTTTATATAACTTACAAGTGAAAGAACAGGGGTTTGGGATTTTTCTAAATGAAATTTGTATGTTTATTTCTTATTTTCTAATGTTTTGCAAGTTTTAAAAGAGAGCATTTTATGCTATTTTAAACATAGTAGCTGTAATTGCATCTTGCCCTTGGAGTAATATAGGCTTAAGGACATTGATCCGGGAGCTAGACAAAACAATAAATTTGTCCTGGAGATTGAAATGGTACCGTCGTTCAGGTCTGTTGATTGTGTTTCTTAAACTTATAAAAGCCACCTATATGCCATGTACCAATATATATTTTTATGGTGAAAGCACCTGCTCTTGTAAATGTAGGGGTTTTTTTAAAAACCTGACTTTCATGTTATTACAAAAAACACATGTAGGTATTTTCAACTCTCTTCAAAGTTAGGAATCATGGCCTGATTACTAGTTGATGTATTAAGGCATTGTTTGACATCTTTTTTAGGAAATTTGAGGAAATTTTTAGATCAAGAATTTCATCCAGTAATAGGAGCATGGAAGAAAAACTGCAAGCAACAGCAGGTCTTTGAATCTTGAAGCAGAACTACTTCCTGGGAGCTCTACACCTGGCTCAGGTTTCTGTACATAACAAACTCTGTTCCACGGAACAAGCTGTGCTGATTTTTCTTCCCAAGGGAGGCAGTTATAAAAGGTCATGGGCTCTGCTCTGAGAACAAGACCTCACAGAGCCACACTACTTGCTCACCATTTTACTGTATCCTGCACCTACTGCCCACAGATACTCAGAAGACATTGTAAGATAAGCTTTTCTCATAAAATGCTTTTCCTTAGTGAATTTTTATCAGAGATCTCTTATATTTTCTTGCACTGCTACCTTCAGCTCCTTTTCCTTCTAATTCTACATTCATTGAAAAACAACCATGGTCAAGTAGGTTTTACATTATTTTCATTTCTACTCTTTTTAGATGCATTATTTTGACAGGAAGCAATAATACTGCCTTAGGATAATTGACACTGAAAAGATATACAGTAATTCTTCATGATACAAAAAGCTTCTTTTATAAAAAAAATCATGGTATTAATAATCTGTGTGTTTCTGGGTTAACATATATTTTGTTTGCACTAAAATATATGATTAGAGAAATTAACTAGTGTTGGATGGAATAATCAGTTGTCCATAAGAATAAAAAGAACTTAGTGAAATAGCCTTCTACAAAGGAATGGGCTATGTAGGACCATGAGGCCAAAATCTCATTATGCTGAAGTGAAAATATTGTTCATATTCTGATCTGTATAAACTAGCATTTTTTACTGGCCTGTTTCATTTTCATCATAGACAGATTCTTGTACTTGAACCGAATAACTGCCAATGAACCTATGGAATGACTTTCAATATCTGTATTTGGAGACCATGAACTTCCTAAAAATATTACCAAACTAGTTTTAACATAATGATAACCTTATTGTAATGCAGTAAATTTTCCACCGTCCTGGAGAAGGACCTCCACTTCTTCTACCTCTGACAGCTCCCAGTTGCAAACATCTGACCTGAAAAGCTGTAGCAAAACCAGAATAGTGAAAGCGGATAAAGGGGCTGTAAGCCTATTTCAAAGGCTTCAGAGGCACTGAAAGAAATGGCAGAAAAAGACACAGACCATGTAAAACCAGCTCTGTTGTCTTAGGTCAGAGATATAAGTACCTTGCCTGTATTAGCAGCTAAGTTACAAGGATAGGAGACTTAGCATGTGTGGTAGTTTTTGTGCATTGTTAATCCATAACCATTTTGGAGGCTTTCTAAGCCTCTAAGCCATGTTTCACTTCTGTGTATCATTGGATTTCTCTTCATTACACACATCTAGTCCATCCTTGATCTAATTTAAACTTTCATCTTTCCAGAGTGGATATTATAGGAGGAATCATTACTATTATTATTAATTGTCATCATCATCATTATTTATTTATTTATTACTGATAATATATTTGGTTCACTCTCTTATAACCTCCTTGACTTTGTAGACCTGTATCACATCTCCCTCAATTGCTTGATAGTCCTAGTTTATTTAGCTGTCTCTTGGATGCAAGAAGGCCCACCATTGTGATTGATTTAGAGACCTTCTTGAACCTGACCTTTCAGCCTGTCCTTATATCCCTGAGATAGTGAATCAGGATTTAAGTGGCAAATGGAACATAAATTTATTCAATGGCACTGTAATTTTCTGTGTTTTGTACTTCATTTCTCTCTTAATAATTCCTGACATGCAATTTACATTTTTACTTTACTCAATTTGCTTTCTCTAGGAACACTTGGAGAAAGGTTGACAAAGAATAAAGTTACTGAGAAGATATGGAAGAGAATGATGTCTTTGCAGTTTAACAAAGATTTATTTGTCTAGAAGACAATGACATGTATTAATAGAGAATTTTTACATCTCATGGCAGAAAATGATTGTTCTTGAGGGCATCAGATCATATTCAACCTTCCAGGTTTGTAACTATGTATGTGACTATGTTTCATATCATTGTAGAAATGTCAAGTTGCTGCAGCATTTGTATGCCAAAACAAGAAGACTGCCGTATGTGGCCTGACCATGACAGTCCCATGGATCACTTGTACATCAGGACTCTTAATGTTTGCTTCCTGTATGATGATATTGCTTCAGAAGCGATCCCATCCTCACAAGTTATAAAGTAGTCTAGACACAATAATGCAAAGCTATTGCATTCTAAGGAGTTCAAGGGCAATCTGATATTATCCACAACATCGGAGCTAAATTAGTAGCAATCGGTGTTCTTAGCAAGGATGCTGCAGTACTGCTAGCGGGTGTTTTGAAAAACGTCCCAACAACTCATTACAGTGATTAAACTTCAACTGATATTTACAGGTGTTTTCCTCCCCTTACCAGTAAAGAAGCTGCATGACTTAATAATGTTTTGATTAATAGATTATAAATGCTCCTTTCTTGCTCTAAATTTGCAGCCTTTGTAAGAAAAATTTAAAATAGTGTCCCTGGAATGCAGTGCTTTTAAACTGTTGGTCTTGGAACAGTTGTCTAAAGCTTACTGTATAGAGCTCTCTCCACTTGTATTATTCCTAAGGTAACTTTCTATAGATATCTGAAAAGACCCCTGAAAAATGTATGAATTGAGAAATGTGATGCTTAACACAGTGCTAAAGCACGAGGTTAACTAGATTACCATGCTGGTTCTGCTACCATAGCTTTTGCAGTTTTGAAAACTCAATGTGAAATATGATTTAGTGACTAATAACTTAGGCCTGACTGCTGAAGAACTGGCATTATACAAGGTGTTCTTGTCAGTGGATTGCACATCTGTAGACACAACAGGACTTGATTGCAATAGCTGCCTATACAAATTGATTGTAGAAGTGGAACTCCAAATGGTACTTAAAAAATCATTCTCTGGGTTTCCGTAGGTACTTAACAACCAATGACTCTTTGGGACAAATGGTGTATACACTTCTTCAGAACTCCTCTAATGCAGTACTATATGGCCTCAGTGCAGCACTGTGCCTTTGTACACTTGCAATTGCACATTACAGTGGTATGTCAGCAATGGAAAGAAAAAAAAACTAAAGGGTTCTTTACACACTTCAAAGAAGTACTATAAGGTTAAAATCTTATACTACTGTGCTGGTTTGACTCTGAACCAGCAGGTGAAATTAACCCCACACCTGGAGAGATTTGGGTCAGAATTACAATTTTAATAAAAAGGTTAAAGTAAATGCAGGAATACAGAAAAACCGGCCTAAACAAACCAACAGTCATGGTACAACCTGATACCCCGTTGACCAGGGTGGCAGCTGTGTAGTCCAGTTAGGCACTGATCCTGTAGAAGGTCTGGTCTGCTGAGTATCCAGTGATGGTGGTCCGGAGACCTCTGGGTTTCCAGTGGTCTGGTAGTCCAGTTGAGTCCAGTAGAGTGGAGTGGAGTCCAGTTGAGTGCAGTAGTCCTGGTAGACTAGTTGAGTCCAGTCCAGAGGAGTAGAGTGGAGTCCAGTAGAGTGGAGTAGTCCTGGTAGACCAGCCAAGTCCAGTCCAGAGAAGTCGAGTGGAGTGATTTCTCCCATCTCAAAGCCTGCTTTTATGTCATGTTTCTTGGCTGGTACCTTCCCCAGGGGCAGGGACTTTCACAAGGGGAAAAGATTTTCCCTATGTTCTACTGGTTGCTTTGGCAATGAGCTCACATGAGGCTTCTTGGAGGAGCAAACAGTTTCCGACATTCTATTTTTATCTCGTTCAGTAATGAGCCATTAACCGAGATAATTCGCTCAGGGTGGTTCTGAAGTTCTATTGGTCCATGCTTATCAAGGCTGGTAATGGGCCATTAATCAAGATAATCTACTCAGGATGGGTGGTGTAATGGGCCATTAGCTGAGATGATCTACTCAAGATTGGTGGTGCTTGCTGTTGGAATGGTTATCTCAGTTGAGATAAGGAGCACCACCCTACCTCACATGAGCATAGCCTCAGGGACCAGGTGTGTAACTGTGAACGATCCAACTTATCGAGAAAATATGTGGGTGGTAATAGAATAAATCCTTTTATGGTTAACCCAGGACAACTACTTATTTTCAAACAAATACAATTGCACATATATTCATCAAAACATTTTGTTATACCCTCTGTGTAAGTAAACTTTTTTGGTATATATTGCCTTCATGCTGTGTTTCTCAGGGGAAAATTAGTCTCAGGATACGGAGTTGGATAGGTCAAGATACTTTGTTAATCCTAAATTAGGAGCTGAAATCTGGGTAGTCATAATTCTTGGAAAGTCAGGTAGTGAGGGTGTCTGGAATGAGACTGCTTATGAAAGGAAGGACTGTCGTGAGGACACCAGCCATTTGTACTTGAACTGATGACAAATTCATGTGAATGAGCTATAGTAAATGGATATGCCACTGGTTCTCCCTATGAACAATCTGACTTGATTAGCTGGAATAGTGAAAACAGAAGCCTCTGTTTCTTTCAGAGCCATGTGTTATAGACTACTCCCAGGTTGATCAGAAGGGCCCTGAGCCTGGTGGGGAGCTTTCATAAGAGTTGTCTTTCTGCATAGTAAATGGCCTCTTTGAGGGAAGCAGTTAATATTGATCATTTCAACAACATTGGAAAATTACTTTGTAAAGCTTGATTTAGTTAGAATTATGTTTTATTTAGTCCTGTGAGGTTGAAAAACCGTTTATAATCTGACATGAAAATCAGGGTTCCTCTTCAGGGAGAGGAAAAATTTTTTTCAGACCATGACATAGCACTTAGGTCCTGCTGCTGTTTTGTATCTTGTTACGCTCTCTGAGAAATTTTTGTATGAGAAAATAATTGAGCACTTCACATTTAGATAAACATTATCTGACAGGACATTCAGGAATTATGCATTTATAGGAAGTTTCCATCTTCCTCATTTCTCAGTCATCCCTGGAAGAAAATATCAGTATCTGTTAATAAAACAACCATGCTAAGTAGAACACACAGTTGACACTGACATTAACATGGTTTTTTAGTGGCATTACAGAGGTGTTCTGGTATAACAGAAATATAATAAGGGTTATACTACTGAAGTGCTATAGTTTTATTTTATCCTAGAGAGAATTTTTTCAGTGTTCCCTGTGGATGGAGAGGTTATTTTTTTATTCAGGGTTTCATAAATTGCGTATTTCTGATCCAAACTAAGTAATTTGTGGCTTGGCTATCCACAGGGAATTGTTCGGGAGCATCGCTACCCCCGCCACCCCATTTTAAGGTATAGAATTAGGGTTGTGTACACAGAATCTACTACATGCACATTATCTGGGTCCATATACTAAGGATTTTGAGGGAGAGTCTAGCTCTATAGTTTGACATGTGTTAGTAATCACAGCAACTTTTGGTGTAATCTTTTTACTAGTATTTCCACTATTATCATCTAAACAAGCTCAAAAGATTCAGAACAATGGGAATTCAGGCCCTTTGTCTAAGAAGTGAGCTCAACATGGAATTATTTGGGATTAATACACCTTCCTAATTAGCTCAGCAGAGGATTTATTTTAAATTAGCACAGTTCATCAAAACCGAAGCTTTGAGGTTACCGTATTATAAATGGTGTACAGTCTTTAGCTAGGCCTGTCAGAGGCATGAAAAAACCACCCGTTTTGTAAAAATACTAACCAAGTAAGCCTCACAACCCTGTTTTTCAAATTTGTTGAAAAAAAATAGAAATGAACACATTCACTAATCTAGAATGCTTAAGATGATTTCTCTTATACACAACTGCTATGATTTAGACTATCTTGAAATAAGCTGTGAGAGTGAAGTTGTGTCTGATGCTTTGCATATATTTTAGAAATACGTTAAATCCTGGAATCAACAACTAGTGTTTTCTGTAAAGTCCAACCCTTTATGAGAGACGTGTTCACACAGTAGAAAAAGGTTCAACATGGTGTAGCTGTACTGTGCTGTTCTCATTGCTGTTAATGGACCACAACCTTGTACTAGCTGCTATTAGGTTTAAAAGCTCTTAAGGTTAAGTTGAGTGCTGTTGGGCCTTTAGGCATAAACTGGTAGGTAAGTCTTGGCTCAGTTAGCACAGGGGTCTACTCTGAACCTTGTGACTCAACAGGAGGGTCTTCTATATATTTTTTTTCTCATTACCCTTTCCTAACCTTTTCTTCCTTTCCCATCCTCCCACCCCGTGCACCCCCCTCCCACCCTCGCAAGTCTCGACGTAGATAGTTTTGGGTTTATTTTGGTTTCAATTGATTGAATTTGGATTCTTTTGCTTGCTTTTTCTTGGTGTGCTTTAACCATCTAGTACAAAGCAGAGTGAACCTTGCTAATAAACTTTGTTGTTCTGCCGCTTTGATACTAAACCTGTTTTTGCTGATACGTTTGACAGTGATTCTTTAAGCAACCATAAAACACTCATTCATGACAGGTATATAAAGGCCTAAGGAGTTTCTTCGCTTTGTCTAGATTTGTCTGGTCTTATTTTAGCTAATCTTAGTTGAAGCAGCAAACTGGACAATAATTAGGTGACTAGAGTTTAACTTGCTTTAACTGGCTTTATTTCAGCTTTATACAACTGGACAGTTTTAGCCTGAAGAAGTTATACCATAGAATGCAAATGTCTAGAAGTCCAAAGTTTTGAGTTTAACAACTCAAACAGTTCCCAGAATAGCCATCACAGTTTTTCTCTAAGCAGATGCCTTCAGGTCAACAAATATTTCTCCTGTTCAGAGGAATAACTTTGGTTTGCAGGACAGTTTGTTAGGAAAGGTGCATAGCTGAAGGTGCTGTGATGGCGGAATTTTGCCAGAGCATATGTGTTCACCAGACATGGTTGATAATGGTTCAAAACTGTGACTGCTGCTGAAATAAAATTGCAAACCTACACAGCTACTGCTACATCTTGCCAAAAATACCACAGGGTCTTCTGAGCAGGTCTGACTTTTTCTGATCCAGTCCCTCTTCTGCCTCATCTGACCATTGATTTTTTTTTTTCCCTGTGTTCTTGAGACAACTGTAAGTGGCCAAATATACTGGAATTCCCTGATACTGCAGAGAGAAATAGAAGAAGACAGGATTCCTGTGGGAGAAGGGCAGGTGGCAATAGGCAAAGTTAGACTTAACTTTAATAGATTTTCCACATCCATGAAGGGCTGAGAGGGAGAGAAAGAAATAATTGCCTTTTCCCTGAGCAGATGGGTTAAATCACATTGCCATTCTCCCACATTTCTCAGCTAGGAAAACAAAATCCTGGACAGCAGTGATAGTCCTGTAGTGCTAAGCCTTGCCAAAAAACACACTGAGGGTTTTTTGCTGCATGCACAATGCAAAATGTATGCATTTCCCTGCCCCAGACACACACAACAGCGAGTCTCTTCTAGAGATCTGAGAAGGACTGGTGATGTAGAACACCTGAGTCAGATTAAATGTCAGAGAAGGAAGGAGGTTAAAGATATATCCTGAACTATTTTCTTATAGTTTTAAAGAAAGCAATAGAAAACCACCTACTTATTTTGAACAAGGTTGTTTTAGATTTCGTGAGATTTCCCTACTCAGCTCTCCCCCAAGTACTGTATGCCAGCAAGTAATCAAGGATTGACACAGATGTGTTGGCAAGCAACCTGAGCTGATAGACCAGAAATCCTCATGCAGACTCCTTTCTCTACCCTTGGACAGCTGTTACCTACACAAGCAATCCTGTACCACTGCTGCAGCCTGAAAAGTGAACAACTACTTGCTCTCTGGCCAGAGGATTTGGGAGCAGCCAGCTGTATGCTTTAGTTCTCATTAATTTTTGGTTCTTAAGAAATTGATAAGAAGTGGAAATAAAATGTGTGTACTGTAAATAAAACACTATCCACCGAGTAGTTGGGTTTTCAGTGTCTGAGGATGCTTCTCTATCTTTCAGTCTCAAGAGAGACAAAAGTAGTTACATCGTTTGTTCCTTTTCTTCCTGAATATTCTTTTAAGTGGTGTACATCACACCCCTCATTCAAGACAGGTTACCTACATCTCTCTGTGGAACAAGAACATAGAATATTTTGACACTATCATTGCTATTAGCAGGGCTCTAAGGATGTGCAATATCTTACAAAGTATATCCCAGGCCAGGTCTTCAAATCTGCAGAAACCATCTCCTTGGGCAGAAACAATTCACCGATTCTTTCAAAATATATTTAGGGCCATAATGATGGAGGACCCTATATCCCATGATGTGTTGATGGGGTCTTGTTTTTTCAGAGAAGTGTTTTCTTAGATTTTTCTTCACTTTAAGAATTTATGTTAACTAGTAATTGTTATTAATCACTAACATATGAATCCCCTCCTCTTTCCTTGTACGTCTTGCCTTCTGGGGGAAAAAAAAAAAAGAAAAAAAAAAAGGAAAAATTTTTCAGTCAAAATTTTTAGCATTTACCTTGATCCTTTCCATCTGTCTTTGTAATGCAATGGATAGCACAGGAAAAGTGTCACTGATAAAGAGGTGATTTCTCCAGCTTTAGAGAGCTGAAGTCAGCTCTGTCCCACTGTGGTGACCAAGTAGCAAAACCGTCCTCAACCTGCAGCTACAACATTGGGGGTTTTGAGCAATTCTCAACCTTGTATTTGGAAACTTCTGCATGTCAAGCATCTCAGAGGAGACCTTTCTGCTAAATATATCTGAACCTAACTTTAAATTGTGAGAGTAGCAGCTGGGAATTAAGCTCTTGTTCCAGCTAGGTCATCTCTGCACATAAGCAGAAGCTTTAAAAACCTCCCTGAAAGGATTAACTAAGTTGAAATAGGTAATGACAGTCAGAAACCTTGACACAGAACTCCAACCTAAGCTGGTACTTTGGGTATAGTCTTGAGGATGTCCTCTTCAGACTATTCTTTAAAAATAATATTTTTATGATGTCAAGCCTTGCTATTCTCATCAGCAAAGATTTTTATGGTGCAGAAGCACATCCCAATTAGTTTCACCAAATCATTCTTGTTTCTTGTTTCCTGAAAACAGGGAGGAAAGGATAGGAACCACAGCTTTAGGATGGTGAATGTGACTATCCATACATAGCCCCAAAGTGTAGAGCATGGTTTTTAACTTTGCTTTGATATAGAAAGAAAATCTTTCAAAGCTACTGAAGTTACTTTTGAAAATGCAGCTTGGTTATGACAGCAATGGGAAAACTCTTATACTATCAAAGTTGTGGGTTCTTTTTTAGTATAACAAATGCATAGAGTTACCCTGGATATACTTTCAGTTTGATTTGAGTAAAGGGTAACAAAAGTATTCCCTTCCCCTCTGGGAAGGAAACAAACTATATCTGTCTGCCACAAAAGCAATGTAGCATTGACCGGTAATTTTGACATCTTCTTTTAGCAGCTGAGTCTCTTCTCCTGTTGTTAGAGTTGTTTCTTGTCTACTTTCCCACATATCAATTATAATGACTTCCTGCATTCCAACATGTTGTCAAATTGCCTAATGCTTTTCTGGGTAGCTGCTCAGTAGGGACACCTGTTTTGAACATCTAAAATCCTAAAGTTCTCTGAGTCATTCTCAAAACACAGCTGGAGTTGGTAGCCATGCTATTGTCCTAAATAAAGATATTGGAATAGAGTGAAACCTGAAATACAAGTGAGTGAACAAAAGAAAATAAGGTGAAATTCTCCAGAGAGTCATACTGCACAGGCTGTATTACATTACAGGTATGCTGTGAATTATAATATTTTCATGGTTATTGCACTAAATTTTAATGTTCAGCCTTCTTAATTATAAGTGTTTGTTTCTGCTATGCAAAAGAAACTGTAAAAGGAAATATGAAAACACTAATTTTATTTAAGTGTCATCTTCCTCTTGCTGTGTATGTGGCAATAAACCAGAACTTATTCTGATGGCATTATCAGCCATAAGCATTACAAACTGACACATTTCCTAGTATGCTCAGTATTATAATGAACTTTGCACACTGCACATTGATATTCAACCACTGTAAAATACTTTCATTACAGGACATTTTCGTGTGCCTTCAGTCATGTAGAAATCTAACAAGGAACAATCTGCAGAGTTAAGGTTTAGTTTGAAATGTCAGTTTCTATTCATAAACATCAATAAAAATTATTTGTTCTAATAGAATTTGGAGGCRACAAAAAACCAAACCATTTTGTGCTTCAGAATGGCATCAAGAAATGATTGCTTAAAGAACATACTGAATATTCTATTACTGTATATTTGCTTTTTATTTTAAGAGATGCTTAGTGTACTTCAAGCCCAAACTTTCTTGTTTCTCAAGATTCACAAAAACTGTTCATATATAAAAAACGTAGTGCATTATTTTGCTAATTGATATACCAAAGCTCCAAGCTTCCCTTTCTTCATCTAATAAAGTTTTGATTTATGTTTCATGATAGCATGGTAACTTCAGTTTTTATAAACTTTATGGTGAAAAAAGGACGTTGGAAAAAATCAGAGATTTCTTTGCTCGATCTCAGTGTTTGGTTTTATTCTATAGCCAGGTGTCTTGAACTGGTGTAGTAACAAACTGATCTTGCATGGAGTTTATGCCCTAAACCCAAGATTTCTTGAAACAATGGGCTGATGACTAAATAGGTTATGTCTAAATTTGACACCAAAGTAAATAGCTGTCTCTAGATTGAAAGCCATGCTTATTTATTTACTTACTTATGTATGACCTCATAATCTATAAAACTTCAAGTTTAAGCAAGAAGAGATAAGAGTAACCATTTTACATTGCAGCCTTCTTGAGAACACTAGCAACTCACAAGTACAATCAAAATAGAAGAGGTTTTGCCTTTAAAAAATGTTTTAATTACACTTACAAGCAAACACTGATTTCACTGGGCACCGAGAAGGTTGGGCCAAKAATATAGATTTAAGAGGGTGTTAAACAGAAGATTGTCTTGTAAAGAATCTGTGCAAAGAACCAGGTTCCTCTGGAGGGATGAACATGAAAGTAGGAACTGGGACAGTGACTCAGCTGGTAGGCCGGAAAGAACTGTGATTGGAGTGGGGGTGCAGAGGACAAAAAAGAAAGAGGAATGAACTTCCCATTATGTCTTCTTTAAATCTTTATTCTTTTATTGTCAACAGTTTGTTTCAAAGTACCTCCTTTTCTCATGCTRCTGCTTCAAAGGGAGATTCACACCTACTGTTGTCACCTGTTTCTGTATTTCAGACAGCAGAAGTCCCTGCAGTAGGTCAGAAGCAGGGAGAATTTTTAGCTATGAAAAGAGTGCCTTATATGGGTCTAACCCTGGCAGCACCTAGATGTATAAATAGAACAAGAAGCAAAACCCCTGACTCAAAGTGGGCTCTCTTCACTACAGATACACCTACTTTTTCTTGCTTGTCTAACCCCAGTAGTGTTTTACATGCTCCTCTCTGAGATGGAGAGTAGAATGTACTATGTTAACTTCATGATGAAGATATTCTGCTGGTTTCATACACGTTTGAAATCCCACAAGATAAAGAAGGCCAAGAGCCGAAGTCTGCTTGGATGTCAAACTACTTTACAAATAGCAGACAACACCATTGCTTTTATCATCATTTTCATCACAAAGTATTGGTGCTGATCAAGTCTATCCAAGAATATTAGTCTTTCTCTGGCTTCAGGACATAATGCAGAAGAACCTCAATTGTCTGATAGATCTTCCTCACATTCCTGCGGCAGGCAGGAAGAAAATGGGAAATTAAGCCAGACAACCATAATAAACCTTTTTTCTTTATTTTGGTTTGTATGGGGTTTTTTAATTACCTTTTTTGATTATGGGAGTTTTAGCATTCATTTTCTTAGTTCTTTATTGTTGTAGGGGAAGTCCAGCATTGAACTGTGTGTCTAGACTCCTGTGTAATGTCTCTGCTGGGTTCCTTAGACTGAGGTATTGCAGTGCCTTACTTAGTTCAAAGCATCCAGCAAAACACCTAAATAGATCACTGTGGCGAGGCAGCTCACTGCCCCCCCCTTCCTTCTTGCTATCAAGAAGGTTATCTGCTGTTTGCATAAATTAGAGAATCTCCCCTTTTTCCGTTGTCTTGTGAGACACTCAGGCACCCAAACCTGACAAAATTAGCTGACAATAAACAGCTGCTGTTGAGGGGAGATTATGCTGGAATTTTGTGACTGACAGACGCTAGAACTTTACAGCTATAAAAGATCTCCGTAACTCTCACAAATCGGAAAACCTTCTACACACCTCTAAGGTGTGTATGAGGGCAGACCCCTCAAGCTCCGGGGCGCCGGGCTCGAGTACTTCTTCTCTTCTAGAAGGCCTCGGCACATCACCATAGTAATTTGGTCCGGTAAGTCATATTGGCTTCTAAACTATAATATTTCTTTGCTAGCGGTAATATTGGTACCTGTATCGTGCATGTTTATATTGTAACTTACTAGCAGTATTTCTCGTGTTTGACTTGTGTAGTAAGTAGCTTGCATGGCCTAGCATATTACTCACAGTGCTCATGTTCTAACCTACTAGCAATACTCCTCTTGTTTATCCTGTGTAGTAAGTAATCCGTTAAAGTCCCATGTCTGTGTTTTTCTTGTGTCTATTCAATAAATAATTCATGTTGCAATAGACCTAATCAGTCATGATTAAAGAACTTGCGAGCAAGAGTGGGTTTTGAGGTGCGGGCCATCTCAAAAGAGCTACTGCCAGGAATCTGAGCAAAGGCAGAGCCCTGAAAGCTCTTTCTCCCATTCATAACAATCACTTTTGAAAAATATTAGAATGGAAAAACTTTGTGTGATAAAAATAGAACAGAAAACTACTACTGTAATGTTTAACTTCAGAAAGAAAAGCTACATATAGAAATAAAATAGTTACAATGAAAGTCAGAAAGAAACTGAAGTGAGTTAATGTCTAAATTCTCTCAGACAAACGGTATAGAAAAACAAAAATCATACATGAGGAAAAGTTTCTATAGAATACCGCTTTAAAAGGCTAGAAAGAGCCAGTAAACAGCTGAGTGTAAGGAATTGTTACAAATAAAAAAAAATAACACCCAAAACCAATGATGATCAGAAAAATATACGAAACCCCCTCAAACAACCAAAAAAACCCCCCAACAGTTATTCAAAAGACAAAATTTAGGTTCAAATGAAGAAAGTAGGAGAAAAGAGAATATATGATGGTGAGCTAAATGTTGCTGTTTTGAAGAAGTGTTTAGGAGTGACTAACAGCATTAAAACTTCTAATAGAGGATTTTAAAGCACAGGAAGTCAGGAATAAGGTCAAAGATTTAATGAATGTCCAAAGATGATGCAAGTGCTAAAGAAACACTTAGGGGAGAAATGTGTATAGCAGAATAGCTAAAAATGTAGTATATTTGTTCTCCTAATGTGTCTCCATAATGGCTTCCTGTTTTATTAATGAGGGCCCACTTTAAGGAACTGTCTTGAAGTGTCAGTAAATGACTATTAAGGTACACCAATAAAAATATTAACAAGACATTGACATGAAGAGATGATATTCAGCCAGGAACGCTAAAGGTAATCAAATATGAAATTGTTAACTACCAGTTAAAATCAGGAGGATGGAAAGGATCAAATAGGACATCAATTTTAAGAGTCCAGAAGAGAACTAGGAAAATGAACTGGTAAATCTGATTTAACTTCAGGCAAACTGTAAAAATTGGAACTGTCAGACTAACAGGGGGAAAAGAAAAGGAGAGAGAGAGAGATGGAAAAGGAAAAAAGATCAATGAAGATTCTATGGAGAGCATACTTTCCATCCAATATCAATACAATACTCTAAAAAAGTCAGTGGTTACTTTGGAAATGTTCCTATGCAGTGGAACTTGATTTTATTTACCAACAGACTGTTAGAATACTCTATGGCAAGCTTGTGACTCCTGCCAACCGTCACTGTCCCGTTTACAATTTAAAAGCTAAGGCAGTTCCCAAAGACCATTTTCAATGTGGAGCCACATGTTTCGGAGAATATGAAACATAAACTGTGTCCTACTTCTGTGCTCAAGTGTCAGAGAACAGTTGTAGGCACATTAAATGTGTTGGTATTAATATATCCTTCAAGTTTGAGGATAATGAAGGTCCAATTGTTCGAATGTGCATACATTTCCAGGGGTTTAATAAGGTCTTCCATCAAGGTGCCCTACAAAAATGGTATCATTTGGAGGAATCCAAGAATGAAAATCTGTACCAGGAGAGAGTAGAAAGGATGGGAGAAGGGCACTGATCCTAACTCAACACACATAATGAAAGAATTTAATTTCACTGCAACTGACATAGGAAATATTTGATGTTATTTGGGGTAGTTTAATAAGGGTAAAAGATTTCTGAGAGTAGCCAAGAAGGCAGAAAAACCAGTGTTACTGTAAATCAACAAATGATAGAATCATTTAGTTGGAAAAGAATTTTTTCTCCAAAGAAACCTCCAGTCATTGATGCACATAAGAATGGTATTAGGCCTTTGGGTCTTTAACATTAACTTTACTTGCAAAGTTCACCAAGAGGAAAATTATATTTGCTGTTTTCAATATAACATGTTCGATAAACAATAATGAGATAGTGCCGCTTCGGCTTCAAGCAGACAGTTGCAACCTTGCTATTAAAGCCTCAAAAGAATGGAAACTGAAAAAGGCTTTTAGGTATCAATACCTGAAGCATGGCTGAATTGTGCAGCATGAAATTGAATTAAAATTGAGGAGGAAGAGTGATGCACAAAATAGTACAAGAAAATTTCATATTCAATATTAATTCTTGTGATTATACACTGAAATAAAAAACTTTTAATAAACAAGTAAATATTTAACATCCTATACATAAAAATCAAAGTTTAAATGCATCTAATAAGTAATCTAAAACTATAGCAGAAAATAGAATAAAATAGTTCGTAACCTGAAGGCAAGAATAAAATGCCTAGATTCCCAGATCATTACACAATTAACAAAGATCCTACTGGACCAAAAAGACCCTCTGCTTCCTCTGATATTTTTCTTCAAACATACCTGCATTCAGGGGTAGAAGCACAAGGGAAAGGTCATGCATAAGTCAATTTTACTTTCTAGTTTCTGTCAGCCACCAGCATAGAGATTGCTTTGAGGTCATACCTGGACAAAAACCATTGATTGGACAAAAACACATTGATGATTCTAATTTGCCGCAATTCTTTCTAATTTAATAAATTTGTTCTGGCTTTTTTTTTCCTATGTGAAGAAATTCCACAGTTAAATTCTGAGTTGTGAGAAAGCAATTATTTTTCTGCAATTTAAAACTTTTGCCTAATGTTATATTATTAGTTTCTTGTATTCTAAGAAATGGTATTACTTTCTTGTATTCCACTCATTTTATTACGTCTCTGTTGTTTCCCTTTGCTGGTTTTCTTCTCTTCACGCGGAAAACACCAATCCATCTTTTGCTTTTCTAGTTATCCTTTTTGAGGTGGTTAAATGAAAAACACATACCTTTCTCAGGACTGAGGAAAACCATAAGGTTTATACAGATTCATACACTTACGACTATTCTGATGTAATCTGTCTGGATAAAAAGCTGGGTGGATGGCCAGGCCCAGAGGGTGGTGGTGGATGGTGCTGTATTCAGTTGGTGATTGATCACAAGTGGGTTTCCCTAAGGCTCAGTATTGGGGCCAGTCCTGTTTAGTATCTTTACCAATGATCCGAACGAGGTGATTGAGTGCACCCTCAGTGAGTTTGCAGGCAACACCAAGTTGGGCAGGTGTGTTGATCTGCTGGAGCGTAGGAAGGCTCTGCGGAGGGATCTGGACTGGCTGGATCAATGGGCCAAGGCCAGTTGTATGAGGTACAATAAGGAGAARTGGTGGGTCCTGCACTCGGGTCACAACAAACCCAGGCAGCGCTACAGGCTTGCCAGTAGAGTGGCTGGAAACCTTCTCAGTGGAAAAGGACCTGGGGGTGTGTCAACAGCAGCTGAACATGAGCCAGCATGTGCCCAGGTGGCCACCAAGGCCAATGGCATCCTGGCCAGTATCTACAATAGTGTGTCCAGCAGGACAGGGGCAGTGATTGTCCCCCTGTACTAAGCACTGGTGAGGCCACACCTTGAGTGCTGTGTTCAGTTCTGGGCTCCTCACTACAWAAAAAACAAAACATTGAGGCGCTGGAGTGTGTCCAAAGAAGGGCAACGAAGATGATGAAGGGTCTGGAGCACGTGTCTTATGAGGAGCAGCTGAGGGAACTGGGGTTGTTTAGCCTGAAGTGAAGGAGGTTCAGAGGAGACCTTTTCACTAGCTACAACTGCCTGACAGGTGGTCGCAGTGAAGTGGGGGTTCGTCTCTTCTTCCAAGTAACAAGAGATAGAACAAGAGGAAATGGCCTCAAGTTGCACCTGGAGAAGTTTAAATCGGATATTGGGAAAAATGTCTACAAAGAAAGGGTTGTCAAGCACTGGAGCAGGCTGCACAGGGAACTGGTTGAGTCCCCATTCCTGAAGGTGTTTAAAAGACATGTAAATGCAGTACTTAGGTACGTGGTTTAGTGGTGGCCATGGCAGTGTTAGGTAGCAGTTGGACTCAATAATCCTAAATACCTTTTCCGACTGAAATGATTTTATGATTCTGTAATCAGTTCCCCGTGATGATATTAAGAGACATACAAAACATGTTGTTATGGGTTGTAATTGGATAAAAGTTTTGGACCAAAGAACACTTGATATGCAATTTAGATATGCAATTTCGCTAGGGCGAAGGGGTGGATTGTTATGGGTTGTAATTGATAAAAGTTTTGAACCAATGAACACTTGTTTTYGCCTAGCAAAATTTGCATATTGAGGAGGAAGAAGACGAAAGTGACTCTGGGTGTTCTCCATCTTAGCTCTCAGCTCCRAACTAGAGGGAGAAGGCTGTAGCTTCCCCGGGGGGCTCCGGCCCCTCTGGGGCTCACCTGCCTGGCCCTGCTGCCTCCCTGAGGGGTGGCAGGAGCAGAAATGTGCATTAGACAGTGGCAGCGCATCGCCGGCGGTCCCTAGACCCTGGCGGGACCTTCGCCGCTTTTGGAGGCGTGGGTTCATTTYGTACTGAGACCCACTATGCTACGGGAAAACACCACGTCGGAGACTGCACATCAAGAGAGAGAGATAATGAGGACTTTCTAAGGTCAAGATTCTTCAGGTATATTCTATGAGATACTAGCCTTTCTTCCGAGACAGAGAGAGAGAGAGAAGATCTGGTTGCACGGAGAAGAGATAACATGGCAGGGCCATGTGGCCGGGGACCTAGTATGGCGACCACAGAGTCAGAGGAGAGAAAGATACATCAAATATACAGCTGGGACTTTTATCTTCTGTAAGTCTTGGTGAGCTTTAAATACAACTTAACTAATCTCTGGTGAGCCATGGAGCATATTTGGGGGGATGGAGAGTTTGTTTCCCACACCGTGGGAAGAGTGGCTCGTTAGAAGTGTGAAGATACTGAGCTATTTGTGGAGATTGATGAGAAGGACCTTTTACCTTTATTCCAACTGGAAATAATTCATCTTATCCTTAAAAAAACACATCCCATAGACTGTTTCTTGGGAGAGGGACTGATTTTCTCACTGCAGTAAGTTTTTCCCGGGCGGGACTACCGCCCGAAATGGAGTTGTAGCAGAAGAGAGAGACTTTGTTTCTGTATTAAGAAGGACCCTTAAAAATCCCATGTTTTGTTTTAACTTCGTGCATTTGGTAGAAGGTGACATTGGTGGGTTTTTGGGAGAAGGGAAATGTATCTTTATGTATTGCCTCAATATTTATATTATTCTTTCTATTCTTAGTACTGCTAGTGAAATAAACTATTTTACTATTATTAAGCTTGCAGCCTGTTTTCTGCTGTCTTATACCCTCTAAAGAATTTTTATTGGGGATCTCGGGTCTTCCCTCAGGTTAACCCATTACACATGTCTAGTTTGTTTTCAAAAGTTACGAACATATCTTGTACTGACTGAATTAAAGGCACAAACACTAGATAATTGTTTAGTTTTCTGCTTTGTAAAATAAGAGKTCTAGAATCTGATACATACAGCTAATATAATTCCCTTATTTTCTTGATCTATCAGCCACTTTTTGTGTACAAAATATGAATATTTTAATCCCTTTTATCATTTTTGTCACCAGTCAGATGATAACTGACAAGCAGTCAGTGCTGGTGTTTAATAACCTCAGGACAGAAAAAAATAATTTGCAACACTTGCACAAGTAGTATTTTGTTTTCCTATTTTTTAACCAATTTTCTGAATCCAAAGACAATTTCTTTTACTTCTTTCCTTGCATTTTAGTGCAACAATTATTTCCTTATCTCACTACTACATCTGTAACTGATCAGAGTGTGATGAATCTATAACCCAATTCAACTGGAAGTCTTGACCTCAGAAATATTTTATTAACAGTAGACCTCATATTATTTTGTTAGTTATGGTGACAATCTTTCTCCAGCACATAATTCGCCTTCACTTCATCCTTCTGGAAGCAGCTTCTGACTTCTTTTATCCAGTATAGCACTTATATAAAGCAAGAGTGGTTTTCAAAAATCCCAGGCAGAAGTGAGAAAAATGGAAACTAAGTGGACATAATGGTAATATCTCTCAGCCATGAAAGATGATGCAAGACTTGTCAAAGGGTGTACTTCACATCATTACCCTCATCTCACCATAACCATCTGTCATATGCTTCTCAAGAACTAGGTTTAGAACTTTCATATGTTAACAATTCAACTTAGTCTTTAATGATATGCAGTGAAATTGCCTAAAACCTTTTCACAGTTAAGAAACTTTGGTCCAATATCCTCTTTACTAATAATATGTGCCTCCTGAAGACACCGCACAAGGAGCATATTTTGCCTATTCTGGTTTTCTTTTCCAAAAGATGACATCTATAATTTTGCTAAGAAGTCAAACTGAGCCAAACTAAGGCACCTACAAACTGCCTTGCAACAACAACTCTTATAATGAGAACAGGAGCATATTTTGCAGTAATGAAAAATGACAGACCAATTACGGTGAGCTTTACATTTTATAGGTAAGTTACACACAACAGATTTTATTAGTTCTAAAGTAATGATTGTTATCAACCTGTCCTTTTATTATCTTATGTCTGCTAAACCAGCATTGCTCAGTTGATTAACACCTCCCAACTTACATAGACAACTATAACATAAAACATAACAGCGGTAACAGCAATTGTACTATAAATGCAGATCTAATACTAATACAAGATGCTAAATTCATTACTTACACAGTTTTTCAATATTAAAGGGACTTACTCCATGGTACAACAAATTAATAAACAAATGTTATTTTATTGTTGATGTAATAATAAATTAAGCTTAGAAATTATTTCATAAGTCACAAAGTCCAACATCTGCAAATTAAAGATTGTTCCCTACAGTATTTTTTCCATGCAATTTAAATGATAAAAGTTCTTGAAATATTTCTTTCATTCCCACAGAAACAGTTTTAAAACACAGATGACTGATCAAATAGCAGGGTATATTCCCTAATCCAGTGTAGTCAGCTGGTAATAAGAGAATGTACATTCTCCGTTAAGGCTTCATTTGGCTCAGGTCAAAATGTCCATTGCTAAGTATCTGATTAGCAGGATAAAAGAATTGTTGATGTCGTAATGGGTCTTTGGACACTATGGAGTCCAACACCCCTGCTCAGAGCAGGATCAAGTACACCAGGGTGCCCAGGTCTCTGTCCTCTCGGGTTTTGAATATCTTGAGGGATGCAAACTGCACAGCCTCTCTGGACACCCTCTTCCACTGTTGGACTAATTTATTCTTATGATCATATGAAGTTTCACCATTTTTCAATCTGTGCCTCTTGCCTCTGGTACTGTCAGTGGGCATCACTGAGAAGGATCTGGCTCCTACTTCTTCCTTCCCCCCCATCAAATACTTATAAATATTGGCAAGATCTGCACCAGCCCTTGCCAGGTCCCCAGACCTTCTCTTCTGCAAACTGAACTGTCCCAGTTGTCTGTCCAGGCAACATGTCTGTCCCATCCATTGCTGTCACAGGCAAAACCAACTTGACTTGGGGAAATGAATTTAATTTATTGCCAATTATTTGTAAATAGAGTAGGATAAGAAAAAATAACTAAACTAAAAACTTCTTTCCCCTGCTCATCCTTTCCTCCTGCTCTCAATTCCATTCTTAACTCTTCTACCTCCTCTGCCTGGGCAGGACAGAGGGACAGGTAATGGGGGTTGTCATTAGGCCATAAGACTTGGACTCCTCTGCTCCCTCCTCCCCATGCTATTCCCTTGCTCCAGCACTGGATCTCTCTCAGGATACAGTCTGTCACGAACTGCTCCAACAGTAGCCTTTCAGGAACTGCCCCAATGAGAGTCCCTTCCTCATGGTGCAGTCCTTCAGGAATAGACCGCTCCAGCATGAGTCACTTATGGTATCACAAGTCCAGCAAACCTGCTTCCGTGCGGGCTCCTCCCTCCATGGGACCACAGGTCCTGCCACGAGTCTGCTCCAGCGCAGGTTTCACTCAGGGTCATCATCTCCTTCAGGCACCAACCTTAAGGCTCTGATGTGGGGTCCTACGCGGGCCGCAGTTGGATCTCTGCTCCAGTGTGGATCTCCATGGGCTGCAGGAGGACAGCCTGCCTTACCATGGCCTTCACCATAGGCTGCAGGGGAATCTCCGCTTTACAGGCTGGAGCACATTTTTCTTCACTGACCTTGGTATCTGCAGAACAGTTTCTCTCACATATCTCACTCCTCTCTCCCAGCTGCCCAGTGTAACTTACCCTAAGTTATCACAGTGACACTACCACCGTTGCTGATGGGCTTAGCACTGGCCAGTGACAGGTTCATCTCGGAGCCCACTGGAACTGGCTCCTTCCGACATAGGGGCGTCTTCTGGTGTCTTCTCACAGAAGCTACCCCTGCAACCTGTCCTGCTGCCAAAACCTTGACATGTAAACGCAATAGGCTCTGTTTGCTCAAATCCCTGTGTAGAAATGGGGGCCTGCTTTATATTAAGGATCTTACAACACTCCAGTTACGAAAATGATAATAATTTTCATAGTATGGCTCATATATTTATCCTAACCTTCATCTTCCTCTAATATCCTTGTAGGAAGAGAAATTCAGCTTTTGACATAATGTAGGCCACAAATGTACCTGATTTTACCAAAGTAATATAATTCTGTTAGCACCGGAAAAGAAATTAATCAGGTGAGATGAATCTTATGATGAAAGCTTGTCTATTGTTAATAAAAGAATACTTGGCCCCAGAGCAAACTATCTATTGATTGTCACAGGGAAACAAGCTATATACGATGACAAATGGGCCGCAATGTTCTAGTCTTGTATGGGCTATCTCGTCTCCTCTGTTCATACAGAGCCTCTTCCTCCTCATGCCTTGGGGGCCGCAGGATGTGGTCTGTCATATTTATTATGCACCTCAACAATAAAAATGTTTGTTATTAAAACAAACCATAAAGTAGATGTATGAAGCCCAGAAGAGTGCAAACACATTTTATGGTGTTACTTTGAACTCATTCTCTGTGAATGAATCAAGTTGGAAACCCATTTGAATACTGCTCAAGCTAAGGCTCTAAACCAGCAACACAAAAATGCATCTTATTTTCATTTCAGTTGTAATAGCTTCATTGTAATTCTGTTAACCTTGCTGTAATTCAGGGTAACTAAATTAAAAGTTCATCTACATGCATAATTAATTTGTTTATATTTGAATACTGGTCTTGTCACATTATATATTAATGACATAGAAAGCTAAGGAGCTGCTTAAGGACTTTGCCTACTGTATAAATTTCTTTTAGAGCAAAATAATCCCTTTATTAATACTATATATGTAGCAGGGCTACACATATCATTTTGTTTGAAATTCAGTCCTGGTTGTCTCCAAACCTTGAGGGAAACCATGTTTGAGTGGTAGCTATAAGCAGTGTCAGGACATATGCAAATGCAAGTGCAGCTGCAAACATGTCTAATTAAAATGTCTGATCATCTAATGTGTTTTTGCTTATGTGATGCATGTCTTCTAGCGATACACCTTAGTAGACTATTTCCAGATTTTATTTGCATGAGGCCAATAGAAGAAATAAATTTTTGTCCTTGAGTTCAAAGTGAATTGGATTTTAAATCTGAGCATGTTTGTAGAGAGACTGGAAATATAAAACATTGGGAATAGAACACCTTTTGCCACAGAATGGGACATGAGATTCTCAGGCCATTAACTGGTGTCTGGATTCAGAGAAAAACAAAGCAGAAAAGTGACCATAACAGATCCATCTGATATCAGCTGTGTAGATATGTTTTCAGTGATCAGATGAAGACAAAGAAATTATGCAGAAGTAAATTAAACAGTATTGGTTGCTTCTTGGACATAGCCACTGCTTGTGAAAGTAGTCAGGTCAGATTAGTGAGGCCATCAAAGAGGCAATTAAATGAGCCAAAAAGAGACTTGGCTTATCAATTACAATCAGAGCACCTTCACTGATGTTAAAACCCACCCAAATAAAAACCCTCATAAAATCAGAAGCCAAAATACACAACTAGAAAGGGCATAAAGCAAGAAATTTTATTATAGCCATTTGACTTACAAATGGTGATGGAAGAGTTAAATGTACTTGGAGAGTTCACTCAGAATGCAAATTGAGGCAGAAGAGGAAGAGTAAGGATTAATGCTCATATTTACAGCCCTTTAGAGCTAAAAAGAGCTCTGCTTCTGCTTTGCCGGCTGAAGAATGCCTCTCAAACTTGGATCAGAGAGTCACAAGTTTTGCTTCAGAGATTCCAAACAATATTGAAGATACAATCTTCACTAATAAGCTGTATCATTACTACTAGGAATTTTTGTCTTTTTTAAAGTTGAATTTTCTAAAATCCCTTTCCAACTATTGACTTTTTATTTCTTTCTCAGTAATGTTGAAAGCCTTTCTCCTGCCATCTTAACTTTTGCTCCATATTTAAGCACCCACACTTGTTGGTACAGTCAACCTCTTCAATCTCTTTTCTCATAGATTGATGTATAAGGTAAGCTATGCAGCCAGTCTTTCTCACAGCTCTGTGGATCATTTTAGAACTAATTTGAATTTTTACTAATGATTTGTTGAATGGTGGATATCATAAGAATACATGGTATTCCACCAAAAGACTTACTGACACCGTGGAGCAAGGTAATTCAACTTTTGTAAGATTTTCTGTGGTAAATTTCACCAAGCATTGCATTGAGGTTACATGAGACAATCATCTAGCATAATCACCAAATACTTCTTTGACCCACTCCTTTTCAAGGCTAAACATTCAGTTTTGTAAATATAGACTCTTTAATATGCATCCAGATGGAATCTAACAAGGCATTTTCTAATGGAAATGAAGTAACCACGTCTTCAAGAGCTTCAATCACTTTTGTAGCTGTGATGCCTTAGGATTTTGGCTTGTATATTTTTCATATACTTGTAACCCTGCAATTCTTAGTGTGTAACTCTAAAACCCATATAAAAGCGTTAGCTACTGCTTCTAGACAAAACAATCCATCTTCAGGCCCAGACTTCAACCACACCTTACTGCCTCATGCCCAAGATCTGTAAATAACGGTTGATGAAGGGGGGCAAACCTGGGGTGAATTACTTCACTACCTGGGGCTGTAATTGGAAGAGCTAGCCCCAATATGCTAATGGACCAAACTTATAGGAGTATGGACAACTCGTGACCAGTCGTCCATCTTGGGTGGCCTATCTGGGGGAGTGGACCTCAGGGGGTCCACCTGGGGTGTAGGCCCCCCCCGCCCCGAGTGAGCTTTCACTGCCCTGGATGTACCTGAAGGCCTTCAAATAAACACCACCGCTTTTTAACCTTTTGATCTTTGTCAAGTCTCTCTTTTTTAGGTAGCCCCGATAAGGCATCAGCTGTGGTGAACCTCATTATCCATTGAACCTGCAATCTGTTATCTGTATGTTTAACCATAATGACTTCAGTATGATTGCCTAGATTATTTATAAAAAAGATTAATTCAATATAGTAGCAGGCACTTAACTAGAAGTACTTATGAATACCTCCCTTGCAATAAATAAAGCTTTGGATCCTTCAGTAAGTCATTTTAAAGATATATTATTTATACCTTCCTAATTTCAAATATTGTAAGTCGAGTACCCTTTTCTTTAGGTCAGATACCCTAGAGATGCTGAAATATTATGCCCCACAACAGTAGCATTTTGCAAAATTGAACAAAAAAAAGAAAGCAGCATATTATTGTCTCATACTGCAGACTTACCATAGAATGTTCTCATTGGTGGAGATCTGTGTTCCAAAATCACCTTTCAATTAAGAATATGTTTCTTCTTTTTCTGGTTATGAATTATGGAGTTTGAGGTGTGGATTTTTGGGGTTCTTATTCCAAAAGTCCAGCCTGAAGACTGTGTCCTGGAATTATGCTTTGTTTGAATCCAGAGCCCTCTTCTGTCATGATGCTTATCACAGGGTATGACAAAGGAGGGAAGAAAGAAATTGGTGTGGTGATCAATTTCATGAATTGTCTTTTTGAATTGTTGCCTTGAGTGGCATAACTACATAGACTTCACTTCCAGCTCTCTTTTTTTTTGTTTCAAGCTTATGTGCATTTCTGGCCCCATCTGCTTTCCAGAGGAAACTATGTATTCTAATCCCATTGCTTTTCTCTTGTGAAAGAAGATACAGGGGGAGACAGCAAGAAGAGGAACTACAAGGGTATCACTTAAGGGCAGAGAGAGGCAAAAACAAAAGTGGAGTGTCCAACTGCTGCAAATTCCTTGCTCTGGTAAATTCGCATGTGAGCAGGCAATAAAAAGTAGTTGCTACACTTTAGTGAACTGTATGAGCTGCAGTAGTCATCCATGACTACTTCTATCTTATCTTACATGTGAAATAAAATGTGTGAACTTAGAGTACCCTCACCATGTTTCACCAGCAGTTAAAGGCTGATGTTAACTTATGAACTATGGTTTATCAGGCTAGGAATACATGCATCATGAATAGATTGAGAATAACTCAGTCTTTGAGTCATGGGACCACACTTTTGAGAAAGATAACATTTTAAAAGGATATGGAATTATTTCAGAATAATCTATTCTGTGGATACCTCCATACTGTACCTAATGTGAATACATACTACCTTCAGATTCCTTGTGAATAAGAGGTACACATTTTGCATCCATTATACCTTTTATCTGCAGTATAAACTAAGGCTGCCAAAAATCCCTGTTGCCCTTAAGACAGCAAACATTTTGAGTCCTTTTGGGAAGAACCTGAGGGCACATTCAAGGAATAATCTCCAGACTATTTTCTTTTTTCCCCTACTTGATGTCACTGAAATGGCAAATAGAATAGCTAAAGGATACATGCAAATATTATTGCTGATGGATTGGGTACATTACCAATTCCCACTGCCATCCAGGAGTATCAGCAGGTTTGCCCCAGAGCTTGCTTTTGGGATGACTGAACAAGCAATCAAGGTAGATGGCAAGCTCTTCTGGCCTTGAGGCTACCCTGAGGGCTGTTCTACATAGTAACATAGAGCCAGCATCTGGGACTCTGCAGGTGATCAGTAAAGCAGCCTGTGCTTTCAGAGCTGATGCTTCAGGCTCTTGGCACACCACTTATGTCTTGCTAAACAGTTGGTTCACACTTTCAAAGTACTCAGAAACTGTATAGCAATAAGCCTGTTCTGCTATGAGCTGCAATGGAGATGTGAACATATTGGGTGCAAGTGAGATGGTATTGATGACTATTTTAAAGTGGAAAAAAAATAACAAATATAGAGATAACAATTGGGATACTTTGACACAGAGTATAAAGCTGAATGACAAATGGTCTGATCCTGTACTGCTGCTATGTATGACTGGTATTGTCTTTGATTTTGACTTGTACTTTTCTTGCATTCTTTTACTTTCTAATGATTAGAAAATTATCTCCTGTTTATTCACGTCCTAAATAGCAAACTAATTTCTTAATATTTTTCGAACATATCTAACTTTAAGAGGATGTGGAACTGAAAAAGATAATTAGAGTTTTGCCCAAGTAGATATGACTGTTCAACAGAATCTCCTCTAGTTGGTCTTATTTGCATGCAATATATGTAGAAGAAAAGTATGCAGTGAATTTAATGGCTTTTTTTTTCTTACTCAATATACTGATTTATGGACTTTTAAACACAACATAATTTCTTGAATAGTGCTGGAGAACAAGTTTATCAGCTCATTAAAATCTTGACAATATAAACTGCAATTAACAAAAGGGAATACATTGTGTTACAGACTTTGTCATTCAGCTAACAGTTTATACCTGTTTGCAACAATTTAAAATGCCACATTGAAAGAGTTTAATTAGTTTAATTGTAGTTCTTGGTGTTCTAGATGAGTTCATATTTGGACAGTATTCTAAATATTTAAAATTCTCCTGGAGAATTGGATGTCATCAAGCTGCTGCTGGAAAGCAAGAAGCGGTAATAATGCTATGCGGTGGCATGTGATGGGGGATTTAAACAATCAGAGAAAAGTAACACCCACACACTTGAAATTAAAAATTCACTTTTGGCAAATCTCAAAGTAGTCTTTCTTGAATAGCATTTCCAATTAATCCATTATGAATAGTCTTAGAAGGATATTAGGCTAAATTGTTTCCCATATAAATAYGGGAATTAAGAATGGATTGAAAACAGCCCTGAGGAGAGAGATTTGGGGGTGTTGGTTGACAAGAAGCTCAACATGACCCAGCAATGTGCACCTGCATCCCAGAAAGCCAAATGTGTCCTGGGCTGTGTCAAAAGAACTGTGACCAACAGGCTGAGGGAGGTGATTCTGCCCCTCTGGTCTGCTCTGGTGAGACCCCACTTGTAGTGCTGTGTCCAGCTCTGGGGCCCCCAGCATGAGAAGGACTCTGCTGAAGTGAGTCTGGAGGAGGACCATGAAGATGATCAGAGGGCTGGACCCCCTCTTCTATGAAATCAGGCTGAGAGTTGGGTTTATTCAATCTGGAGAAGAGAAGGCTCTTAGAGCAGCCTGCCAGTACCTGAAGGAGGCCTATGAGAAAGCTGGAAAGGGACTTTTTATAAGGGCGTGTAGTGATAGGATAAGGGGGAACGGCTTCAAACCGAGAAAGAGTAGGTTTAGATTAGATATTAGGAAGAAATTCTTTACTATGAGTGTGGCAAACTACTGAAACAGATTGCCCAGAGAAGCTGTGAATGCCCAATCCCTGGAAGTGTTCAAGGCCAGTTTGGAAGGGACTCTGAGCAAGCTGGTCTAGTGGAAGTTGTCTCTGCCCATGAAACGGGGTTGAAACAAGATGATCTTTTTAAGGTCGCCTCGAACCCAAACCATTCTATGATTGCATGATAATTATCCTGTTTAAGCACGATCTTTGCTTAAAATACTAGGTAAGAATATAATATTTTGAATATAAACCACCTTTGAAATCTATGTCAACATTTATGACCACATGAATCAAAGAAATGAAATTCCCAGAGTCTATTAGTTCGTACAGTATCGTGAGACATAAATGAAGGGATTAGTGGCAAGCATCAGACCACAACTTTTAAATACAGAACTTAATAGAAATGTACATTACTTCCCCTGGCCTCATTCCACAATACCATATCTATACAAGATGCCACATACCTTTTCCCAATAGTTACTACGAACGGCTGGTTTCTTTCTATCTAATACTGGATTCTGTTTGTTTGTGAATTCTAATCTTTTTAGTTGTGAAGAAGAATGAATGTTCATAGGAACTTCATTTTGTGAAGCCTGAAAGTTTTCTACTCCTCTTGCAGATTTTTTACTATAGAATTGTGTTCCTAGTTACACTACAGAGCTAGACATAGAGAGGGATTTTTTCCCTCATTTGTATCCAATTAAAAATTTATATCTGACCTGTATTTAACCACTCAATTGCCATGCTTGTTACAATGTGTACCTGTAGGACACATATGACCCGTATTAAGAATGCAAATTACACCATGGGCAAAGGACAAATTTTGAGTAGCAACTTGCAAGCCTTCTTCTCATGCAGGAGTAGACATGCTGTAGCATATCTTTGCTCAGTGTTCCAGTTTTTAGAAATTGGAAATCATAACGTTCCTTCATTTTTTACCTGGAATAATGTGAACAGATCAAGCATGTTTGTAGCAATGCTCATATATGTGAAGCTGTAACACACAAAAATGCATGTACTTGTGTACCACAGATATTTTCTAAGAGAAAATACATTTTCATTTAGTCTGAAATGTTTCAATCAAAATTTCATTCAAATCAAGTACTCAGAGAGAGAAGGTTTCAAGATTGAAATGAATTTGTAAGCTGTGTTCTCACCTCCATAAGTTCATTTTTTATGGATATTCTGTCAGCAAAATACAGTACTAGAAGCATTCACTGAAGCAAAAAAAATATTTTCTGCAAATATTAAAGAAAACACATAGAAGGTGGTTTCAAAAATTCATAGTGGCAATTACATGTACAGTAATTTATGTTCATGAAGTCAGAAAGAGAAACCTCTCAAACACGAGCTTCTTGTCTGACTAAAGCAGTTTGAACTTCAGATACAAAATACTCCCAGTATCTCAGTTAGGTACAATGGATGTATAGAATTATGTTTACAACACTGAACTCTTTGTTAAAGCTGTAGGATTAACACCCAACTCATTATATGCTCTCACTTCATCTGATTTCATCATCTTCCCTCGGCATCATGAAGTCACTTTATTTCTCCTTCTTGTCTTACTTTACCACTCCAGAAAACAGACTAATGTTTATTTTCTCATCTAACTAAAGCTGAGGTTTAAATGGCTTCAGACAGAACCTTCTTCTGCTGTCACAGAAGATTAGTGTTTGACTGAGAGCTCTTTAAGACTCGAACTGACTTTCACTGTTTGCTTATATAGCTTCTTGCAGTCTGTAGCAATATCATGAGGAAAATGGAAAAGATAACATATTTTCTTGTTTTTTTATAATTATTGTATGATAAAATGAAAACCTACATATGTAGTTTTTTTCTTGGTAAGCTGGAAAATTTGACTCACTCCTGAAGAACTGAATCAATATATCACAGATTAACATGTGGAGCAAATTACTCCTGCTCCTCATGTTGGTGGTTGCGGTTTGTAATGCAGGTTTCAGTTAAAAAATATATATTTTTATAGTGGATTTTTTTTTAAAGAAATTTCCATGCAAATCTGTTTGCTCCTGTATGGGACTACTGAAATACAAATTATGACAGTGAAGATATAAATTGGGATTTCATATGGTGAGTAATTTCAAATATCAAATGCATTCAAACAGTAATATGATCTGTGAGGAGATAATAGAAAACAATATATTGTCAGTTTTGTTGATATGTTTAGCTGCCATTAGTTAAACCTTTTTCCCCAGAACAAAAAACAACTCTAAACCCACAGAAAACTAAGGACATATTTTCTTTTCCTGTGGGTATTTTTTTCAATTTAAGAGCAAGCTGATTCTTTTGGTGCTACAATACTTAGAAAATTCTGTTGCTATCAGCTCTTAAGGTGATGTTGCCTACAGTTCAAGTAATTCTTATCTTTATTCTGAGAAAAATGCTTGCAGTTACACGTCAGATTTTTAAGTTCATATGAAGGATGAACTTAATGAGATTTGTCTTTTCTCACTGCAATAAAGCTGGTATAAATTAGTGTCTTTCTAACCCAATGAATGCTTTTAATTTTTAAATATCTTTGACTCATGTCAAGACCTTTCTGTCTTTTTGTAACAAAGTGAATATCAAAATGAGAAACAGAAGCAAATTGGAAAAGAAAAGAGGTAAAAGGGACAGTTACATTTTTGAATGAAGAGGTAGATCTTTATCATTTCTGTAAGTTCAGACAAAAGTGGTGAGTGGGTGGGTAGAAGAGACATATCGATTTTTTAGTGCAGTTTGATAGGAAATTAAATACCTTTATATCTGCTCATCATCATACATTCACCTCTATCTCCTGAAATGTCTTTAGTAAATGGTGACATTTGGAAACAGTTCAATTAGACACTGTGTTCTGGGTAATGCTGCAATCACTGTGTGTGAAATAAATAACTTGCAAATTGCATTGCATGAATATCACTTCTGAAACAGCAAGTAGTATCATAACAATGGGTATGTATAACAAAGTTGAATGAATACTGATTAGTCACTTATTCTATGATTATTCTATGGTCAAAGGCCATTGCAACCTTACTATTCAAGATTCATAAAATTATGTCTGTGTTAGAAAGAAGACTGGAAAGATTAAACATTTCAGTTAGCTGAAATGCTTTGAGAGGTAAAAGAAAAAAATGAATAAATTCTCATAGCTTAATCTTAAAGGCAGAGTTTTCCTTTATTTTAGTGTTAATTTTTTGAAGGTTAACACTATACTAAGGGAAAAGGTCTCACTCCCTTTTCCTTTTTTTTTCTGCAACTGAGCTGCGAAATATAATTAGAGCCATATGCAGGGAGGAGGAAATTTTTAAATACTAGTAATAGTATGTACATTCTACTCCTCCACCAGATTTCCTTTCCTGTGACATAGGTAAGGTCATGGCATCTGTTATACTTGATGAAGAGAAAACACATAAAAGCATTATAGACAGCAGTCTGACTAAGGGAATAAAATTGAAATTAAGACATGAGGTACTTCAAACTAAAAGTCCAAGAGAACACAGCCGTGGAATTTCTAGATCAATGTATTTTAGTTTTCAGTTCTTTATAAAAGACTTGGAAACTCTTCCCAGGGTCCTGGTGCAGGGAGCGGATGGGGGTATGTGGAAGAAATAAAGAATTTTTAAGACATTAAAACGTGGGAAGTGACCTTTTCCTACTGGCTTACACATTAAGTGCATATGCAAATCCATAAACAAGACCTTTTTTTGCTTTTGAATATTCTTCATTTGGCATATATCAAGATATTTTAGTAAAAGGGGAGTCCATGCTATAAGATATTTATTACAGAATCTTTACAGCTTTCTCTGACATGCTTAATTCTTGAAGAAGCTTCTGTCCAGATCAAGAATACTATATGAAGTGAGATTTTGAACCAAGCTCTGCAGAAAACAATATTGAAGAGGTACTTTCTCATCACAGTCTGTAAAACTACTTTCGCAAAAAAGTTTTCAATGAATTGTCGTTTTACAAATATCACAGCTTTTTTATTGTCATCTACAATCAACTGCTCTACATTTATGCAGAAGGTATAAATCTGGGTTGTTAGACATAAATGTTATATTGACAACTGGTGTATCATGTATGTATGTTTGGTATTTTGGCCATCCAGTCTTCCCGTAACTTGCTATAAATGTGCACAGTAACACAACAGGCGTGCGAGGTGTCAAGTATAATGTAAGACTCAACACAATGGCTCAGGATTCACACTGCCCTTCAGACATACTAATGCAATTTTGCACTAGTCCTACACTTCCTTTCCTGATTGGAATTTGATTGAGCTGACAGTGATGGTCACTTTGTCAGAGTGAACAGTAGGCACAGGGGTATATGGTGGTGGCTTGGCCTGCAGCTGGAGATGCTGTGGAGGATAGGCCAGCCACACAAGTAACCGAGGAGCCACTGGGACCAGGGAGCCCAGGTGTTGTATTAAATAAAGGCTCCGAGGTCCAAGATCTCCCTCTAGATTGTAGTAAGGAAGAAAGTCTCTCTCACCCAGGCCTTGGAGTAGTGTGCTCCCCCATTCATTTGGTTTATCCTTGTCAATCTATGTTCTGTATATGGTTATGTTCCAGAATGTTCTCCCTCACTCGATGCCCCATTGGCTTTGTTCCCCTGCTCCTCCCCTCACTGACCCTTATTGGTTTGTATACTGCTACCCCACCTTTTCTCCTCCCCCTAACCCTAATGTGATTGGCCCTCAATGTTCTCTCCGCCCCTTGTCCATGCTGTATAAAACCTTGTGTCACCCTGTTCTTTTGCCTCTCCTTCCCTGACCCTTCAAGAATAAAGACCTTCTGTGGAACATCATAAGGAGAGTCCACCTCCGACTCTTTATTCCCATCTTAAGGTGTCCACTGTGCRACTGCCTGCTTAACCACCTGCGCTGGTGGGATTAGTGGGTGAAAGSCACGGCACTGTGCCTTTCCCACCGGCTGTCGCACACCTCACCAAGGCACCACCAGACAAGCGTGAGGCTTCTAGGAAGGTTGCGGCCACTGACCTCCAGCTGGACGAGGCCATGCCGTGAGAGGGGTATATATCTACCAACACAGAACATCTACCAGACCCTCAAGATGGTCATGTCCTTCTTCTTGGCAGAAATCCCAACATCACCTTTGCACTTTCCAGTCCATGTGCAAGTGACATAGTGCTGTTTAAAGTAGAAAGTAAGTAGAAACTTGAGATATCTTTGGTTAGAGCTAGAAAGGATCTCTGTGGGGCTCTACCACAGTGAGGAGTGCTTCTTCCAGATCCTTTGGTTTGCTTAGCAGAGGAGGATCCTGCATAAGCAATCTGTTTTGCTGAGTTGTTGTACACTTTGAAGTGTCTGATGAACTGAATCCTTATTACCAGCCAAGAGTCGAAAGAGGAATAGGAGCAGCTGATGCGGTATAAAGATCAGCACAAATGTCGTGTTAAATCTTGTGAGCTCTAATGCGAGCACATTAGTGAGTAGGTTCATGCTAACTGTATATGTTGAGATGTTGAGTGCAGATTACACACTGAAGTGAGTATCAATTGTTCTACAGCGGCATAACATTTTAATAGTAGAAAAGAATACTCAGTAGAAAGTAGGTACTTCCATTGTTTCAATTACTCCCAAAAATCCGTATTATTATTCATAACTTTATGCAGATATGCTACAAACTATGGAAGTCCAATGTGCATTAGAAATAATGTTTATACCAATTAGTAAAGCATACCTCTGCACCATGAAACATAAGACTTATACCCAATTGGTACAAAAAACTGAAAACTGTAGATCTCTGAAGGAAGCAAATAACCAAATAGGTAGACCAAGACACAGCAAAGTAGACAAATCTCTGTCAAAGAGAGAGAGCTAGTGGGCTGATCATCAGCATCACACCTTCTCCACTATAAAAACCAAGAGTTGCCCAGTGACTTGTGCTGACTACTTTAGTTTGGCAACTGTGTTTATTGAATGCTGAGTGTAATGGATTACACTCAGAAAGTTTTTTCCATAGTTTCTAAGTTTTTGTAACAGATTTAGAAAAAAGTCCATATCTACTCCCTTGTGTCCAGCTTTTGCTTTGGTAGGATGATGATGCCCATGGTAACATTGCTTATGAGTACAGTAAATTACGGGAAATACTGATTAGAAAAAGGACAATCTGAATTTTTATGGTTTGTATGTTTCCAGTATGGGTTTCTTATTAATCTGGTCTTGCCAATTCAATCTAAGATAAACAGTGAGTACTTTTCCCTATATGGCATGTTTCTTCCTTTTTATATCTCTATATGCACACCACAAATTTTTTTTCTAGTGGACTGTTTTTGCGAAGTTCTGTAAGTAGCAACTGATAGGCTAGGTTGTTTTAGATAACTGAACAAAAGGGAGAGAAAAGCCAACTGAGGATGACACAAAAACATGGATGAAGATAATATAGGGRGCACTGTTTTAACTTTCAGCATTGTCATGGTCTGGACAAACTCGGGAGGAAGACTCGAAGAGCTTCCTCTGCAAAAGATAAGGTTCAAAACTCCCTTCCCCTCCCTTTAAGAATTTCTCTCAGGAAAGTGAAAAAAACCCCTGTTTATTTAACAAAACTCAGCAGCCGGGGTGGGGGGGGTGGGGGGGGG
>JACAXG010000062.1:2087933-2478055 GCA_018881555.1 Amblyornis subalaris | reverse complement strand
AAAGCCCCCGGAGCTCAGGGTGCATCAGCTTTTAAGGGACTACAAAAGGGGAGGAGAAAGGGATAACAGCCAACGGGAAACGGGGTAAGGGGAGGATCTGAGGGCAAATCATCCAATAAACACATTCAGGGGGAGGATACAAAGGGTTACAACCAATGGGGCGTCGAGTAACTTAGAAATTTCCAGAACAAAAGGTGGTACAAAGAACTTAACTGACAAGTAGATCGTAGCTCTAATTTTCGGGGAAAGGGAGAGAGAGGGGGTGGGAATTAGACGTCAGTCTCCTCCTCCGACTCCTCCTCCTCCGAGAAGGAGGGCTCTGCATCGGAGGTGACGTCATCCATGCTAGCCATGGCAAGGGAAGGGGAATTTCCCACCACAGAAAGGAAAATAAAAAAATGAATAATGTTAGATAATAAACCTCTCGTGAGGAGGATAACCTGAATGAATCAAAGTCCTGAGTCCTTGGCAGGTGTGGTCTTCTGCTCTGTCTCTAGCTAGCTGCTTGAGTACGGAGTAGGCCCTGTCCAGGCCCGGGGGGTGTAGGCCCTGGAGAGATGGTGTGTAGAACGGAGCCCAGTTGTCTGTTGTACAGTTCCAAAGGAAGAAGAAAAAGAAAATACAATCCCAGGAAAAAAAACCCAACAAATTGTCTTCTTCCCTTGCCTCAGGCAGAGGAGGGAAAAAGCCAAAAGCAAGTTTTAACTCCATCTGAATATCTCTCAGCTGAGTAAAAACCAGGTGAAAGTTCACAAGAAAAAAAGGTAAAGGTAAAAAGTGTCCCTTCACCTTCAACTATAGAAAGCAAGTGCCAAGATGTTCTCTCCTCAGAACCATAACATAGCAAGCTGATAATTAAAAGAATGTAAATATCCTTTGAAGAAAACCAAAACATAGCTTCTGACTTCTCGAGCCAGCTTAAAGACACAGAGTTAATACTTTTCATTAAGCAGGCGATTGGGATATATAGCATCATAAAGTCACTCCAGGACAAGCATAGAGGAAAGTATGTGGAAAATAAACTACAACAAAAATTGTGAGCAGAATTCTTACAGGAAAATTACAAAACATGGGGTTTTTTTTATTTTTTAATATCAGTAATATTTTTCCTCCTTCACTCCTTCTACCCCTATTCAGTTTTCATAACTTGCAGTGAGCTTAAAATTAGACAATCTTCTAAAGTCTGAGAAAATATCATTGCATTTGATCTACAAAGCATCCAGCATGCTTCAAAGTGCTGTATAAATAACACGGAGGTCTAATTTTGTGCACAACCTCAAGAGGTGTCAGAAAAAGCAGAAAGATGATTTTAAAGTTATTTTTATTCTGTTTAGATTTTGCCTTGACTGAGAACAGATGGTGTGTTGTAACTATCTTTTCCAATAAGCTGAATGTCTACAGGTTTGAAAGTTTATGGTAAATCTCCTTATTATACTCTGCATGAAGGAGTGCTATAGAAAGAACTGTGCAAGTACAGTGTAGTTTCTGCGCTAGGTGAATCCTCTGCTGGGGTGTTAAAACATCTTCATTACACTGGAATGATATACATGGGGAAACTATAAGAGGCCAGGTAGTCCTTTAAAGATCCAGAAATGCAGCTGGCCCTGTTTGTCAAGACAAATAGGTGCCAGAGATGGGAAAACACATGGAAGCCTGTTTTCCAGCTGGCAAGTTTAAAAGGCTTCCAGTCAGAAAGAGGATTCATGCAGAGAGTAGCTTATTAGCTAGAGGGCAGAAGACTAGCTGCCTGATTCAAAAGGTTCTAGAAATTGTTTTCTTTTCCATTTCTCTAGAGGGGATGGGATTGTTCTCTCTATCTTGATGGCTAATCAAGGTCATGTGTATTCTGTAGCTGAATTGCTCTGGTACTCATATCAGGCTTTGACCAGTGAACAAACACTGCACCACAACATTTTGAATCAATATGTTTTAACTCAAAGGAGATTAGTCACAGAGGCTGGTTTTCTTGGTTTGCTACTCTCACTGAGTTTTCTTTACAGTCAACAAAGAAACAAAGCCCCTTCCAGGCAGAGCTTAGAAAATATCTAAGTTAGGCTAGTTCAGTCACCCTTGAAGGACTTTCTTTTCTTTCTAAAGAAGTTTATTAGATTACTTGTCACCTTCAGCAGATGTACATCATTTTGAATACATTTCTCTGTGTAAACTCCTCTAAGAAACGTGATGTTAAATACTTTGTCAATATTATAAGGCTCATTGAAGCAAAATTCTGTGCACTAAGCTTAAGCCTTGCAAAATTCTGTCTGTATCTTTCTGTTCAAATTAATAAAAAATCTTCAATATTCTCTAAAGAAAAACAGAAATTAGACATATCAACAGGATTTGTTGTGGGATTATGAATGTGGAAAGGGGTATCTACAGTCTATTTCAATATTCCATATAGTCCATGAAAGAATTGTGCTATGGGTTTTTTTAGGAGACGGGGGAAATCGCTAGTACTAAAACTGTTTGGTTTATTTCAGTGTCACAGTGATAATAGAAAACTTCAAAACGCTATAGTTTTAAAAGAAACAGATTTTGTTAGAGGCCTTGTTTCTTTGTTGGCTGGATGGATTCAACCATACAAGGCTGTTAAAACATTAAATGAAAGATGAGGTGCAGCTCTTTCAGCTTACAAACATTTGTTATGATCCTTTTTGTAGTGAACATTTACAGGAAGAAAATACGTTATCAACTCTTTTATGTGGCAACAGGAATAAATGTGTTAGTTTCTTTAGTAAAAAGTTCTATAGTAGGAATGTGGCTATTTGCCATGCTGGATTTGACAAGTAGCTGATTACTCTTATCCTGTTTACCGCCAGCAGGAGACAAAATTTAAAGGTCTTGAGAAGAATAAAGCAAAAGGACCTGGGGAATCAGTGTCAGATTCTACATTACTTCATTCAGTTTAACATAATTTTCTAGTTTAGAATTCTCATCTGTGAATAACACATACTCCCAAAGCTGGCTGCTCTGATACTTGCCTTTCTCTGTCTTTTGAGAAGTTCCTTTTCTGTGGATGGCACACAATATTCCTATCATAAAGTCCTTCATGTGAGACTAATTCTTGTGTGCACGAATTGCTATTAATCCTTGGTGACTTCAGCAGTTTTTTCCAGAGTTCTTTCTTTCTTCCAGACTTTCCATAAAAGTTAATGCACAACCATCTGAAATTCTGCATGTTTATATAGTTGATTTCACTGGCATTCACTGCACCAGATTGCTAAAAATCAGTGGTGTAGGCCTCTATGCATACTCCATTCTACTAAATTTCTCCATTGCAGAACAGTATTTGACTACATGAACTTCACTCTTTTACCCATTTCAACAGCAATCTGCCAGAGACATTAGTAGTGATGTGAAATATGTAATTAGCAATGGAACCAAAGTTTTGTAAGAGGAGAAACTGTGAGACATTTTGTTTTGATTGAACTATTCTCAGATACTACCTGACAGATAGCAAAATCTGTCTGTTTCCTGAATATGCTTTGGCAACATGCCTTTTGATTTTCTTTATGGTCACAAATATCTGCTGTTTTCTATCTGTGTGGAGCTCAATTATCTCTCATCTCCCCTCCCCTCCCCTCCCCTCCCCTCCCCTTTCTCTTTTTTCTTTCCTTTTCTCTTTTCTTTTCTCTTCCTTTCCTTTATTTTTTCCCTCTCCTTGTTTTATCACTGCAGTCCAGCAAATTTGCTCTTGGACTCTTAGTCTTGTAACTATTTCTTCCTCTGCCACGCATTCATGGTAAATATCGAAGTCCAAAAGTCTGTGCTCTGGGTATTTTTCTGCAGCCTTGTATCCTGTATATCTTTAAATGTCAATGTGTACTGCAATCCTTTTTGCCTTCTGTGGTGGTTTCACCTCAGCCAGCAACCAAGTACCATACAGCCACTCACTCACACAACCAACAGCATGAGGGATAGGATTGAATCAGAAGGGTAAAAGGTAGAAATGTTGTGGGTTGAGGTATAGACAGTTTAATAGGGAAAAAAAAAGCCATGCACACAAGTAAAGCAAAACAAGAGATTAAGTCACTACTTTCCATGGGCAGGCAGGGGTTCAGCCACCCCCAGGAGAGCAGGGCCCCATCACATGTAATGGCTGTGGGGAAAGATAAACACCATCACTCTGAACGTCAACCCCCTTCCTCCTTCTTCTTCCCTCTTTATAAACTGAGCATGATGCCATATGGTCTGGAATATCCCCTTGGGAAGTTTGGGTCACCTGTCTCAGCTGTGTCTCCTCCCAGCCTCCCAGGCATTCCTAGTGCCCTCACCAGTGTGGCAGTATGAGAAGCAGAAAAGGCCTTGGCTCTGTGCAAACTCTGATCAGCAATAGCAAAAACTCTGTATTATCAACCCCATGTTTGACACAAATCCAAAACACAGCCCCATACCAGCCATTGTGAAGACAATTTATCCCAGTCCAAACCAACATGCCTTCATCTTTACTCCCTGAATCTTTACTTTCCTAAGCTCTGCCAAATGATACTAAAAATACAAGAAGCTTGTATGTGCTCTCTGAATAGAGACTCTCATATCATGCTGGGTTTTTTACATCAATTTATTTCTGTTGCTTTTTCTCCTTCCTTAGGTCACTGCCAGTATTGTCTGTGGGCATCATCACCTTCCCTTTGCAGCAGACATCTCTGAAGAAGAAAGATAACAATTTGAAAAACTATCTGTCATAGGTTAGTCCTCCCTGTTTTAAGTATTTTTTACATGACTTCACATAGCTGTATAACTGTATTGTTGTACTAAAGAAGAAATTTTCTTCTTAACTTGGCTGGTAGTCATTTGATGGTCCAAATTCTAAGCCAAATCCTTTTCATGTGGAAAATTTTAATTGCTTGTAGTCATATTGTTCATCAAAATGACTGGTAACCACAGCCAGGCATATATTCAATTAATATAGCTGGTCAAGAGATCAACAAACATGTTTAGAATGAATTGGAAAATTAAAGGTATTCAGTAGTTTACCCAAACGTTTTGGACTGAAATATTTGTACAAATTCGAAGTGACAACGACAACAAACAAACAGACAAAAGAAAGAGAGGATTTCTTCACCTAAAGATTTCTAATCCTGTAATTTTGACATACAATTTGAATGCAGTCACTGGAAGAGGTTTCACACAATGACTTTGGGGACTGCGTTCTTATTTTTCTGTATATACATTTTAGTTTAAACATCTTAACAAAGCATAATTTAGCTTCAGAGCTTTAACCGTCCTTTTTTTATATTTTATTTTCCTTGAAACATGGCAGTTAAGACTCAAAATAAAAAGTCCAGCAACAATCAACTTTTATCCACAATGCTAACTAACACACAGTCTGGTAATGGAAAATCTGTAGTTCTCCTCTGTGTTACTTAAAATAGTTCTGCTGGTATTGGCAGTACTTATTAAAGAGCAAATTTTTAACAGTGGTGTGCAAAGCATCACAAAATGAAGTTCAATACAAATGAAGTCTTTATATAAAGATATGTGTATGCATACATGCCTGTATTTATTAGTGTAAATATATGTATATGTAAAAGGCATATATGTAAAAGGCATTTGTTTCTCTGTGGTGGGTTTTGGACAGCTGAATTTCATAGACTTTAGCTAATGCTTCAGATCCAGTATAAAATTACCCTCTTTAATTTCAAGTGTAAAAGAGGGGAAAAGTGAAATCACTGAAAATATTGCACTTACAGAGTTTCAAGATTTTACCATTGTTTTTATTTCTTTAAGATTAAGAAATAGATTTCTTAAATCTATTTCTGGGATGCCATCCTTTTCAAAGAGTAGGAGTAGACTAATTGGGTAATAAAACTAGTTATGTACATAGGGCTGGATCCTAAGCCTGTCACAATCAAAGTATATGTTTCTATTGATCTTCCACTCGCTGAAGTGTTACCAGGTATCCACAACACAGGAAGAAAGAGAGCAGAATAAAAACAGAGAAGGCTTGCTTTTTTTTTTTTTCCCTTTTACTTAAGTGCAACGTGACTTTAACAGGTATAAAGCTTTTCTGGGGAGAAGAAAGTACTTCAGTTGTCAGAGGCACTGTAATCTCAGCTACTCCTTTCCCTTCTAGTAGTTACAAAGATATCAATAAAATCTGAGTAAAATGTCGTGCACTTAGGAAAAGAAAACAGTTCCAAATGAAGACTGTAGAATATAGTTATGAGGGATTATACTTTTCAATAACTCTCAGAAGCACTGGAACTCAAGCATGACGTAGTTAAGGTAAGTTCTGATTTTGAAAGTTTGTTTTTTAAGCATGTACTCTGTACCTTACTAACACAATAATTTGAGGTGCAATCAGCAGTGCAAGACTACACCTATTTTCTAACTTGTTTTTACCTAATCGTTACTTTTTATTCTAATGGAAACTAAACAGAAACAGAAATCTGATTAACAGATTATTTATAGGGAACTATATTTTACATTTGATTTAATACCTGTAAGGACCTATTCATTTCAGAAGCAATATACAAGATTGTAACTCACCTCATGGTTTGATTGATACCTCATCTACCCATCAGTGTATATCTTGCCTGCTGGCTAGAATCAAGGTAGAAACCTTTGGAACAGAAGTATTTTTGGCAATTAGAAGAACTACTTTTCAATAAATGTGTTTAGCAAAATCAGCAAGCAGTTTTCTGTAAGATGGTTGGTTGGAAACTATTCCTCCACTTCAGAAGAATATGTAAAGTGAGTACGAAATTCTGCTTCAGACTGGTTTTTTGCCAGCAACACTGAATTCACACAGAGGGAGATTTCTTTTGGCATGAAAAGCTGCAATAGTTTTAGCTCTCCTTCCAAACACACACACTCTTGTCTTCTTTGCAATTACAGTGAACTTGGACTGTTTGTTCAGTAGCAAGAAAGTCTCTTAGCTCATGCTTAAGTGAAAGAGGACTGACATCACAGGTAAGATAGACTCTCATTCTCTAGACAGATATAGTAGTCTCTGACAGCATGCTGAAAATCAGTGCATTTAAATGTGCTAGTACTCATCTGAGTTGGTAAAGTAAGATGTTAAATCTTCAAGCCTAGAAAAATTTAGAATTCCCAAATTAAAATTGTGAGAAATAAAAGCACTTTATACTGATTCCTCATGTCACTTTTCAAAACCAAAATGTTTAAGGTTTTTATTTGTCTCTGCAACTGCTCTGGCAGCATATTTTTTCTAACACTGTCATGTCCATTGGTCTGTTCTGTTCAAAGAATGCACTCATCTCAGCATAAAGCAAGCTGAGGACAAAAAGCCATACCATTACACCAATTCAAACGTCTTGACTACAATCATGTGGTTTAGTACCTGTAATAAGATCCTGACAACAGACCTTTTGAGCATGGAAATAGAGCAAAGGATTTTATTTCTGTTTTACAGGCAGGTTGTCAAGCAAAAAAAAAAAAAGTTTAAAATTCTTACCTTTGTATTTAATTCAGCTGGAGATCCTTACCTGAGTTTCATTATCTGTCCTAGAAAAAGTCATCCCAAAAAGTCAAAGCTCCAACATTCTGCCTGATTTGAAGCTAAAAAACCATCCATATTTTCACATGGTATTTGCTTAACATTTTTTCAAATGTTCTTTCTTCCACTGAGAGAGAAGGTCAGAGCTGAAATGTTGAGATGGATTTGTTGAAACTTTCATAGAGGAAATGTTGGTCTTATGCAAGGTCAGAATCAGAATTTAATTTGCAAAATCCTAGTGAACATAGGCAAAACTGTGGGTTCTGAAGGGCGGTTTAGGAAGGGTCTTATTGTTGAAGTACAGTAGAACTTAAATCCTGTTTGCTTTGAACAATGAGTTCATTGGCCTGATATTGACTTCAAAAACTATCAGATGAAAAAAATCCAGTGCTGTAATTAAGGAAATGAGACTGCAGCTACTAGCCTCTCTACAGAAGCAAAGCAAGATTTGTAAGCAAGCTAACAAAAAAGTAGTCCAAACAATAAAAACAGAATACTAAAATCTCAAACTCCGTAGTAGGTCCTTAAATACAACTGCAGAACATGTCACTTTATCGTATCTTCACGACAGTGCAAATCACATCTGCATCTAAAACCATGACATGCCTGGATAACCACTGTCTCTTCTGTATTATAACAAAGCAATTCCATGGGATTAAGTATGATTAAGAAGCCTATCAGTAAATCTGACTCAATTATCAGTCTAATAGCATATTACAATTGTTTACTGGGAGAAGCCCAGAAGAGAAAATCAGRAAAAAAAGAAAAAACTTAAAACTTTTTAAACTTCAAAGTCGTAATTAAGTCAGTTTCCTATAGAGCAGAGTATCATGATTCTTACAGGACATCTCAGTCAATTTAAAAATTTCTTTGCTCTATCATCTCACAGGAGCCATGATCCTTTGTCATCATCTTGTTTTTGTATCAGTCTCTGTGAAAAGTAATGAATTATTTTTTTAATGAAGATTTGACACCACCTAATTGTGAGCATTTACATAGAGTAACTGTGGACTGATTTGCCCATATTTGTATTAAAAAAGGGAATCCTGTTGCAAAGGAGTGTTCTGAGGTCATAAATTAAGTTCCTTTCAGAGATAATCTTTTATTCTGTTACTACTATAAGACAATAAACATAGGCTAACACATGCTGTACCTAGTGGTAGAGTATAGTATATAAAGTCAGTATAAATACCTCTCCTAACACTATGTGTGCATAAAATGAGAAGTGACATAGGCCCTCCTGGATTGTCAATCCAGTTTCTTTCCCATCAAATGCAACCATACCATGCAATAGTTTTGATATAAAGATCTACTCTCTTCTGCTACTAGTTTGTATTTTGAGTGTTACTCGCTACTAAATTGATAAGAAACCCTTTGTATTCCTTCCAGTACAAATTTATGGTGGAAAAAATATGGAAAAACTGACTGGTACACAGTAAAAGAAAAATATAACTAATTTAAAACATTCATGGAGAGTGAGACGTTGAAAGTATGATACTACTTTGGAAGGGAAAGATTCTCCCTCACGTCATAAATTGTTGACAACTTGCACATTTATTGAGCAGTCTGAGAGAGCATTCTCCTTACTGGAACAGGGCTTTTTGCAGCTAACTTAGTGACCTAAAAAGCCAGTTAGTGTATTCCTTGAGTGACTGCAAAAGTTAGGTAAGGCAGAATTAAACTGCATTTTAGTTTTTCTTTTAAACATCTCCTTTAGAATAAGCTTACATGGAAAGTCTCACTCTTTATAAAAGAAATTCATGCTCCATCCCTGGAAACTTTCAAGTTGGTCAGACAGAGCTTTCAGCAATCTGATCCCATCGAAGGTGTTCCTGCTTATTGCAGGGAGAGTTGGACTAGATGACTTTTAAAGGTCCCTTCCAACACAAGCTATTTTTTGGTTCTATGATCTATCCCTCTACATAACAAATATAGAGGGACTGTCCAAAACTAGAAACCTACTTTTAAGCAGTTGTGTATAGACAACATATAATTGAATCCCATCATCATATACAAGGTGGCTTGTAGTGGAGGGAGGAGAGGCAACTATAACACATCTATCAGAAGTAAAGAGATTTAGCAGTGTATACCACAACTGCTGCATTCTATTTACCTAGGTTCCCACAGAAAGCAGAAATTTATTTTTAATCCCTGGAGGTGAATTATTTACTCCATGAGACTTATTTTCAATTTATTTCAATTTTTACTTAGATTTCAAAACCATTAAAAGTTTGTCCGTGAGTGTTGCTGTAAACAATTGAGTCTTGCTCCAGTATACCAGAGCTGAAAGTCTCCTCTTTAGATTTATATGATATGTGAGAGGAATTTTTTATATACATTAAGGTATGAGATGTCAGGGCCCTGAGAACAACATGGGGCCCCAGTGATCCTAATCAGCCTCCCCTGGAGACCCACGCTCACGTCCTTCCAGGCTCCCACCTCACCTGCCCACAAGGGGCAGACCCTTACCTTACCTCTGGGATCCTAAAATATTACTTTCGGTTGCTTGTTTCCCTGATAGGTGGGCAGACTCTTTTTTTTTTTATATGATGCTCATTTTCTTAGTCTACAGTAAGATGCATCATCGTATCGTCTCTAAGACACTGAGATTTAAAATCCCCATGAGCATTACTCTATTCTGAAATCTGTTCTGCAACAAATCGCTTGGATAGCAGTATAACATTTAACAGAAATTTTTTATTTATTTGATTCTTAATATAGAATTATTCAGTAATGTAAGGTAGATACACATACCTTTGTGATGAAAAGTCACTAAAATGTCCCTGGCTGGTTAATACTGATTGCAGTTGAAAAAAGAGACTAAATTTGGGATAGTGTGGCAGGTGGCAAGGGCCTCAGGAGCTTCGCCTTTCATCTGGCTACCATTTTCATTCTGCAAGAGCATATGAGTGAGAGTGTGTGCTCCAGGGAGCTGTGTGGAATGAAATAATCCTCTACAGAAATGGAGAGTAATGAGGCTAGCCACTGGGCAGTAAAATATCAATGTCTGTCTGACAGTTTGGGAGTTCACTTGCCTAGGTATTTCACCAGTTTCAGACCTTCATGATGCCCAATAAATGGGATTATGGAAGAATTCCCTTCTCTATTGCATTTTCTTGCCTAAAGACATTCCTGTCTCAGGTTACACAGATCTCTGCTTGCTTGTCAGTCCCTACTGACTTGACTTGAAGCCACATAAAATGGTACATAGGGAAGCAGCACCAGGCTCAGTCAGAAATGAGTAAATGCTTGACTTGATGTCAGGCCATGTGCACCTTGGTTTAAGACACGTTAGTGATCCCAAACTGTCCTGAAGGCTACATCTATGTTTGTGAATAAAATATGATTCTTTGACACTGGAACAAGTAGAAGCACATGGCCTACATCTATTCATTAACATGTCACAARATACAGCACAGAGTAGTCGTGTGCAAAATAGCATGATCAGTGGTAATTCCTGAATGGTGCTGAGGAACTGTTCAGAAACATGATTTGGCCTGAATCAAAGCAATGCTAGGGATCATCCTAAGAGTATCAAAGTGACCAATAAGCAGCCTGCTGCAATATGTGCTCCTTGTCAGAAACATGATGCCAAAGTGTCTCTGTCAGCCATGTCTTTCATTTGCTGTAGATAGTGAAAGTGAGCTAACAGAAGGGTGTGGATTGAAAGGAAAGACAAACTTAAACCTTGAAATGGCACACGTCAACACACCCTAATTCATGGCCATGGCCCTAAAAGGCAATTCTGCAGTGACTTCTGTCCAGTGACCCATGAATATATTCTCCTTTCTCAAGATGGACCATTGTATCTGTACATGTGTGAAGACTGCTGGCACAGGTATTGCCAGAATAACTGAGATTTTTGTGTCAGCTGCCAAATATCAAGAAGTCACATCCACACCACTACCACAAGCTGAGGAGGTGCTATTAAACCTATTGATGGGGCCAGTTAAATGGCAGACTTCCATGAGTTTTCTAGGTTATGAAGGAGATTGGGAGTAAAGTTCCCCTCACTTTTATGCAGTGACCAGTAAAATCCTACTTTCCTTACAGAATAAATATTTTCAAAACTGTTTATATAAATAGGTTTAAAATGCTTTATTTCTTACTTCTGGGTACAAGTGAGTTTTTGACTTTCCATTTAAATTATTCAGAAAAAAATATATTTAAATAGGTTCCTTGCATTTTCTGACTTTTTAAGGTCTTTTTTTTTTTTTTTCCAGTTAGCAGCAACAAACTGACTGCTTCAAGTGGATCACTTTTCACCTTTCTCTCCAGTTACAGTAAATAATACAGCAAGTAATTAAAACTGCTTTTCTACTGTATACTGACTTTTGCAAATTCTGAGTTACATCTATCCAGCAACTGAGAAGGGATAAAGCTTTTTTGATTTTATGGAGGAGGCTAAAAATCCCAGAATTTATGTTTGAAAATTGCAATTGCTTCCAAAGAAATAAAGATTAACTTCCTTCTCTTTAAGAAAGTGTAATATGAACTATTTACTAAAATTGATTCTTGATTAAATCATGATTCAATAAAGGTTAAATACTGRGTCCAGTATGTTTTAATTTATTTGTCAATGACTTGGATGAAAGGCCAGATGACTCCACAGTAAGGTCACTGATGATACGAAGCTGGAAGGAACGGCTGATACCCCAGAGTGGTGTGAGCCCTTCAGAAGGGCCTTGACAGGTTGAAGAGATGGACAGAGAAGAACTGTCTGAAATTCAAGAAAGGCAAATCCAGGGTCYCGCACCTGGGGAAGAATAACTGATCAAATCAAGTGAAAAAAAATAAAACCATACTAATGAATCCGCTATTAACCCATTTTGCATTCACTGTCACAGTTTCGCCCAGTACAAAGGCAACACAGAGGTCAGCTGGAACAGGAACTCGCAATTCAAGAAGCTGCACAAAAACAGGAACAATAAGAAAAATCAATCACTCATTTTACAAGTACTTTCTCATTTTTTGCTCAAGGGCGTTTTAGGTGTGTGTGTACACATGTATGTTTGTGTATGTGTATGAAGACACTTGATCAGATCATCTGTCCCATTGCACTCGTGTTAGGACAAAGTGAGAAGCTACCATTTGAACATGTTCACAGCTGTTTTTCGTTGGTCTCTCATCCCATCAGTTTTGCAAATTCAACAGTCAGGAGTTATGTGCCTCTGGGTGGAAAACTGTGAAGGAAAGCACAGGGGAGTTCTCTTACTTGAAGACACTGATTTCTGCTCCAGGCAGGCTTCTGCTTATCATGCTGTTCTCTTCCTTTGCTTTCCCTGCCCAATCTATTGGGAACTCAGGTATCTAATGCAGGGCTATTAGAATGAATCACCTGTGTTCTCATCCAGGTGATGGTCAACTAAATTTAGGTGTTATGATGCTAAATTTTAGCAAGCCAACTTTAACAAGTTCTGTACTGCAGCAGGTCACAAAGAATCTTGATTTTGTTTGAAACTAAAAATGTTTACAAAACCAACATACAGCATGTATTTTGTTTGCACATACACTTACAGAAATCATATGTACATTATCTTTGTTTGTTATCAGAACAGTTTAACTGGCATATATTTCAATATACAGACCAAAATATAGATATATAAGACAGTAATTTAGAGTTTATAGTCCTATATGCATATATATACATATATACATACATACATATATATACATATATATATACACACACACACACACATATATATATATTAGGAGGCTCTTAATTCGAGTATACCCCCTTCAAAAGTGTGTTCTAATTTCCTTCAAGTTAAATATCTCTTTTCCTTTGAAAAATTCCCATAAATGACTTTCCTTAGATCAGAGTGGTTAAGGGGTGAATACTATGACAGAAATAAAAATACATATAATTTATTTCTCTTTTTATGGTATCAGTATGCTTTGAACTGATAGCTTGAGGAAGGTTTAGGGAGATGGAGGAAAAAATCTAATTCAATTAAGTCATTAATGCAGATAATTATGATTTGGTCTTAAATCTATACTTAACTTTGCTTAATCACATTCTCAAATTCTGAGCTTTCTAAAAGGTCACACAAACCTCTTCTTCCATTTCCATGTCAGTCAAAAATTCATTTGATTGTTTCAACACTTTTATGCATAGCTGAACCCAAAGATTGTCTTAAATTATATCCTGTTATACTCTTTCTGCTTGCCTGCCTGGGTGCTTAGTGAAGGAAGTTTTGTCTGTGACTGCAATTTTTGTTGATAAATTATTTTATAGATTTGACCTCCAAACAGTGAAATGAAGTAAAACAGGACAGGTGTCACCCTGGTCACGGTGATAAAGAAATATTCTGGAATATCTTGCAACATCAGTGATGTGTGATCCAAACTTTTTTCCCTAACATTATGAGCAAAATTTAGTAAATGTAGCTTTTCAATTTTTTCATTGTTGCATTTATAGCAATCTACATATGGATCTTCCTATTTGTAGACAAGTATTCTGATAATTCAGGGGACTAAATTCTATGCACTTTATTGCTCTATTAACGAGAAGCCTACAAATAACTTCATTGTTCCAGTCACAATTTTACTAAACCTTTTAGAAGGAATCACTGCCTTTTCTTCTGCAAAATAATGCAACAACTTACAAAACTTAATATTGCATTGGGATTTTATTGTTGTTCTTGACATTTTACAGTAAAAATAAAAGTTTAATTTAATATAAATCTAAATGTTACAGAAATGTATTTTTTCCAGGTTTTCCTTTCTCACAGAAAATAACTCTCTAATTATTTTTTTTCTTGTGTTGGCATTTGCTTTTTCCTGAAGTCTGTCAAGAATTATGACTTCCTAATTATGAACATGTTTTCAATACCTTTTTGCTCACTTTTTATGCTCCTCTGTTGTTGTTAAATCTCCACTGTAATGTATAAGTTTATGTGCTGTAGGGTGTATAATCCTTACTTAAATTATAAAAAAAAAAAAGAAAAAGTTAAATTATACTGTGAAGACGTAGAGACATAGTATTGACCATACTTTCCATTCAGCATCTCCTTTGATGCATTGATTGACAAGGTGCAGAAATACTCCTCATGCCGCAGTCTATACTATGTTGTCTTGTGTTGGTGCATAGTGGACCATCTTGTGTAATACTCTCTGTTGCTATAGAAAAATGTCCTGTTTCATTTGCAGGAGCAAATATTATCTCTAAACCACAGTTCATCATGAAGTAAGAGGTAGCTCTTTTAATGAATATAACTAAGTCCAAAAAGAAGACTCAAATTTCTATTTTTGTAGAGGGAACACGAATATACACACAGTGTTTGGCAACTCCAGGAGCTGGATGTCTTAACCAGGACAACACGGAGCCCAAGTTTCAACACAGATCTTTTAAGTTCATATTTCTTCATTGGCAGTTATGTAGCTCAGCTCTGGAGCAGACTTGTGTTACACTTGAAAATTCAACTTCTCTACTACTAATAATAAAGAATATATCTGAACTTGAATATATCCAACTTTACTATTTTGCAACAAACCTGATCCTTAATGTTCATGAGTCTACTTTAAATGTATAAAAGACGTGTTTATGAACATATTTATTTTGTATGTCCAGTTTGTGAGATCATGCATAGTTTCTGACACGCTGTGTGGAGTGGAAAGGGAAATTATCAAAGAAACCTTGTCCCTCTATGGCCTATCACTCAAATTTTTATTTCTGTATCCCTTACTTCTTGTTAGGAACTATATCACTGTTTCTGTCTTTGAGTTAAAAGCACTTTCCTACATGGAAAGTACTAAATTAACCTTTAAAAGTCCTGAACATTTACAAATACAAAACATCTCAACATCAGCCTTTTTTTTCTGCTGTGACAGATGTTACACGTTTCTGTTTGGATCAGAAAAATGTCATGTTAAGGAATATTTCCATGTAACCTATATTTACGCTATTTGAAAACAAGCCCCACTTAACCCAATCAGAAGATTATACCAAAAAAGCATTACTCTCAACAGTTCCCTACCCCAGAACTTGCTAATTCAAAATGCTAAACTTCTTTTTGCCAAACAGCAGTGTCAACGAAGAGGCTAATAAGAGATGAATTCCTTCCTTTTAATGAATATTTTTAAGACAAATCAGTCATTATCAGATACTGCATGCTGTGGGTCAGCTATGCAGATGTTGAACTGCAGTCCAAAACCACTCACTCTGCTGATTTCTGTTGTATGCTACACTGCGAACATCTGACAGGATGGCAAACTAAGTATGTTCAAATAAACCAGAAGGAATATCTCCAAAAACTGCCATGCACATTAACCCAAAACAGCTGGCTGTCCAAATGATTGCTAATTCAGTTTTCATTATCGATCTCTTATTTTGTTTACTGAAACATTCTTTATAATGTTTTTATAGAACCACAGGGGAGATGCAGGARTTATATGTTGGGGAAAATTCTATTACCATACCCAGTCCACTCTATTATACTGTTCCCTCCAGGAAAACAAAAAAATATTTTGCCAGTTTATAATTTTATTCTCTTTTGCAGTAGGAATTAGATGCTTATCTGGAGAAAGAGGATTAAATTGTAAGGTTTATTTTTTTTATTAAAACATGTCTAAATCCTGCTGGTGACAAATGCTCTGCTATTCTGGAGGAAGGAAATCAGTGTGAAAGCATTATCATGCTGTTTTTTGATTACCTAAATATCAAAGATGGTGTTCTTGTCAACTATAAGATTTATTTTGAAAGCAGCCTGCAAGTATTTTGTCCATACCTCCCCCATTTTGTTAATATATCTGTTTAAGATTGCACATCTAGAAAATCTGTATTCTTTGGGACATCACTCTCAGAAAAGCGAGTAATACACAGCAAAGAATCTTAATTCCGAACCAATTCAGATTCCTTTCTTCTTTTCAGAAGCACAACTGGATAGGTATATGGAGTGTATCACTTTTAATAAAGCAATATTTCTCAGAAAAGTGAACAACAGAATAATGAAAGGAAAAAAAACCCACGTCACTGATGATGCTACTTCCAAATCAGTAAAATATGTAAGTATGGGCTCGATGCCATCTCTGTTCAGAAATTTGCCCTCACCTACATGCTTCCCCTGAAAGAAGTGTGGTTCTGTCTAATCTGTTTATTCTCAGTTAAGGATCAATCACTGAACTGGCATTTCAGGGACAGACAGAATAAAGGAAGATGATTATCTGGTGAAAAAATGAGGACTCCAAAGAGAGAAGCTATTCAAACCTCTCTGCATAAACTTGATGCAGAACATTACTGAGAAAATTCCTTATGCTGGCCAAGATTCACTTCAGCATGACTAGGAATAATATTTGAACTCTAACCTTCTGTTAAACCCACCCTCTAATTACTTAGATATGTCAGGTGGTAAGTCTTGCCACTCTGAATAAATCTGACATCAACAGATTTCTCCTCCTAATTTTTATTTTAATAAGTTAGCCATACAGCAGCTGTGAAGTTACTGATAATGAATGTTAGGAAATAGGATTACTCAAGTGAGTAAAATCCTTCTGCCTTTTCATTATACGCTATATAATACTCAAAAGTCGTGTCCTGAATAGACAGAGAGCAAGTAACTGGAATCTACATATTTGATCTGTATGCCTCTACTTCAGTCACTAAACAAGGCTCAGTTCTTGAGAAAACCTGGGATGACCACAGTATCTAAATGTGCTCATCTGCATCGTTTTGTTCAGAAACTTTCTAGCAGGTTGTGGGTGTTTGGATATATGCACGTTTGTGTGTGTAAGATTACTTTATGAAGAGTAGGCTGATCTTGTTTTGACTTGATGTGGGCTATTTTTTAGCATCTAGTCATAAACAGTCTGGCACCTAAAAATCCAGGAAACATTTATGCTTACAGTCCTGCAGAGCCCTTGAGTTAGCGTGAGGCTGATTTATACACTTCCTGAACTGCCATGCTGACTTACCTCTTCCTCTGGCATGCTTTCCCCTGTAAGAGATATGCTTGTATTGGCCTTTTCTTCCCAAGCCTGTGTGGTAATGGCACTGGACTGGATCCACTATAACTTCAAGTTTTACTACCTGGACAAGTAAACCTATGAGGTAGCAGGGAAATTGTTTCCAATAAAGCCAGTAACCTCTTTTCCCTGTCAAATTCCACTGGATTAAGTTATCTTTTTATCAACAAAGAGATTAGAGAAATATGATGCAAAGTATGCAGTCCTATTGGTAACTAAAAGTAGATCAGACATACAACAAATTACATTGGATTCAGTTTCATAACAATGCCTGTGTTAGTTATGTATTTATTATAAATAATGCAGCTCAGTCTGAAAAATTTCTGCCTTAATAAAGTGCTTTTTGGCTTAGAATCATACTATATCTTGATTAAAAACTTGTAGAAAATAAACATAGCACATAATAAATGGCTTAAAACCACCTTATAGGCTGATCAAACCCAGTATTTCTGAGTGTATAGGGATCAGTAAGTGGAGCTGTTTCTATGGGGATTCCACACATAGAAAATTTTTTTTAARTGTCTATATCAGACAGTGTTACGGCATGCTAGACGTACTTAGGTGTGGAATTGTAATTAATGAGGAGGATAAGTGATCAGTTTCGAGTCACTCTGAAACAAATGGTCACAACCTACCAAAATGTATTTTAACACACTTCATTATGGGTAGTAGCAAAGGAAACAAATAACTAGATCCATATCTACAGAAGAGGACACTACCTCAGAAAGTAATTATTCAGAAAGCTATTTGAAATCATTACAGAACCTCCTTAATGTGATCTTTTAATCTCATACTGGAGCAAAAGGGCTAACACTGTCCATGTGAGAGAAGACTGTCAAGTTAAAGTAGGGAAGTAGTTTTGACTTTATGTGCAAGAAATAGATAGACTCTGCCAGGATGCATCTACTACTAGTGTCTACATCCAGACAAATATGAAAATACTGACAATAGTTCAAAGAATGGACATAAAAAGGCCCTGGGAATCAGAAAAACAGTGTTATGAGTCTTAAAGAATTCAATCAATTCAGCACATGTGCAGAGAAGGTGAAAGGTGATTTAATCAGAGTACAGATTCTCATTCAAGTAAAAGAGATGTGATAGTGTTAGTGCTCAGTATTGCAGACAAAGACCTAAGAATCTCCAACACCTGAAAGCTGAACTTGGATGAATTCAAGCTTGGTAGAGAAATTAATTTTAAAGCAGTAAGAGTAACTTATGTAAGAATAGATGTAATAGACACACCAGCACACAGACATCTTGAGGGGCAGTCTAAACGTTGTGCTTAAATCCATGCAGCTTCTAGGAAAGCTGAGAAAGAGAACAGGCTCATGACTGATTTTTCCTTTCTGGATTTCAAACTTTAGATATTTAATTACTAATTTAGGAAAGGGAAGGGAGTTTATTTTGTAAGAGACATAAGCCAGAAAATGCAGCACTTTGGAAACTGATTTGATTTCAAGTGCTGCTGTGGCTTATGATTGACAGGCACAGGCTTGTATCTATAAGAAGATGGTGGCTTTACCGGTTGCTGAAAAATTTATCATCTGTATGGATTGTTGTGCTGAAGAGGGTATGAAATCTTCCTCTGACCTTTCTATCAGTCAGGGCTGCTACTCTCTGTCCCTCCATTCAGTTTTGTTGAAATTTGAAAATGTTTTAATTGGTTAATTTTGAAGATTGGGACACATAAAAGGGATGGTAGGAAAAAGAACGGAACAAAACATTTTCAGTTCTTTAGAGACAATGTGAAAAGCAATCTAGGAAAAGTTTTTTGCTTTCTCCCTGCTTTCTCAAACCAATAATATTAGAAACTCTCTGAAGTCGACTAGTGACTTTGTTGCTGAGTTAATTTCTGAAATGTGAAGTGATGGGAAGCTTTATAAAAGGCTAAGATACATAGTTGCCACCTTTCTCTTTGTTCATAAAAGTTGACATATTCTCTAAGCAAACAAACTTTCTTTAAAGGGAATCATTTTTCCTTTCCCCAAACCACATTTATCAAAGTCTTTATTTGTATTATGTCTTCAATTTATGGGTGCTTTACTCACGTAGCAAAATGACAGATTTGGAGCCTACAATAAAATTGTCCCCAGTTTTAATGCTGTGCTGACTGAATATTTCAGCTATGTCAACTCTAGTAAGTTGAATAATTATTTAAGAACTACTTACCTTATTTAGTTATGTGAAACCCGAATAACTGTTAAGTGTCTGCAACAGATACTAGCAAGAAAAGTATATTTGCCGATACACTGCTATTGAAACTAATTATTGTTAATGTGAAAATAAGTGGCCTATTCCAGCAACTGAGGATTTTCTAAATAATCTTGCTGTTCATTTTTATTGATTCAAATTGCACCCAACACCAATAGTTAGCTAGAAATTAAAGCTGAGTTCTCTGTGCAAGAGCAGACATCATCTCACCTGATGAATGCTGAAAGTATTACCATTTTGGTTTTGAAATTATTCCAGAAGATAGTTAATTAACTTTACGTCCATTGGCATAATGTTGCTTTCTGTCATGTTGCTCACTTGCAGTACTCTAACTGCAAAAGTCTACTCCAACTGACCGTATTCAGCTTCTGCCTTTTAGCATAGGAGTTCTTGTCAACCGTTTGCTTTGACCATTTACTGCTAATTTTTTGTGTAGTGTGGCCAGTCAGACAAGTCACATGGCATTGTTCCTGCTTGGTAATTCAATAAATTATTCAGAAGAACATTTTATTATGGATTTTTAGTACAGGAGATTCACGAGAAAAATTATGGTTTTCCAAAGCAGTGAAAGTTTTAGAATCACATGGCTATGTATTCAGGGAATGACTAAGAATTCCAGGAATATAATGCACGCTAAGTTTTAATTCACAGATGTATATGTATATTATGATTATCTTGTTCATACATCTTAAGCATAGTAAATGCCACAATTTATTTGTCAGTAAAATATGAACTTGAAAAGCTTTTTCAATTCATACAGTGCTAGGCAAAATTCTTTATGCTTTGGCTAGAAACAAGATTTGGGAAATGCCTAGCTGAGATTTTGGTTTTCATTGCAGGGGAACAAAGTTGTTAAAGAATTAATGACTTTCTTATTTTTGTACTGCACGTGCAGTTCATTTATTTTCTCTTAACCAATCCTAGGTTTCAAATATTAAAACTCTGCAGATCTACACTAACCACTGTCCATGCATTCTTTAGAAATATCAGAGGAACAATATGCAATTTCCTGATTATAAAAAAATCTTTTCTGCTTCCAGTGAAAATAAACATTGTGCTGCTGCCAAGAGTATATTGAAATAATTATTCATAAGGGAAGCATTTTAAAAGACCTTGGACTCAGTGGAGACAAACAGAATTTTTCCTGAAAATTCAAGGCCAATCATACTAAAAGGAGTGAGAAAGAATATAATATACATTTAGCACCATGAGGTTTTTAAAATCTTGATGTGTATGCCAGAAATTATAACAGTGTCTTATGAAATACATGCATGCTTTTTCCCCTTAAAAATATTCGTTTTACTCCAGTGCGTCTTGAAACATATCCTTGGGAACTGAAATTGACCCAATAGAACACCAAGTCTTTCAAAAATAACTGTAAAGCTAAGATGCTTCAGACTATATTAATATGTTCCACTGCTGCTGTCAAATATTCAACAGGTTGATGTAAACTTTTGTTGCAAGGCAAATATTTATATATGTGAATACCTTTTTCAACAACAATGAGTCAAGAAAAAAATATATCTATCTAATTGAGTTAAAATAAGGGGAAATTTAATCTCCAGTACTAAGATTCTGATTTGCCAGCATTTTACATCAGTTTTATATATGCCAAAAAAATTGAGTTATAGTCAAGGAACATTGAATTCAATGCATATTTAGTTAGTATGCTTACACTTTTTAATGTAATCTGAAAGAGTTAAGTGTATTCATAACTTAAACAGAATGCTGAGCATCTAAATGGAGCCTTGAGAAAAGTGAAGGAAGGAAATAAATTCCCTTAGAGATATGAGCTGGTCCAACATAGAATAAGATTTTAAAAGGTTTTATTTCACTTCTTTTCTTGAAAAAATATGACTTTGTAAGATTAATTCTAGAATCCAAAGAAAGTAAACCTTATGCACCCGTAATTATTATGTATCAGAAGATATACTCTTATCCATTTGCTACATTCCTTTTCTCCCCTTCAAAATTTGGAAAGCTACTGAACATTTACGAGGTTGGTCAGAGGAGCACATCTGTAAAATATTGAATTTCCACAGAGGGCCTGTACAGGGTCACAGCCATTGCTTTGACATAGCAGTTGCAGTGAGGTGTTTTGTAGAGTTTACATAGAGGCCAAGAGCACGGACAGACAGGCAATCAGCACTTCTTATTAACTGGCCAAATTACTGTGTACAAAACTGGCAGAATCCCAGAAAAGAATGCAGAAGATAGCTTAAAATGCTGTAATAGAAGAATATAAGAAACTTGACATGGGAAAATGTAACATCACAATTCAGATATGAAATGGACAATCAGAGGAAGACATGCTTCATTATTGTTTCTATTGAAGAATTTCTTATTCAGTTTTCAAAGCCTATTTTCCCCCTGTAATACAGGGAGGTTACATATGAGAAACTTTTATATCAGCTTTCAGTGCTTAGGAAAAAAGGCATCTTTCTGGATAAGTGTAACATGGTTTAATCCTAAAACTGCAATAAAMTGTTTAGCAGTTGGTTGTGCTTTAATATTGGTAAAGAAATGTTTATGAGACTTGTTTAAAGTGAAGTTTTAGTCAGAGAGAGAGGAAAATATGAGGCAGATAATACAGAAGAATGAGAATGCAACTTGCACAGATTCTGTCCAATGCTGAAACACTTTTCGACAACAGCCAAACCTTCCTTGGAACTACCCAGTAGCGCGGTGAGTTAATAACAGGAAAGAATCAAGTTTAAGAGGAAAGTTAATGCATCGATAGGAAAGTTCAGTGAGAATAGCTCTGCCTTWAGAAGATTTCATGGCGATTAATCACAACAAATTTTACTTTTTCACTTAGTGTCCTATCATCAGAACACTCTGTAGAGGTGGAAGTGCAGCTCCCTGCTTGATGAATGTGTTGTTTGTAGAGTCATTTTTCTAATCAAGAGATTACTTGCTCTCTTCTATCCTTCTTGTCCATGCTCAAAAAAGCAGAATAGCAATATGATCAATTACAATTTAAATGATGTCTGAAAAAAATGCAGATTCCTTTTTCCAGTGTCTGAAATACGAAAAAACTACAGATCTTGAAAAGGAATTGACCTTTGGGCAGGGCGATCTTTATCTGCCACTGTTTATTTCTTTGAACAGCAATTTTAGCCCCAAAATATTTCATGTAATTTTATATAATTTGTTCTCATTTGATAGACCTGATGATAAAATACATCCTGGACATTACGAAAAACAATCCTGAATTCACTGAAATCCAAGGGAAAATAGCTTTAACCTCAAGAAAGGAAGAATCAGTTCATATGAGTGACACGAAATCGAGGTGTTTGTGTGAGGATATTTGCACATTTGCTCAATGCTCGAACTCTCTTTACAGTAGGTTGAGATGTTTGCCCARATGGTGTCATCTAAAAGTATGTGAAGTGTCCTCAGATATCTGAGATATCTGCACAGGACTGGTGAAAAAAAGACAGGATCTAGAGCAGACCCACACCTTGATGGAAAGACTGGGGCTGGGCCTGTGTGACTGAGTTGGGCCTACAACTCCATTTAATGAAATGAGAACTTGGGCATTTTACCCTCTAGGGTGTGCCAACTTTAGATAATTAAAACTGGGGCTGAATCCAATTCTGCCAATCCCAATCCCAAACAATTCCCACTGTTTGCAGCAGCAGGAGTCACTGTGTCTCAAAAGAGATGCATAAGTTTTGAAATTTGGCTTCTCTTGAGTTAAGAAAAAAAGAAGCACATATGAAAGAGGTAAACACCAGCAAGATAAACTGATTACAGTTTGGTTGTTTGAATTTCAATGTGACACAGCCAGCATTGGCTTTTCATTAAAATTTACAAAAAAAATGGCAAATATTGCGAACAGTTCAGAGCAATAATACAGCCTCATTAACAAATTCCTTTTATATGTTTAACCATATTCATTTAGCATTCAGTTAATAAGAACTGCAGGGTTCTCTTGAACCTGTCACTAGTGATTTATTAAGTTTGTTTTATATTCATCTGTTTATAGATCAAACATGCAGAAGATGGGTTCAACATTATTGAGCAGATGTAGCAAAAAAAGGAAAAAGGAGGATTGGGTATTTAATGTTGCATTGTGCTAGGTTACACATTTTCAGCAGGAAGACAGTAATTAAATTTAAGCTACTGGTTTGATCAAGGATAAATGCTCTCTGCCTCTTAAAAAGCTCTGAAATCGATATGCCTATTTGGAGCAAGAATTTCTGAAAAAACCTGTCATTGTCTTGGTGGTGAACTGAGGTTTCACTATGTGTGTGGTTTGCAAAAGTGAAAATTTGAAATCGGCTCTGTTGAAAACTGATTTCTGAAGTGCACTAAAGAAACACTGGTGAATCAGACATTGTGCATGCTGGAATCACCCCTTGAATAAAGATATACAAATCACTGTTTAAAAATGTTGAGTCTCCCGTTACCACCAAAGAACTTCTGTCTTACCAGATTTATTCTGCATTTCAGAGCAGCAGCTGCAAACACTGCTAAACTACCGTTTAAATATCAAAAGCAAAATTTATTAAAATTCATGAAAAAATGTGTTAATTTTACAATGATTTGAATGGTAATGAAAAATGCAGTTCTTGAAGGATTTAAAATTTTTATTACTGTGAACATATTTTCCATCACAAAAATATTTTCAACTTAAAAAATTATAAACTTTTATTTGAAATGTCATAAAATCTGGATGTTGCATGAATTTTTTGTAAGAAAAAGCATGTAATTTTTTTTTTTCCTTGTATGTTCAGTTTCTCAGTGCTGGATCTGATAGTGACTCCTGGAGGAAACATGAACTTGCAGCTACAAAGAACCCACCCCTCCAGCGGCAGTTGATGATGTGAACACAAAACTACAGAAACACATCTGCACACAATTTTAATGTATCAATTGGATAATAACACATGGTATTTCTTTTGTTGTTCATGAGTAGTTTTCTGCTTGTTTGGTTCAATCTTATATAATGTTTCCTGGCTAAAGTGGGACAATAGTATCCATGGGGCATCGAAACAGGTGTTGGCATTAGGAGATTATTTTGCCTGTTTGGGATACAAATACAGTGTTCACATAATGTTTCCTCTGAGACATCGCGGAAACACAATCCTCTCAGCAATGGCTAAACAACAGTTTAAAACAAATACTATTTATAAGCTAAATAATTTTAACACATTGTCTATATTATAGTTTCATCTTTATTACTGCTTAGGTATGCTGGTATAAATATATGGATATTATAAGAGAAGTATAATAAGACGTAATTAAAAATACACTTTATAATAGGCTGAATTAAAACTAGAGCATGTGGGAACCTTATTAAAAAAAAATATATATTCATGTCTGGAAACAAGATTTGAGATAGGGGCAAACCAGCCACTTCCTGGCTAGCAAAAGTAGTCTTCAGGTTGTATGTAGGAAACTCAAAATATGGTTACAAATGTGTGCTATTAAGGAAAGAATATCTTTGAACTAACTAGAAAGAAAACATGATATTAGTTTTAGAGTAGGTATTGGTATATAGCTAGACTTTTCTTCTGCACCATGTAAAGATAACAGAGAGAGCAAAATTACCCTGGAGTTAAACTGTAAAAGAAATTTCAGATCACTGATACATGATTGCCTAGTGTCCTCTTGTGACACTTTGGGTGTGTTTGCCAACCCACAAACACACATCTCCTCTATCTTTTCTGAAAACTSCCTCTCCCATTAAATCAATACAAAGATTAACATTTAATATCTAACCTTGCTACTTTTTTTCCCTCTCTTCATCCTGATTGTGAGAAAAGCCAAAAAGAAACATCATGTCTGGCTTCAACAATTCTGGGCAACAATTTACAGCAGAACATACTTCAGAGCATGCCTTTATTTTAAAGAATAAACGGAGTCACCATGTTGCTATCTCAAATACATTCTAAGTAATTTCTAGAATTATTCAGATATGTCCTTATTTGAATGTACACCTGTGGCTTTTATCCCTCTGTTTCAGTGGGATTCATAGCTCACAGTACAGTCATATGTAGTATAATGCTTTATTAGTGTCACAGTATTGCAAACAGGGAAAAACACTTCAAAGAGCAACTGCTAACAGCACAAACAGCACAGAAGTATAAAAAAAGAGTTATGTGCTCTTGCTGTTTATCTTGGTTTGAATTGCACTGTGACAGAAAAGAACACTTGGTGATTAATTTGAAAAGAATGAGACTTCCTGGAGAAGTTATTTTTTTCCACCCAATGGCAAATGTTCAAAAAAAAAAAGACATGAAAGTAAATACAAATGTAAAATTTATGTTCTTCAAAATATACAAGGATACAGTGTGCAATGTTGTGAAAGCATAAAAATATTTTAAAAAATCATAAGTGTTTGTTTACTTCAAGAAAAATGAACAAAGGATGCATAATTTCATAACATGCAAACAAAGGCTCAAGATAAACACAGAGAAACTGGGGAATATCCTGTTATTACAGACATTACACAATTCAGTCATTAGAAATAACATTAGTAACAATGCATTATAAACTCAAACTCAACAGGGAGTAGTCACATAAGAACCTAGGTAAGATTAGGTAAAACTTTAAAATATAAAGAAGTATGACATGCACATCTGGTGTCTGAATGAAATGAGAAGAACAGTTACAGCTTCTCAGACTGTCACATATAAAAGATGAATGGAACTTGAAAGGTTAGAAAAGCTTTTGTCATTCTTAAGGATGCTGATAAACTCAGTCAAATAATGTGTTCAACAGCTTCTAATAAGGAAGATTAAAAGTTTCAGGTGTTTCATTATGGGTATAAGAATTTAGCAGAAAATAAACCCCCTTGCACTCCAGCTGGTCCTCAGACATCAGAGGAACTGGGTGCAGCTAGGCTCAATTTCTCATTATAGTCAATTTAGCACTGTAAGTCTGTTTGAGTTCAAAAGAAAAGCTTGCATGAGCGCAGATGCCCAAACAGTGCAGTTTACCAATCCTATACTGTATTCAATGTGGACTTTGCATGATCCAGATTCATGACTGGTACAGTTTATTGAAACAAGAGGAAAGCAGGTTCGGGATTCCTGGTGATAAAAACACTAACTGCAGAGTGTTAGTGTGTTACAACAAAAAGTATAGTAAGAGAGATTCTAATAACTCCATGTGCATATAAATGAGTATTCCCATGTGTGCTCCAACACAGTTGGAGGTGCAAAGCTCACCAAAAGGTGTCCCCTCAGGAGAGGAGAGACACAGCAACACAACCTATTGACCAATTCTGAGCAGGCAGAGACGTTTTTCCCCTCCAGAGGTGTTTTTCTCTTCCAGCCTTTTCCAGCCTGAAGCTCCCCTTTCATACTATAAATTTTGGCCAGTCCCAAGGGTGTGGAACAATCACGTTATAGGTGGAGTTTGGTGACTTTGGTCAGACACGAATTACACAATCCRTGTTCCCCTTCATTTGCATCCTGAACAGTGTGCAAGTAATGTGTTAATGAAGCTTAATGAAGATCTCAGTTACTTTTGGTCAGAACTTATAGTTGACAAAAAAGAGGTAGAATAAACACTTTGGCCCTCCACTACTGAGGCAGCAGTAAAGGCTTTTTGATCTTCATCAGAGGGTCTTTAAGTGCATCCTTATGTCCTTAATGAACCAGATTTATAACAAAGCTTGTTTTTCACAGTGAGGTGAGCATGGCTATTGGTTGGTACCAAGGGCAGACGCTCTTCTGTGCCTCACCGAAACACCAGGCTGTGAGACCTCCAGTTCAGACAACGTTCGGTTGTTAGGCCCTATTCCAGCCATGTGCAAGGTAAAGAAGAGGCAGGGCTCATGTTTTTCTCAATCAGTCTCATCAATTTTTCACCGTCTTAAAGCAACACTGTACAATTCTGTCCATTTACCACACAGAGTAACACCATTGATCTTCACTGATCTTGTGGCAGTGTTGGAATAGATATCTTTGGATTCAGCAAGTTTTGTTTGGCCTCTCATGCTACTTATAGATAAGTTCCTTACACCTGAGCAGTTAATGGTTTTGGTTAATACTTCAGCAGCGTCTCTCCACATAGTCATAAATAAATAGCTTTGAAACATGACTAAGCTCCTATAATTGTATTTCCATTAGTGCATTGTCCCCTACACTGTATTTTCTAAACTGGGTAGGTTTTTTTTAATTAGACATTAATTTGTCTTCTTTATTTCAATGACTAAGCATTCATGATGGGAAATTGCTGAGAGATATTTGTGCTAAAATCTTCAAGATTGGCTTTTAAAAATTTGCTTCACCCAAGTAATTCTCTGTTTCTTTGACTGTGTGTGTGGGGGGGGCATTGTATTTTGGGAAGTTGTGTCCATACAATTTAAATTTTTATCTCAGAAATAGCTAAAACAGTTAAGAAGGGGAAGACAGAACTCTTTTCAGTTTCAAACTGGCATTCATTCGTAAGGATTCAGCCTGAACAGTTTAGCATCTATTAATAATTTTTTGTTAATGACTTTAGTTCTCTACACTCAACTTTATTGCAGAGGTAGTCTGGGCCATTGACATGTGACACTGAAATGCAGGATAGTTTAGCTCCTGATCAAGCTTTCCAGGGACAAACCATGTTAACAACTATTATCACGTTGTTAGTAATTACGAACTCTCAATGTCCATTTTCACTTGTGCTCTTCATGACCGTTGCTGTGTGAACAAGTTTGAGGTGTGTCAGTTCTTGGGTGAAATTACTTTTGTCTTTCAAAAAGTTAAATTGTAGCCCAAATTAAACAGTGTTTGGATGCAGAACTATATACCTAGCATGAACTTGAAATTAAAGCAAAAATAGATCCAGAGGTTTTAAAAAAGCAACAAACAAATGAACAAAACTAAACTGAAAAAAACAAAACAACAAACCAAATAAAAAATAATATCCCACAAGAAACAAAAAACAAATAAAACCCCCCATTTGTGCTCTACTGTAGCTGAAAGGTTTTTTTAATTATATATTGAAATATTATCTGTGTTCAAAATACTGACTAATTCACACTGTCCTCTAAATCACTACCTCAGTCTAAAGTCTCAACTCGCTCTCCACCCTCACGTCTCTGCACAAACAAAGGAATGATCTAAAGTCTCAACTCGCTCTCCACCCTCACGTCTCTGCACAAACAAAGGAATGAGATCCTCCCATTTTGTAGGGGCAGAAGAAAAATAACTGGCTCTTTTCCTTCTCTCTTTTTTTTTTCCCCTCAAGAAAAACAATTTCAGAAACTGAGCAAAGACAAACTCAACTCTTCTGCCTTCTTAACTGGGGATAACTGAGGTAGGATAGCATATGGACTGTAGTGCGTAAAAAATGAACAGTACTAAAATGATGTTGCCTGCTTCTAACCTGATGCTATTACTGGCCAAGCACTCTCATTGTGATGAACACATCTATTTGGAATCCATGCCTGTAGCATTAGGAGACCTTGATTCCTTTATCCAAAGCATTAACCAAGATAACAAGGACAGAAGTAGTGCAGAATGTCATTAGAAGAAGTATGGACATGGATGAAAATGTGAAGACTGACATGGAACTTAATCTGCTGATTTTCTAAATGACATTTGAAATCTCACCCATTTATTGGGTTAGCATTAGGTCGTGTGCAAGCTGATTTTCAATTACAAAGTCAGAGAGTCATTATTGTTGGAAGGCAGCATGGGAGTACTCCAGTAGGTCCGCCTGATCAAAGCAAAATCAACCTTGAATTCGGACCTACAAATTACAGATTTTGTAGGAGTTTCCCTAATCAGGTTTTGAAAACCTCCAAGAACAATCTCCCAAGGTACTCTGCCACAATGCTTAATTATCATCATAGTAACTTTTTTTTCCCTAATAGCCATTTGTACCTTTGTTGCTGTAGTTTATGACCAGTGTCTTGTTTTCCTGCTTCAGTAGGCTTGTGGTTTCTAGTCCTGTCTTAATAACCTCCCCATACATACTGGTAGACTGCTGTTACATATCCTTGAAGCTGCTTCTTTCCATGCTGAGCAAGACTAGAATCTCAGCCTCTCTGGGTGAGTGCTCCAGCTTCCAAACAACTTGGGGATCTCCACTGAAATTGTTCTAGGTTGTTGCTGCCTTTCTTGAATAGTGAGACCCAAAACCGGACACAGTATTCCAGATGCAAATGTCAAGTATAGTGTCAAGTAATTAGTGTCAAACTCATCCTGCTTCCACCTCTTCTATACCGCCTCTTTGCATCAGACTTTGGTCACTTGTTTTCCTGAGCACTGAGATGCACAGTACATGTGCTTGAAGGAGGCTGCTCTTTAACACATTTTGCTGGGTTCCTTAATCCCTCGGAACTGCTGTCACACAACCACACCTGTCAGTTCCTTTAGAAAACTGAGTTTTGTTACCATCCTGGCAAGTAGAAACTGCTTTCGAATTTACCAATCCACCTGCTGTTTGGGGGATCTGTTAAAGAATAATGTCAAAAAAGTGAGCAAATCCCTTTGTGAAAGTATTTTAAATATTTATTGGCTTTAAAGGAGTCTTGAATCATGAGGCATTTACATGGTGAGGTTTATCTTTTTGATCATCTAAGCTCTTCATAGCTGGATATGCAGGAATGTGTRTGCAACTGAGACCTATCTCCTCAGGCAACACGAGATAGTGTGGAATGCATGACTAGCACAGCAAGATCCTCCTCCACTTTCACTATGAAAATCAAACTTCATTCATGGGTCATTTAATATCTGTGTGCAGAGATAAATATATTTTAAGCATCACCAAGCCAAAGTCTTAAGTAACAAAATTTCCTTTCCATTTCAGACAGCCTCAATCCTTTGAAACTTGCATTATGCACATTTTATTCTGGTTAATAACTGCAGTTGCAGGTCACAAATGATTAAAATAAGCCTCAGTAACTTCCAATTCATTAAGGCAACCAAAGTACCAGAAAAATATTTGGCTTCTTCACAAAGCTTAGACACTTCTAAAATATTTTTTGGCTTTGAACTTCAGTTAGTATTACAAAACTGTAAAGCAGCCCTGTTAATTGTTCATTATTGGGTTTCAAATACTAGAATATGTATATATGTTCTGATACACATATACAGAGACACACAAGCACACACGTTTATCTTGGTAACTCTTTTTAGTTGAACATCCAGTCATTTGGAAGACAGGTTTCCTTGTAATCTCTCATTTGCATTTGGCTCAAAACTTGAAGTACGTTTGAAGGTATAACTATATGTTATATTCTCAGGTATTTTATTTTGCAGAATATTCTCTTGCAAAGGACAGGAAGAGGATAGTAGAAATATAGAACTTCGATGCAAAGAAATGTGACTAAATAAGAAATTATTCTATTTAAACCATATGGATATTATAATGTTAGTTAAAAATATCATCAAAAGCTTTATCTGGCTAGAGTTGAAAAGATAAGGGTTTKTAAAACCTTTTCATTCAGAGAGAGTAAAACATTTTTTTTTTTCAGAAGCATGAGCTGAACTTTGAAATAAATGTAACATGCACGTAAGCCAAGACCAATCATTACACTCCAAATTTTTGCAAGGAAAAGGAAACTTGCTAAGTTCTTTTCTAAATGTTAAAGCATTTTATACCACATGATTGCAAAATTCCCCCTCTGTCCCTCTTAACTTCATCATTTAATTAGCTTTTTCTTATAGGTGATTGTCATGGTTTGACCAGGTGTGAGACAAATTAGATTGGTTAAAAACAGGTAAAGGACAGTTCTATGAGCCACTTTAGTGTTCATGTGACATCTCTGTGAAAGGAATGTTATAAAAAACCACCTAGGAAATGACGCAGCACTTGCCTTCACTTGCTCTCTTGCTCCCTGGCTGCCTGCTGACCCACGAGAGGGAGAGGCTTCCCCCCCACCCCCGGACCAGGGGGCCACAGCCCGGTGGGCCGGCGGGGGCAGCTGGCCTCACTCCACCCGTCCTGTGCCATTCCGGACCTGAGAGGAGCTGGTCTGATGCCATCTGGACCAAGGCCAAGCCGAGAAAAGCCGAGAGAAGCTAAGCCGAGCCGAGCTACGCAGAGAGAGCCAAGTTTTGCCAGAGAAGAAAAAGCACTCCCTTTTGGAGGTGTATTGGTGAGATCAAAGAGTGACCTTGCTGTTCCAGATAAGAAATTATTAGCAGCCAAGAGACTTACTCAAAATTTGGATGGCTGCCAGTGCAGAGCAGACGGAGTGGGGAAAGGAGCCTTGGGCCTCAGCCCAGGAAGCAAGCCTTATACAGCTGCATTATCTTATGGGAGCATGTAAACTGTTATAAATACTTTTGTAGGCATTTTCTGCAAATATTAACYTCTTCTCTAAGCTAGAGAGAAAGGAAAGCAGTCATGTGAAAGACTAAATATGGAGGCCAGCAGCCAAACGGAAGAGAAGACAAGGAGTGGCAGGAAGTGCCAGAGAAGCTATCTTTACCAGCAACAGGAGTCATCTATTTCTGTGAGCTGTGCTGTGTGATCTGGAGTAATACCAAATTAAGTTTCTCTGTAATCACAATTTAGATGTGGGGGAGTTTGAAATTTGCAGCCTAAAATAAGAACATTTTTATGTTGTGTGCAGATGAAATTTGCAGCCTTTGGAGATTATGAGTAAAGCAGGAGCCTGTACCTGAATGCCTTTAGGCTGGAATGACTTGCTCTTAAAAGGTTTAACCCCAACAGACTTTTCTTGTGAACCACAAACTGCAGAGTGTCTGTGGGAGAGAGGATACACCATTGCAGAAAACCAGGGGGACCTGTGGTGTTTCTGGAAGGTTTGGAACCACACTGAAGATACTTCTTAGGGAACTGTCTTCCGTGCGATGGATCCCACTACACTAAAGAAAGAACTCTCTCTATCCCATAAAGTGGCAATAAGAACTCTTAATCATAAGATCAGAATCTCATGTTTATGTCCTTTACGTGATCACTGAGAAGGATTGCAATGTATAGGGGGAGAATGATATTTGTATATTATGCCTTAATATTTTTATTATTTTTTTTATTCTTTCTATTCTTAGTAGAGTTAGTAAATAAATTATTTAATCATTTTTCAAGTTTGCAGCCTGTTTTTGCTGTCTCCTCTCCTCTGAAGAATATAGCATGGGGATCTGGAGTTTGCCTCCAGGTTAACCCTTGACAGTGATGCAGTTCTATGTTAGAAGGAAAAAAACCCTTTAATCCTGAAAAGCAATTTTTTGTCTGCTGTTTGTCCATTCATGAAAATTTCATTTGAATGTAAATCATGTCATAAAGTTGTATTTTCAACACACATATTTAAATAAAATCAGGATTTTTACATCAGTGATCTGTAATTCCTTACCTCCATACCTGAACAAAACTGCGCTAAAAGTGGATATTCTACAGCAGGATGCTTCTGCCAGTCTGTGTAAAGCTACATAATGAAATATGGTTGGTTTTTTGAAAAAACACAGGAAAGTTTCACAAATGCCCAGGAGAACTATAGAATGCTGTGATAATTTCAAATGAACATAGCAATGTGCAAATGGCTAATGAAATTAACAAGATGCATTTTCTAATAATCATCTAATACAAAAGAATACACAATTGACCTAATAAAGGGCCACTAAATCAGAAGACATTGAGAAATAACCCTTGAATTTGTTGACATATACTACATCATCTTTTATTCTTTTAAGCATGTAATTAATCAAAGAGTGTTTTAGGAAAAAAAGTAATTATATGAGTTGTATGCTGTATTTTGCTGTGCTGCTAATTAGTGTTGATCAGTATAATTCAATTAGAAGTTTGCAACCTGTAATTAAAAGAACATAAACTGTTCTGAAGTAATCATAGTAATGTTAGAACTTGCAGCATGATGAAAATTAAGGCAATAGAAGAAACAATACTTACTCTTTATTTCCCATCAAAGATGATTTTTCAAATTTAGAAAAAATCAGATTACCATCAAATGGTCTCAGTACACATATATATAATAAATCTGCTATTTTGTACCACAGAGAAATATAGAACACTGATTTCAACTCATGTTTGTCATTAGACTTTTAAAATACTAGTAGAATTATTCAATATGTTGCTCTTTTCATTCTTGCAATGAATATAAAAGTTGCTTCTGTTGCATGTTGTGCAGTAACCTGTTCATTGGACACATAGCTGTGTGAGTAGCTAGATGCATCAACAATACAGTAAAGCCTCCTTTAGCTGTAGCTTCAGGCTTCCTAGGAATTTTCTAGGATAGATCTCTGTGAAGAAAGCAAGGGGAACAATACTTTATTTCACAGTTTAACTTCTTCTTTCATAACATAGATCTGATTAACTACTTTCTCATTTCTATATTTATTATAATAAAAATTGTCAGAAGTGTACTATCCAATTCTCTCTCTCTCAGTCTCTCTTTTTTTGAAAGAATGATTATACAGCAAAAAGCCTAAAAACCCAACTTTACAGAGTGTTCCCATACAATTGAATGACTAAGTACATCTCTTCTCGTAAGAGAGGATGTGGTGGGCTGACCCTGGCTAGACATCGGGTGTCCACCAAAGTCTCTTTATCACTCTTTTCTCTTGCTGGACAGGAGAGATAAAATACAACAAAAGGCTCTTGGGTCAGGATAAAGACAGGGAGAGATCACTCATCAATTAAAATCACCAGCAAAACAGAATAAACTTGGGGAAATTAGTTTAATTTATTACCGATCATATAAGAGTGATATCAAGTCCATCAAGATTTGAGCCCCTCAAGATCTGAATCAGGATTTTCAATTTTTTTATAGTTGTTAATAAATAGCTACAGCTAGAAAGCTATGGTTAAGCATTCCATTGTGAACATTGTCTGCTTGGCTAGTCTTTTGTTTTAAGGAAAAGGGAAGACAATCCCAAGAAGAACAGGTTGTCTGGATGATAGCCACCAGGACTGAAGTCAGAAGAACTGAGCAGTAACTACAGGGATCATGACCACCTACTCAGAATGAACTCAACTCAAAAAGACGAACTGCTCATGCAGACTAATTAGCATGAGAGGTGAGAGATACAACTAGAAAATAGGAGTTTGAGTACTAATCAATAAAAAAGTTATGTAAGTTATGACCAATAAACAATGCCTCTGTTTATTAAAATGTATAAATAGTGTAAATTTTTGACTATTGGAGAGCCATCCTTTTCTGAGTTACCACCTAGCTCCTTACTTTGCACAAACTAGAATAAGAAATAGAAATACCTTGCCTTGGTGTGTGAATTGGCACTGCCACTAGGTAACAAGCCTGCCTTTAAGACAACAAGAGTAGGGTAATGAGAAATAAAAGCAAAACTTGAAACAACTTTCTTCCACCCCTCCCTTCTTCCCCAGCTCAACTTCACTCCTGAATTCTCTCCCTGCTCCCCTGCTGGGGCCCCAGAGGCTGGACAGGAACCGGGCCTGYGGTCAGTCACATGTTGTCTCTGGAGCTCCTCCTTCCTCAGATGAAGGACTCCATATTCTTCCCCTGTTCCAGCATGGGGTCCCTCTCATGGGAGACAGTCTGGCACAAACTCTGAGTCCTTCCCAAGGGCTACAGTTCTTCATGAACTGCTCCAGCATGGTTCCCCTCAGGCCCTGCCAGGAGCCCACTCCAGTGCAGGCATCCCACAGAGTCACAGCCTTCTTTGGGCATCCACCTGCTCTGGTATGGGGTTTTCCATGGGCTGCAGATGGATCTCTGCTCCACCATGGAGTTCCGTGGACTACAGGGAGACAGCCTGACTCACCATGGTCTTCACCACAGGCTGCAGCGATATTCTGCAGTGTCTTGAGCACCTCCTCCCCCGCCTTGTTCCCTGACCTGGGATTGTGCTCAGAGTCATGTCTCTCGCATATTTTCACTTCTCTCTCTGGCTGCAGTTGCTGTTGTGCACAGGTTTTTCCACCCTTCCTAACTATATTATCACAAAGATACTACTACTATTGCTGATGGGCTCGTTCTTGGCTAGTGGTGTGTCCATCTTCAAGTCAGTTGGCATTGGCTCTCTGAGACATAGGGAAGCTTCTGGAAGTTTCTCAAAGAAGCCACCCCTGTAGCCTCCTCACTATCAAAACCTGATCATGCAAACCCAACACACAGTATGATCATTTTTGAGTGAATTTCTTAAGTTAAATCCAATTTCCAACTCTACAGACATTTATCACAACAGGTTTGCTTATCAAATCTGAATCTCCTAAGTGACTGGATAGCCACACAAGTACTTTGTCTGAAGCAGGTCTGGATCTGGTGGTTGAGGAAAGGTCGAAAAGGGCTTTGTCCTTCCCCATGCACCACCACTTGCTGCTTCCCTGCTGCTGCTCTGTGAACTTGCATGTCCTCCATATGGTGTGCTTTTGCTAGCCAACACCTTAGCAGTGTCTGTCATTTCCAGTGTAAAGGAAAAGATGCGGTAACGTGCAGGACACAATTCATCCTATTTGTAGCTCTGTCAGACAGCGGAATGGTTCTGCTCTTTCATTCTGCTCCATGCAGCCAGCCTTGCTACTGAACATCTGGCAACTGGAACACCTAGCTACCTTTCTGTCCTTGATCTCTTTAGCTATATGATTGGAGCACTCCTTTTTAGTAATGACCTTGTGCATTTTTTGAACAGTTCTTTTTTCTTTCAGAACCATTTCCCCTTCTCCAATACCTACTTTTTATTTGTAGATGAGGAATTAATTCTTTATATTTTCTGACTCCTTTGAATTCCTCCTTCAGGAAAATTAAGGAAGATTACTAATAACAGATTACAATGAAGTGATAATATTTGGTTTAAAATAATAATACAGAATCTTCCATTAATTTAAAATGTCCAGTTTATCCAAAGCATATTTTCTTTAGTTGTGTTACAGAGTGAGATTTCTGGCATTCTCTGTCTCCAACCCAGTCCATTTTGATATAAATGCAATCTTCTATAAGTTAATGTTTCCTAAATGATCGTCAAGATTCTTATTCTGTAAGCTGCACTTCTCATGCATATCTCCTCTATGATCCATCACCTCTACCTTTACTACCTGTGGCAGTGGTGGCATGGAAAGCAGTATTAGCTGACACTCACACATAGGCAGAATCCTACAGTTTGTGAGACTCTCTGTTAGGTACCCTCTAATTTGATGGCAAGTGCATCATGACTGGTAGGCTGTTTAAAGTTGTTTTACTAATTTAATCTGAGAAATCTTCATCTTTCAATTTTTTTCCAAAAGTGTTTGATGCTAAATTATTTCTTTTAATTATAAGAGGAAAAATGCGATCTCCTTTCTCTTAAGTTTTGTCACACACCTAAATAGGCTTCCAAATTCCTCCAATCTGAATTTTCAGTCTGCCAAAAAAGAGAATACCAAATACAAAATAAAATAGTATTAAATTTTATGGAATTAATGGCTTATCTGGCTAAAGAGTCAAAGCATTCAGTTAAATTTCCAAGAAAACTCTAGATTGTCATGAAGAAAAAACATCTTAATGCGGAAATCGATTTTCTGTTATGAATTTCTCATTTCTTCAGCAATTTTAATATAAAGTGAAGTTTTAATATAAAGTGAAGTAAGATAAATAAAGCACCCTGCAAAGTCTCTCAAGCATTTTCTATTCTAAAGTGTAACAACTTCCTCAGAACTGTCCTTGAACAACAGGAATGAGCTATGCTGCATGTCAAATGGAATAAAAGACTTTGTTAACGTTATCCAGTAGAAGCCGTGGTCCATATGTTTTCATTTGAACACATTGTGAATTAACTTTTGCACACAGCAGTAAGCATGTATACCAACTATCCTTCACAGTTCCTGCACTATTGTAAAATGTTGTAATTCTGGTATATGTAAAAATGGTATGGTATATGTATATGTGGTATACGTATGGTATATGTAAATGGTATATGTAAATATCAGCAAATTATATATGTAAATTGTATTTACTCTTGGAAGTAAATTGTCATGATATTTTACTGTACACTATATGGCATGTATTCTAATACTCATCTTGTGCTACTCTATACTGTGGCAACAATACTTTAGGAGAGGTTGCTGTCTTAATGTGACCTTGAGCTAAGATCAGAGGAAAATTAGAACCAGCATAGATAATATACAATAGATAATTATTTTTTATCAATATACTGGATATAAGAAAAGCAAATATTTTAAAAAGATGAGTATTTCTGAGGTCAAAAATGCCTTAATAAATTAAATAAAACATTGCATCTTGTTTTTCTTAGAAGTTTTCTGCCCAAGCTTCATCCAATATTCTTTTAGATTTACTAAAACAGTACTGTATCCATTAGCTTTTTCCCCTACCAAGGGTTGATAGATTTCATGATTTATTACTGTAATTGTTTTTTATCACAGATTGCTGTGCCATGACAAGCATCAGTCTAGAGTGCAGTGTGAAGGTTCATAATTTTATTTTTTTAGAAACAAAGTGGAGAAAGAAAATTGAGGTTGCTTTTTGTCAGCAAAATATATTTATGGCTTCAACTTTGTACAGTCGTCTGAACCTTAGCTTGATAAATTATTCTGCCTGTRTCTCTTTCTCCACATAAAATAAGATTATAAAATCTTAAATCTGGTGGGTTTGGCTTTCTAGTAGCAATTTAGCTAAGAACGAAAAAACCCTTTAGTTTTAATATTCCCCCCAAAATTATTAACAGGCCCGAGTCCAGTGTTCATTTAAGCTACACTATAATTTCTTTTTTTCTGCTGTTAAGTCTGAAAATATAAATATTTTCTGTCTCTTACAAGAAAGAATCTGGATAATCCAATTTTCTAATATATCCTAGAATTTTAATCCATACTTCATTTCTATGGTGACATTTATGATGCTAGTTTTCATCTCACTGCAGTGCATCTCATGTTAAAAAAAAAGAAAATAAATCAACCCAAAGAAAGAAATCACCCGTTAAGATAAAGGAGCAAAGTGTTTATTGCCTTAATTCTATTACATACAGAAGTAAGTTAAAAATCCTTGAATGCACTTCTTCAATGGTACCTGAAACACTGAACAAACAAGTCAGAAGTAGGAGGAAATCTAAAATTATTTTAGAATTTACAGCATTTTTGAAGTATTTATTTATTAACTCTGCTGGAGCCTCCCTCTATACTTGTCCATGGCCCAAAGCCCAATTTCAGCCCACCATAAGGTCATAAGTCCCTGGCTGGGGGTGGACAGGGCAGGTCCTCCCTTTTCCACCACCCACCAGGCTTGGTCAAGGAGGACCTTCCTTGCGCACCCCATGGGCAGACCCTGCCTCAAGAATTCATTGATTATTTCAGGATTATCTTTAAAGACTGAAGACATTGAAATCTCATTAAGATTTAACTTGCACATTCCAGAAGCATTTAGCATGTATATTTCTGGTTGATATACCAAATACAATTAAAATGGGAACTTCTGACAGAAGCACAGTTGTAGGAGTTACATCATGAATCAGTAATGAGATGCAAAAGGGAGTGTGGAGCCCTCTTGTAAAAAATTTGACCTCCTGATTGTGCAACTATTTTGTCGTAAGGGCTAATTTTAGCAGTGCCAAGGCTACCTAGGCAAGAAGATCTTGTAAGATTTCTAGGGTAAAATTCCTAAGGGTAGAATCATAGAATAGTTTAGGTTGGAAAAGACCCTGAAGTTCATCAAGTCCAGCCATTTACCTAGCACTGCCAAGTCCATCACTAAACCGTGTACCCAAGTGCCGCACCTAAACGTCTTTTAAGTACCTCCAGCGATGGTGACTCATCCACTGCCCTGTGCAGCCTGTGCCAATATTTGACAACCATTTTGATGCAGAAATTTTTCCTAATATCCAATCTAAACCTTCTCTGGTAAATCTAGGGGCTATTTCCTCTTGTCCTAACTACTTGGGAGAAGAGACCAACCTCCACCACTTCACAACCTGCTTTTAGGTAGTTGTAGAGTGCAATAAGGTCTTCCCTCAGCCTGCTTTTCTCCAGGCTAAATAACTCCAGCTCCCTCAGCCACTCCTCCACTTGTGCTCCAGACCCCTTCCCAGCTGTGTTGTCCTTTTCTGGACACACTCCAGCACCTCAATGTCTTGCTTGTAGTGAGGGGCCCAAAACTGAACACAGGAGTCGAGGTGTGGCCTCACCAGTGCTGAGTACAGTGGGACAGTCACTGCCCTTGGTCCTGCTGGACACACTATTGCTGATACAGACCACCATGCTATTGGCCTTCTTGGCCACCCAGGCACACTGCTGGCTCAAGCTCAGCTGCCTGCCAACCAGATCATTTTCTGCCATGCAGCTTTCCAACCGCTCTTTCCCCAGTCTGTAATGCTGCATGTGGTTGTTGTGACCCAAGTGGAGGCCTTGGCACTTGTTGAATTTCATACCATTTGCCTGTCCAGATTCCTCTGCAGAACCTTCCTACCCTCCAGCAGATTGACCACCCAACTTGGTGTTTTCTGCAAACTTACCAAGAGTGCACTTGATAACCTTGTCCAGATCATTGTTAAAGATATTGAACAGAACTGGCCCCAATAGTAAGCCCTGGGGATCATATCCACAATGTTACATAGTAAAACAAGTAATGTGTACCTTGTGGCAAGTGGATTAGCCAGAAGATTTGTATATGCTGCCTACTGCCACTGCATTCAGACTACTTTCTGTGGTTTGCTCTGAGGCTGTTTAAGGTGTAGCAAGGTGCTGCAGGTAGTATTCTATCAAAGTAAACAAAGGAAAAAAATATAGGATAAAGACACTGCTACCCTCATTTAGTCTTGTACCAAGCTAGATACAAGTCTTCAAATTTATTTATATTCTTTCTCTTAATCTCTCTTTGTCACAAAGGTATTTTTAGAAGCATGGATCGGGAATAACAAGGAATAAATATGCATCAGGATTAATGTGACATTTGAAATGAACACATATATAAATGACGCTTCTCCATCCAGTGTATTCAGAAATTTTCCCATTAGGGAAATGAGATGGGTAGGCAAAAAATGCTGCTTTCTTCCAGTCTTGAGTCTAATTTACAGGTAAAGAAAAAAAATTTGAAAAAGATCAGAACTAGTACTTTCAGTACTTCACCTCACGGCTGATTAGCCTGTGCATCAGTGACAAAAGGGTCTCCCTCTTGAATATTAGCATACTCTTTGCAGCTTGCAAGTTTATTCTTTCAACATCCCTCCCCATAACCTTGGTAATAGGCAAACAAATGAAARGTCGATGAAGACCAAGCTGCTGCTGCACACCAAATGGTTGTTTTGTCTGTTCACCTCATTACATCCCAGAAAGAGCTCTTTGGATCCACCACAAAAACTTGTATTTCAAATATGTGAAGAGCAGAATTATTGCACAGTTTTCACACTGCATTCCTCAGTGAATGGTGAGATAAGTATAAATACAAAAATTAATAAGCCCAAACCTTAAGGGGAACCCAATAATTCAAAATTGAAACCCTGAACTATTCAGAACTGGGAAGCAGTCTCTAGGTTTAATTAGGGGATTAATCAAAGAAAACTGAACACCTGCATGGCTATTCAAATTCCAGATTCAAATGCCATGGTCAATCCCAGCTATTACATACAGTGGCTGGTCAGCTCAGTGTACTGCAAAGTTTATGAGCTAAAATATTGTCCAGGAACATAGTCATTGCCAGCCCCATCGCATGCAAATACCAAGGGCATAAATATCTTTATGGCCTTTTATTTGCAGTCTATAAAACCAAAAGAGCTTTATAATTCAAATGAAAATTAATTGCACAATTACCTTTCTCCTGGGTAGGTTCCAAAAAAAAAAAAAAAAACCAACTCAAAACCGAAACAAACCCCCAACAAAAAATATAAAACCACAACAAATGTTTTTATCTCTCATGTTCTGTATAGCCTTTCTGCTTGCCTCATAGCCAAGCGGGACAAACACAAAAGATTTAGCAAAACATTGTCCCTTCTGAATCTCACAGTTGAGATTTCTCAACCAACTTCATTTTTCTTGTGACAAAATTTACCTGAAGTCTTCAGCAAACAATACTAGTAATAAAGGCAAGGTTTACGGACTTCAGTTTAATCTTCTAAAACTCATAAGCTTTAAAGACTTATATTAAGTGTGGTGATTTCTTTCACCTTAAAAAAGTGCCCTCAAAATTTAATTTTCTTCACCTATCAAATAAAAATAATTGTAACTAAAAAATCCTATTTCATTGATATTGTGTCAGGGAGCAGMAATGGGAAGCTGCTCTTTACAGACTTCGTCTGAGAGCAGGTGTTGCAAAGGCAGTGCCTGCATGGCCAGGACGCAGTCACACAGCACACAGAGCAGCAGAGCACAGCCAGCCAAGGGATTTCCTGGCAGGTCAGAAGTTATGTTGGGAAGTTGAATCCACAGGTCCAAAGGTACATGTCTAGGCACACACATGGCTATATCACAGCTTATAGAAGGACTAGGATTTAAGACAGTTCCTGAGCAGAGGTAGGGAGCCTGTGCCTCCTACAACTCCTTCTCACAAGAGTGTGATACAAGACTATACAGCTGCATGGGTTTTTATGACTTTGTTGTTCTAACTCCATCTTTCCCAAATCTCCACCTTCTGTAAAAACAGAAGCGAAAGTTCCTGTATATTGAATATTTTCGGTGCCATAAGTCATCACATGTCCACTTATTTTCACTGATTTCTCTAATTGTGTTTGTTTTGGAGGATATGCAGCTTACTTTGGAATCACGTGTATCATTGGGTTCTGCATTATACTGAAAAAGTTGCTGGAAAATCTAGAAAGATTGCATTGCGTATCTACCACTTGTTTTGACCTAACAGATTACATTTGAAATATAAACTGAGTAATCTGTTACTGTATTGACACTTGCACTACCAATTTTTATGGAAAGAATGTCTCACTGCACTGTGATAGTTTTACCTCACACTGAAGGAATTATGTGCTTATTTTTATTAGAATTGTGCATGCTTACTTAGTCTCTGCGGCTTTGTATAACATTGAAAAACAATCACAAGATTATTAAACAAACCATTTTGAATCTTACAGTTTAAAAATATCAATTAATAACCATATAAAAAAATAATGTCATCAGCATAGTCACTTGAATTCCTGGAAAATATGTGATAGGTACCCGGGCTAGTCTTAGGTAGTGGTCTTAACATTTACCTTTACTGCTGGGATCAACAGCAACAATACATTAATTGAAGCTTTTACATAGTTATTCTTAGGCACAGTGTAAACATCCTCCACACAGCTGTGGCCAAAAGATGAAGCAGAGCGAGCAAGAAATAGGATAGAAAAAAATAGAGGCAATATTTTAAAATGAATCATGGAAATTTTGTATGTAGGAAACATGTAAAATATTATATGACATATATATAACATGAAATTTTCCATGAATAATGGAGAAAGTGCTGTGGAGAGCAACTGAACTTTAAAAAAAAGGGAAGAGTCGCTCCTTTTGTGGATCCCTGTCACAAATGTTTGTCTCCAGCATACCAGGGTATTAGAAATGGCAATAAATATCTGATATCCATGTGCCAGGGGTCACAGAAGGTGGTAAACAAGGTAAAGTCTAAAAAAAAAGAACTTAAAATAATGAAAGAAATCCAACTAAACTTCCTTAGTATTCAATCCTATTCTAATTTTTCATAATTCATCACTCATCATTTTAGTCAATTTTTACCTATAAAAGTGCTACTTTTTTTTATACCTTCCCTTGAAGTGTTCAGTGCTTGTCTGCTCCTTTGTTGGAACACAGAGTTAGATGGAGCCCACATCAGATCCAGTGCAAACATTTCAATATTCAGGTCTTGTTTTCTGTTTCCACTCCTTGAGAAGCATTTTCTAATTCCTTAGGCAAGCAAAAGATCTTATTTGCCATCAGGGAAGGAGTTAACAGAAGTAGTTCTTTATCTTCCTGGATGACAGCAGAGAAGACTGGAGGAAAATTCTTTGTGTGGGCTCGGAATCTGATACAGACAGTATATCCCTACACTGAGTATCCAGCTGAAGAGTGACATTAATCATGTCCAGTCTTATCTAAACTCAGCAAAATCTCTGGAAAGTCTGTCATGGATGTCTGTAACTAAAACAAGATTTAATACAGTGGGTATAAGGAGATGTATAGAAAGACTTGGGAAAAAAATTTTTTTTTTGCTTTTGTCTGTTACAATTGGCCACACGCTTTGAAGTAATGTACCAGCATAAACTTTGTTATGTCTGTTGGGGAAAAGCAGAGGAGGATAAAGAATAGAATCAATCCTTTTAAAATGCCATATTATGTTGCTCTAAGAATGCCCTTTATGTTGAAATGTTGTCAATTCCAAGCACAAAATACACTGGAATTTGAATCAGAATGATGCTCTAAGACATTTTCTGGTTCATTGCCCTGTAATGTGGATAAATTGGTGTCTCCAAGACTAAATCATGAGATGCCTTGAGATATTCTGCACCCTTATTTCCATCAGCAACCTGGGAAGTGATAATTCCATTGGACCTCAAGTAGACTTATGCCCCACAGGTCTCATTCAATCATTTTTCTGTTATGCTATATTCAGATGCTACTGAATTTGTTTTCCAAGAGGCAGGGTCTCAGGTACGAACTGACTGGCTGTTTTCATTTACAGAAATCATTTGATTACCAATATGACATCTCTGTGTGTTCTACTACAATGCCCTGTAGATAATCAGAATTCGCAGGGAGGGTGGGAGGGAGGAGTGACAAGTATCTTTTATTAGTTTCTTCATGTAAATATATGATATGAATAGTAGAAATGGACCAATGTATGCATATTTAATGGTAGCATATTTTCTGTGGTTCTCAAGCCTCATTATCTTTTATTCTATACAATTCCATGAATGGTAACTGCATTCCTGAGACACCATACACACACACACACACACACACACATATATATATGTATGTGTGTATGTTACATCTTTCAGGTTCATCCATGAGAACACCCTTTACTGTATTGTAGCATAAGGAATTAGCAAACCTTTGCCCCTTTGCTATCAGACTGTGTCTTAATAGTAACATGGAGCATGAAATAATAAATTTTAGTTACACAGCATCTTATTTTCATATTGAGAGCTTGATAAAATCAGCTACTTTTATTTTAGTTGTGATTCATTGTTTTGGAGTTTACAATCTGTAGCGACATTCTTATTCTGCATTGCTTATCTTTTGCAAGCACTTTCTGTATTTGACTCTCCCAGTCTGTGATTGGTAAAACCTGTTTTCATTCCACTGAAAGAAATCACCCAGGTATTCACTTGCTTTCCTTGAATGCAGGTTTGTATGCTCAAACACTCGTATGAAAGAATGTCAAGGTAAATTATATCAAAATAGTTTATTTATGTGAAACCAACATTTAGATGTGTAGATACCGGCATGAAATATTTTAGTTAACATAGAGATATGACATATTTTTGCTATCATAGAAATGTTGACTTTTTTTTTTTAGAATAGTATCAAACAGCAATGGTATTGCTGCATTATTTAGCAAGTAACTATTCAATACAGAAACTGAAGTTGCTGCTTTATATTTATTAGATATCCTGCATTCAGTAGCATGAGTACATCAAATGTAGATAACTAATGCAGGTCACCATTTAATGAGAGGAATTGTGGTCATGTTGGTTTACTGATTTGGGGCCCTTCTGGAGCTGCTACAGATATTGGCATGGGAAAATTAGGTGGAATGAACCTAAATCCCACATGCTTCATTTTCCATATAAGTGCAGTCAATTGGAGTTACACTGGGATCACTCAGGTGAAAAAATTTAGGGAGATGTTGAAGCAGTTAGCAGCCCTATAGTGTACAATGTAGCATAAGACTCTTATATAGAGTGAAAGCGTTAACTTTGTATCAGGGTAAACAGCGTTAAGTTTGTTCTTAGTGAAATTTCTAGTCACAAAAAGCTGAAGATGTGCTAGGGGTTTTGTTTACTTCTGGGTTTCTGCACTGCATCACAAGGAACACGAATTACATACTATTATGACAAAAGGTTCGGTACCTTTTTGCATCTCTCCCTATAGAGGTCATCCGTTCCTAACTCAATACTAATTCTGTCTTGAAACTGAAAAAGTACATTTCCTGTCACAGCATTAAACTCACAGGTGTTCAAATCCACAACAGATTCTGAAATATAAAAATATTGCTCATATTGTTTCAAAACCTGGTTTCCAGTATCCAGGAGAGTAATGTGTGGTGGGATTCAGTTTAAGATTCTGACACGTAAACTCTCATCTACATTCTAGGGTCTAGGGGTAGGTTGGATGACTTCACAATCTAAGGGCTCCCATAATAGTCAGTGAAGAGACACTCAGTTCTGTCAGTGAAACATAGAGAAATGCTGAGTTGATTGATCATCAGATGTTTTCTTTAGGATGAGACAAATCTTCTCAGCTGAATTGATTGAATTGACTAAGGAAGCAATTTGGTTTCCTAAGATAGCTGTTTAAGCTGTCAGGATATATTCTTCCTGGTCTTCAGCTACTACATTAGAAAACCACAAGACTCCTATTAGTCCTGTTTCCTCTCTGCCAACTTCATGCAGGTATCTCTGGAGGGCTATATTCACAAAAGCACTGTCACAATGGAAATTTAGACATTAACTCATATGTTGACACCTACAACACAATTAAGTTGCCTAGATATAAGTAATTTGCATTATATAATACATCTTCAGATGTAATATATCTTTTTGTCCTTTGGATAGGACAAAAGATGTAAAAAAGGACTGTACTCTTCCATAGATGTTGATAGAGGCTAGATACGATGCCCTGAAAATTCTCAAGTGGCACTAGATAATTTTATCTAGTTAATATAGTCATTCTCAGGTTTAGATGTCTTACATTCACATATTGTATCTATAGAGCACCTGTATTACATCTGTAATGTCCAGTAAAGTCACTCAATCATTTCAACATTGAGACAAGGTAAGATGGTACAGACTTAAACACTATTGTTTCATTTATTAATCACATGAGTCTGGATAATATAGTGGGAGGAAGGAGGGAACACAGTGTCTGCATAGTTGTGACCAAGGATAAACTATAATTGAAAACACAGCTTTGAATTGGAACCCTACCAATCATAAATATGGCCAACTGAATATATGGGCTCTGCAGTAACAGGACAAGACCTTCTCCACCCTTTTGTTATATCCTTAGCTTAACAGATGTCAGCTAACAGAGAGAGTCCTGTATGTCCACAATCAAATGTAATACTACGTATTAGAAAATGAGATATGCCAAGAGCGATAGAATTGCCATCATGACTAGATATGAAAAAATGGTTAATTAAGTATATAACTGGGCAGATTAAGGCATCTCATGATGGCAGCATGGAAGAAGAAGGAAAGATAGGTGGAAAAGAAGAGGACCTAGAATAATCTGACAGTATCACCTACCGCATTCTGATACCAGAGACATCAGATGAAGCGGCAAAAATACAGGTTTGACCAGGTTTTTAGTAATTATCCATTTATGTTATTCCACCCTATTGCCTGTTTACAACAAAATACCCTAAGTCAGAATATCTGATATACTATAAAATTTTCCTCTGTCAAAAACCAGTAAATCAAGTTTTCTGAAAGTCTAGGCCATAACAGAGTGTGAGGCAGCACCAAAAAATATGGTACATCTTTGAGCATTCGCATATAGAACTTCTCCCAGCACAAATCTTTCACAAAAAACCCTCCAAAAATCAAGGCTGAGGTTTATGTTTTTACTGATTTATGACTCAGAATTCTGAAGTGTAACAGAAAGCACCATACCATCTTAGGTGTGTGTATATTTACAAGTCAGCTAGTATGTAGGATTGTTGCATAGCTTGCTTATTTTAGTGCATAAGACCTCAGCTGGTAAACTCACACAAGCAATAGATTTCAGTGATACTAAAAACTTCTTCACAGGAAAAAGAACTGCAGCTTCTCAGGGAGTTACCTTCAAGTTACAGCACAAATTGACTGCTTGGTTACTCGTACCCGTGGAAATTATAAAGTCAAATGAAAAATTGATACAAATTCAGAGCTAACAGTTGGCTGAGAAACAATATATTAGTAGACTAAAGTTAATTCTCTTTAGAATTCAAGCAGGATAATTGGAAGCTTTTGTAGAATGATGTAGATGAATTGTTTGTAAATGCTTTTAATGCAAAGAAGATTTTTAAAATAAAAGGAGATGCATATGTTGTATAAAAATTATGCCAAATATTCTTGGTTATTCTGGCAATGAAGAGCTAGCCTTTATCCCTAGGGTGCAAGTCATTGGCTCACATAAAAAATCAAAGGCTGTTCTAAAAAAATCTTCAAGAAATTATAGAGAAAAAATGGGGAAATACAGACAATAGCCATATGCCAAGCCATATGCCATACAAACTCCCTGGAAGATCTCAATCCCATGTACCCATAATATGTAAGTGTAACTAATCTGAAACATATAGAGCTGATACATTAAAAGAAAAAAAAAAAACAGCAAAGATGATTTTCAATGATTAATTGATTAATATTGAGGGAAAATTATATTCACAGGAAATTAGTCTATTCCTAATATATTTATATAATTTCTATCCCAAGTGTACTCCCTACTGTATTGGATAATTGATACATTTAACTTATGCTGCCTTCTAATTAAAATACAATATCTGTTACTTGATTCTGACAACTGCAAATTACTCTCTCTGTTCACACTTGCAACTCAAGAGCAGAATACAGTGCATTGTTCTGATTCTGCTGATGTTGAAGGTAATACATATACATAACTGGTAATGAAAAATATTCCTGATTTTTTAATAATATCAAAATATGTTAGGGAAAAATATTGTATAGCAAGACAACAGTCTTTTTATGGTTTAAGGGGTGCATATTTGAAAAGTATTATGACTATTATATATCTGCAACTTTATAATAACCAATTCAAAACTACTCAGGCAACATTCACACTGACTTATAATATTTCATTTGCAATTTTGTTGTTCCTGTCAGTGGAGCTCAGCTCTTCTCAGGTTTAAATGCGTAAGTTCAAATCATGGGAAGCAGCAATTTCTCTTGAATAGTCTTATTTATGTTTAGTAGTGCATACACTGAAACTGTACTTTTGGTAAATTAAAAATAATTTACAAATGTTTAAAAAAATCAGAAAATATTTTGAGCTAAAAAAATATCTGTAGTAAGTAGTTTATTTTTTTCCTTTTCTATTTTTTCTCTTTTTTTCCTTCTTCCCTAACCTATCCTCTTTCCCTCTCCCATCTAATGTTGTTAGGGAATAACTATCTCACTTCCTAAGAGAATTTCCTGTTCTTCAGGGTCTGCAGAGGTGATTTGCTTTCCTACCCCAGTTGTTCTGTTTAAAACCATTTCATATTTTGTGGAGAAGGGATGGGATTGAAAATATGCCACTTATCAGCCAATTGCCACAACTACCCGAGTTCAGCTGGGGTCAGCTGGGGTCAGCTGTCCTGGCTGTGTCCCCTCCCAACACCTTTGTGCAGTCCCAGCCTTCTCACTGGTTGGGTGGGGTGGGAGACAGAATAAGGCCTCGCCGTAAGAGCCTGAAAAAGATGAAGATATTCTGAGTTACTTAATGGCAGCATTTATTTAGTATTTATTTAACAAGGACACACAGTGTATTTATTTACTAAGCAAATAATAAAGTATTTCAACAAGTCTGACCGGTAATTCTCATCCCAGAACATTGGTCTTTGACTTTTATGCTTTTGTGGCAAAAGACAATTCACTTCTATTTCTGTCCTAACTGACACATAATAAAGGGTCTTGACCCTGAATTTTTCTAGGGGAATGTTTCAGTCCAGTTGTTCCCACTGCCAGGGAAACAGCTTGGTTTTCATTTGAGGGAGTCGGCAGGAAAAATTAGTTCTCCATGCCAGTTAATTTCAGAGCAGAAGAAAGAGAGAGACATTTACAGCCTGACCAATCAGTGTTAATTTATAGACAAGGTATAGCGTATTGCAAACCTTGTAGAGTCTTTTGCTAAATGCCTGAGTGACAGATTAATGTGGAATCTACTCAAAATTCTGGTGATTCCTATTCCAAATCTTAATACAATCACATTTATATAGCATCTTTGGACTGCAGGATTGTATCCACGTATTAAAGGAGAGGAAACTACATTCTCAAAGATACAACCTAAAATATTTTTAAAGTTCTGATTTTCAATAAGGGATGAGAATTTTCTTCTGCACTCACCTGTTCGAGTACCAGGAATATCAGTCTGATTCTAATTTATTTCACACACAGTCCAGAAAGCATAAGTAAACTGCTTATAAGGATTTTCTTATTTTTTAAAATTACGGATGATACTACACTTGTCCCAAAAATGCTACAAGGAACAAAATACTGGACAGGGTCTCCTTGGCCAGCCCTTCCATGTAGTTATACCATTTTAATCCCTTGCATCCCTTTGTCATGACCCACTTAAAAATCGTCTAGTTGCCTCACTTAAACTTGCTGGTTGAAAAGCTATTCCAGTATTTCATGCTCTGACAACTGTTAGTTTTCTTCGAAAAGTACTCCTTTGCCACAGGTAAAGAGGGAACTATTAGTGCAAAGCACTGGGCACTGTGAACGACAAGAAAGCAACCCTCATTTGGCTGCTGCTTTTCTTATCAGGTATGCCAACTTCCAGCTTGTCTCACTTTAAAAGTTTCTTATATTGTGTTGCCTCAAAAGACCTAAAAAACTCATGGATTTATTTTTACGAACACTTGGAAGCAAAAGCAGGTGAGTCGAGTATCTGAAGCATTTTCACAAAACTTATTGGAGGGAAGGTTTGTTGCTCTTTTTGGTAGTGTCTAATGTCAAAATATCTGATCAAGGAAATGGACATTTTTTTGTTAAAACGTTGGAAAATATTTTAAGCTAAAACTTCCATGTTTTCTGGATAGAAGGCTATAAAGTTTATTTTCCTGTGCATAAGAAAACTTACACAGAAAAACCAAGCTCTGTAGAGTCTGAATCCAATAAAACTGCAGGGCAGGAACAACTCAGAGCATGGACCAAGTATCAAATCTCTTAAAATAACTTGCTTGGCATTAAAGACTGAGAACTATGGAAAGATTTTTCTTTAATAAATTATGTAAATGCAAGTTCAATTGAGTTAAGCCTGGAAAAATGGAAAATTCATATAATATTAATCTTTTGAGAAAGAATAATCTTTTAGTCCGACATCAGCGAAAATGAGAACTTCGCTAAGGCAAATGAATATGCCTCTGCTGTTGGTTTTACCAGGAAGGATGAAACCTGTTTCTTCTGTTCTTCGAGGAGAGAGTTTTTGGCAGATGGCAGCTCAGTGAGACAGGGAGGATTACATCAGGGCAGATAAAACCACGGGTTCTCAGGCCTGTTGTACTTAGATTTGGCTGCAGAACCATAACAGCATGCAGAGACACTGCAGAAGACAGTGAGCAACTGTATTCCACCTTTTACGGGTTTTTTAAAAGTTTTTAAATTTTTTTAAAGTTTTGAAAGTTTTTAAATATAAAAAGCTGTTGTACACTTTCATTTTTATGCCATAGAGGACTGGAGATTACGTTTGCTGTGTTACAAGCTAGAGAAATTACAGAAATAGAAATTACAAAATAAAAATTGTTTTCGCTTATTTTTCAGAACAGCTATACCAGAGCTGGTGATGTAGAAAGGGAGTGCCTACTCTAACAAACACACACATAAGATATATTATATACTTCCTTTGGTGTGGTATTATTCTAATCTACTAATTTTATACTTATTAGGGTTAGAAAAGATATACTATATTGTTAGCACACCTGCTGACTGACAAGGTGCAAAAGAAAAATCTGCCTTTTATTTTCCACAATGGCAATATAATATTGCCATCATTGTTTTCTATTAATTTCCCTGTAAACCTAGGTATTGTCTTTCTTCATTTTGACTGATGGTCTGTACATTAAGAGGACATTTTTATTGTGCTAAATAAATGGCACTTCTTTCTTTCTCCTCAGAGGTTACAATGCATTTATTTAAGCATTTATTCTATTTATATATATGCTCAGAATTTTTCTGATGAAGCCACATATAACCAGACAATGCCAATTCAACCAGCCAAATTTTAAGCACAAATACTATCATTGAGGTTCACGGGAGTTAGATTAATGCTTAATAAACATGGTATTATCTATATTTTTAAGTTCCCTGCCAAGATATGGCTTCTCTGTTTTCCCTTATTATTTTTATGTTACTTAGTTTTTGAGCTTTTTCATGCCTGAATCTTTTTGTGTCTGTATATGTAGTCGTTTATTGATGACAGCTATATTTATTAAATTCTATTAAGTTCAGTTCACCCACCTCATATAGTCCTGATTAGGAATATCACAATTATAAATTTGAAAGCAGATTTATTCCTATACCTCTGTGTTTTCTTTTTTCTCTTTTTGTATAGTATATAATTTATGTTCCTTTCTTTTTCCACAGGATTGTGGTTTTTGTTTCCTGAAAAGTACTTCTTTGGTGTGTTGCACTACACCATTTGCAGCTGACAAACTCTGCAAGGAAGAGTGAAGAAATTATTGATGATCTAATCAAAATTATTATTAGTCCAGTTAAACTAATGCTAATACCAATAGGCCAAATTATACATTTATTACAGCTAATGCACACTAATTATACAGTTAATTATCCTAGTTTATTTTATTCTCACTCCTCCAGTGTGTTGATAAACCCAGATGCCAGCATCACAAGTCCAAAAAGAGTATGGTGGTACTGGTAACTTTGGATGTCACCTTGCTTTTGCATCTACATGAGACTATTTTTATATGCTTGCCAAAACCATCAGGTTGCTTGCTTGTTCTTCACATCCTCAATTATATTATGTAATCATAATTTATTAAGCGTTGAACATTTCTTTATTGTCTTTGACCTAAAGCTGGTTTTGTCATCTGCTGACCATTTGTGATTAGTGTCTAGAGCTGAGGATCTGAGTTTGATCCCTGAAGGCCCCTGTGGTTACCCATGGCTCACTCATCTATGCTACAATCCTTTTCTAGTGTCATAGATATCTTGTTCTGCTGCACACCATAGCTACAAGTTGGATTTAGTTATGTTCTGGTTTCGGCTGGGATAGAGTTAACTGTCTCCACAGTAGCTGGCATGGGGCTGTGTTCTGGTTGGAAACACTGCTGATAACACAGGGATGTTTTAGCTACTGCTGAACAAGCTTACACAGAGCCAAGGCCTTTTCTGCTTCTCACCTACCCCACCAGTGAGGAGGCTGGGGCTGCACAAAGGTGTTGAGAGGGGACACAGCCAGGACAGCTGACCTCAGCTGACCGCAGCTGACCTCAGACCATCTGGCATCATGATCAGCATGTAAAGTGGGGGACAAAGAAGGAAAGGGGGAGAATGTTTGGGAGTGATGGTGGTTTTTTTCATAAGTCACTCTTACCTGTGATAAAGCCCTGCTTTCCTGGGAATGGCTGAACACCGGCCTGCCTGAGGGAAATAATGAAAAGAGCTGTTGTCTTGCTTTGCTTGTGTGCATGGCTTTTCCGTTACCTATTAAACTGTTTTTATCCCAGCCACAAGTTTTCTCACTTTTACCCTTTTAACTCTCTTCCCTGTCCCACCAGAGGACTGAGCTGCTGCATGGGATTCAGCTGCTGGCTGGGATTAGACTGCAACAATCCATTACTTACATAAATATATCAACTCTGTGGTGGTAGTAGGCATCACCTCACACCACTAGGCAAAGGGGATTTACAAATAAACTAAATATCTAAGGGCCATCTGGTCGTTCTCCAAGTGGACCAAGGAAGTGCAGAGATAGCCTGATAGGTCCTGAGCCTTTTGCTGTTCTTCCAAAGACTGTCTCCTCTTACTAGCATTGGCAAGGCCATATTTGCAGGATTATGAGGCTACAGAGATTTCTAGAGCTTTGTGAGGTTGTTATCAAGATCAAAGTTCCTTTTTTTTTGGAGCTGGGATGTCTTAGGGGAATATGTTATGATATTTAGTTCAATTAGTAATCTTTTGATTATTTCAATTTTGATTTCAGGATATTATATAATAATTTTCTCATATTTTTCTTCCAGTTTTTAGAACTCTCAGACATACTTGGCCACAGTCCCTGAGTAGCTCATGAAGTTCCCTATAAAACTCATATTTAATTTTTGTTTCTACTTGGATTTAATAGTAAACCTATTACCAGTTCTAAGGCTCTTAAATATTATGCTGATGGCTGCCAATTTTAGTCCTAGGGACATATTTACATAGCAGGTAGAGAGATGCCTGGGCTTGTGTTTTATACTATGGCCAAAAGCAAATTTAAACTGACTCCTTAGGCTGTAAAAGCAATGAAAAGGTCTTATGTCTTCCTTGGACATGATTACACTCTTGAAAGGCTTAAAGACCGCTCAGATAGAGGAGGAGATTGAAATAGGCCCAAGAGGTGCATGGAATCAGAATAAAGCTAGTACAATATGTAGGAAATGCATTGAGAAAAAAAATAAGTATCATAGGAGTTTAGAAAACAATTTTGAAATAAGTTTCTAAAGGAATCTAAAAGTAAAAATAAATTTCTAGGAAGTCTGTAATACAGTATATTTCAGTTATACAAAAGATTAAAAATAAAAAAATAAAGCCAGAAAGTTTTACTGGAAGCCTGTCCTTCTGTACTGGGTTTGCATGGACAGGTTTTGGTACAGGGAGGCTACAGGGGTGGCTTCTGTGAGAAGCTGCCAGAAGCTTCCCCCATGTCCAACACAGCATACGCCAACGAGCTTCATGACAGAGCCACCGCTGGCCAAGGCCAAGCCCATCAATGACTGTGGTAGTGCCTCTGGCCTAACAGATTTAAGAAGGGGAAAAGTTGCTTCAACAGCAGCTGCAGCTCGGAGAGAGGAGTGAGAATACGTGTGGGGAACAACTGTGAGGACACCCAGGTCAGGGAAGGAGAGGGAAGAGGTGCTCCAGGCACTGGAGCAGAGTTTCCCTTGCAGCTCATTGGAAAGTCCATGGTGAGTCAGGCTGTCCCCCTGCAGCCCATGGAAGTCCACACTGGAAGAGACATCCAGCTATAGCCCCTGGAGGACTCCATGCCGAGCAGGTGGGTGCCTGAAGGAGACTGTGACCCCACTGGAAGCCTGTGCTAGAGAAGATCCTGGCAGGACCTATGGCCAGATGGAGAGAGGTGTCCAGCCATCCATTGTGGTGGCTTTGGATTTTAATGGACTCATTTACTGACACAAGGTTCAGACTCTGTGGAACTGTGCTTTTTGATGAAGCCACTACTATGCTGGGGTCGTCCTTGTGGCTTGTCCTCATGGGTGAAACAACCCTGTTCTTGCTGTTCAGTGACATTTGGTATCTGTATCAACCTGACAACTGTGAAAATGGATTAAATAGAAGAACTGGCATCATCCTGAAGTGACAAGCAAGTGTTTTTAAGGAGCAAGCCTTCTCAGAAATAGAATCTAGGATTTATTACATCTCTCTAGACACTGATTCTCATGTGTGCCTACAGTGATAATTTTCATGTTCTCTTTGCCCACACAAGTGGGCAATTGCATCAGACTGGATGAGTATGTAGGTTGGTCATGTTATGGGATTTTAGAGATGGTTTTGTTTTGCTTCAAGTGAATTCTTTCATAGAAGACTGGACTGAGGAACTTTTATATCCTTGAAGCTTGCTTATCTTTTCTGCCAAAATTGGTTCCAAAAATTAATCTAGTTTTGCAATCCCATTTTTTTCTTTCTTGCAATCCCATCACAGAAGGATACACAGCTTTAAGTCAGGAGGGTGTTGCTGCCAGCAGTGTCTCTTGCAGAGGAGCTAGTCTCAAGTGTTCAGTCTACATTCGTCTGTTGTTGTAAACAGATGTTTTTAACCTTAATGCATCAATTTGACAGCATTTAACATGTCTGTCAATGACATCTATTCAGCAAAATTCAGAATACAATGTTTAAGAGAAAAAAATAAGTAAAGAGCAACTTCACAATTAAAGTTACAGGAAGTTTCAGCTTACCTGAACATTTTTATTTGTTTGTATTTATGTATATTTATGTATTGATTAAGGGGGAAATTATTTGAATATTATTTTTTAAAATATTTTGTGACAGATCCCTTTTTTCGCAAATATTGTAAGTGTTAACATTCTAAAGAACCATCATAGTCACCTACCTGAAATAAAGGACTAGATTTCCGGTACTGACCAGTGTTTTCATATGCAAATATAACCCAAAGAAAGACTAACAACTCTTTTCTTGCAAAAATCTGCAAATACCAGAGTTTGTGTTAAAATTTAAGGTAAAAAATCTTACATGTACAGGCACTAATGGCTCAACATGTGTGAACATCTCAGTTTAAATGAGGGAGAAATGCAGGTTTACTTTCCACAAGACTCCTTTGTCTTCCAATATACGCACTTTAGTAATTTGTTCTGCTCAAACAATGCTGTTTCATTTTTAGGGGATACAAAAACCCCTTATGTCCATAGGCTTTGAAAGTGGACTTTCTGTTCCGCAGTTGGGAAAGCTGCACATTCTCCCGAACAATGAAGGTTGCATTTAAATTAAGACTTTATATCTGATTGGTAAATTTCTGTAAAGTTGGTTTTATATATGTCTGCTGCTGTTGATTTTTTTTCTAATCTTGGTTATGCCATTACTCAAATCAGAAGACAGGAAGGAAAAATCAGATAATTTTGCATAATTTTGAGGGAAGGTTTTGTGAGAGCATCCTTATTGCAAGTGTGAGATGTGCATGATTCTAACAATGATAGCATACAACATTTTAAAACCTCTTTTCCAAAAAGTGCCCCTGTTTAAATCTGGTTTCTGAGAAAAATGATGGCTTTTTGTTTTCAGTTTTCTTGTTTGCTGTTTTAGATGCAAAAAAAGTAATACAATCATGAAACTAATAGCAAATTATTTTTTGCACTCATACTTGAAAGACACACTGATATTGTGAATACAACATTATTAAGTTTCATTATGAAATTACCAGGACAATTAAAGTCAGCTGTGAAACACTAGTTCAAAAGTAACTGTCTCATTTTAAAATAATATCATTAGTCCGTGTCATGCAAAGAAATGTAACTAATGTAAATTTAATTTGCATATTTCCTCCATATTTCTTTTCTTTCTTTAATCTTGTAATCACCAGAAGTAATTTTTCAAAAAGGTGACCTTAATAAGGGATTAACATTTTTCTTAAACTCAACCTAACAATTGTTAGTTTATTATTAGCAGTATTCCTGTAAAAAAAAACCAAAAACTCAGTTCTAAAAAAAAGATGCTCAAAAAGCAGAAAACCTAAATATGATGGTAAAAAGTACATTATTTCAGTTAGAAGAGTTGAGATAATAATAGAAACATTGAAATTTACATGTGCAAATACAGACACAGAGTTCACACCAACTGTGAATCTCCTTAAATTGTTCTTGTTGACCGACAATTATTGTCATGCTGTCTTAGATATTTTTTCTAATCAGGCAGAAAATGGAGAGTCTGGTATTAATTATTTGTAATAGACATAAAGGTTAATCTATCTTCCTGCTTCTAAATGAATTATTCACAACCATATTTCTCAAATACAGTAATTATTCAAAGACTATTTTCTGTAGACAGTGGTGAATAGCATGTTCACAAGGATTGTGATTGTATTTTAAAGATAAAATTACAATTCTGTTCTAATTTCCACGGGTAAAAATTCATAGAAAAAAAAATCTTCTTACATCAGTGAGTAGAATACAAAACAACTGAGGCAATTGGGACACATCAGGAATCCTCTGAAACACAAAGAATTTCCAGGGCCTGAGAAGCTCAGAATTGAAAGTATAAATATTTAAATTGTTGAATCAACTATTCATTTTATTTGAATATTCTGTCATTGCTATAGAAAATTATTCTCATTGGCACATCTTCCTTCCAACAACCCATTTGCTGGAATATTCACAAGAAGGCGAACATAAAGCCATCAGTACAAATGAAAGGATTCATTTAACAGTGAATATTCACAGGAAATTATTTGCCCAGCTGGCAGAAATAACTGTGGTAGCTAGAATAATTACTGTATATCTGAACTACATAGTTTTAGTCAAGACCCAAAAGCTTTTCTGTGCAAAAAGGAATCATAGGCCTTGGGATATTTTAAATGAGGTTTTGATATTTCTTCAGTCATAGTTCCACATGACATGTGCCTCCATTGCTAAACTAAAAGAAAAATTCTCTGTCTGGATCTAATTCTGCTCTGAGATACATGAATGTTGCACTAATCAATGTAATAGGGTATAATCACAAGTAGCCTCTAATGTTGACATCACTACCAGGTACTGTATTTCTAACAGAACTGATCTCTTATTAATAAGCCTGGGAGCTTGGAAACCAAATGCAGTGGTCATAAATTTATAGTATAGTAATGTGTTTTTAAATTTGCGATCTCATACATAACGAAAATAATTTGCTAATGAGAAACTAGATTTAACAACATGCTTCATCATATTCATAGTAAGCATAACTCAGATGTTATTTTGGACTTTCCAAAGTATGACAAAAATTTTCTTTTGCAGTTGTTTTTTTCCTCAAAACATCTAGGATTTTTCTTTTGATCTTTCATGCTGTGGATTTGGAATTTAACATTCTAAGGTTATTTGATCCTCCTCTAATATTCCTCCCAAATTGCATGACTATTCTAAGGTTGTTTTAACTTGTTCAGGCAGAATTAACTAATCAGCCATAATTATTAAATATTAACACATCCTCTGCAACAGCCTTAGACTATTTCTTAATGCAATTAATTGGAGTGTTAACAGCAAAAGTTTTTACATGGGCTGGCTTAAATTACTTTAATGGAAAAGTAATATTACACTGCTTCCATGCATTAGAATAAGAGTTTAGAATCATGTTGTTCCATCCAGAATATTAAATTAAGAAATGTAAGGTTTTCTTTTCTCATGTTCATGTCTTTTAAAATGCCATTCTATAATTTTGTCAATAAATATTTTACCATTTTACAGAACCCATCTATCTACATGAAAAATAGTTCTTATCAACTGGTATTACTTATTGTTCATGTTTAAAAAACATCAACAACTAAAAATTAAGTGGAGTGACATTCTCACACAGTTCCTGCTGTCTTAGTGTAAAAGATATCACTAAATTACCTACAGACAGGTAAAGACTTACCCACAGAATTTCTCATTACCTTGACACTTCTGCTACCACCTGCAGTGTTTCCCATGTTCTCCGAGTTTTTAAATCAGGACTTGATATCTTCTGGAAGATAGTCCTTAAACTAATGAGACTCCAAAGGCAAAGAATATGGCATTAGGGCATACGGCCTGTGTTATTCAAGAAAGCATAGTTTTGAAAACAAAACCAGTTTTATTTAGTTATAAACAAGATAAGTAAAATACTTAATTCTGAACTTGAAATATGTTAATCTGAAATTCTTTGAAGATGATGAAGTATTCAATTTTCAGTCCACCAACAGTGTTTCACAGTGTTTTATGTAATCATATTAGGCTATCATTTACATGAAATTGACTGTTTAAATGTCCTATCAAACAGTAGCCTGAATAAACCTAGCAGCTGTTTACTTTTTAGCTTCTGTAACATTTAACTTACTCAATAAATTTTCCATCTTCCATGCCTTTGACTCATTTTTCATAGCATTAGTTATGCCTTTGCTTTGCATTGTCTCACACCAATTGCCCTACAGCATCAAATCCATGGTCATCAAGCATCTGAGCAATACATCACTTTGTATGACTGTTCCAGAGTAAGAATGAAAAAGAGAAAGTACAGTACATGTCGAAGTCATTTAAGCAAAACACATATGTAAACAACATTATTTCAGATCTCAAGCTCAAATTTCAGATGTTAGCAGATAGGAGTTTGAAGCTGATGGTTCTTGACCAAAAATTCAGAGATACCTTCATCAATGGCTGTAGGGAGTATAACAGTATTTTTTTCTGTCCCTTCCTTGGAAAAACGTGTTGATGTAGATAAAGGACAACTATTTTTTCTCATATACATTATGTATGCTATGTTTTCTTACTCCTAATGGTTCATTCTATGGAAATTTTCAATAGAAAAAAAGTATTTCCCAGAAACTCAGATATGACATAGGAGGGTATTGGATAAAACACTAGAGGGAAGTGAGTCTACAAAATGTATATTAAGATATCATTTATCACTTCTGTTGTTCTTCATTTTACACTATATCTGCTCTGCTACGACTGTATCACTATTCCTGGTTGTGGCCATGTTCCTGCATTCTTAATGGTATATCAACATTTGTTTGCATTTTCAGGCAGATATTTTTGGGTGATTAATTTGGGTGTCAAAAATAAGACTGCTGTCTTCCAGATACTACTCTGATAAGATTAACTGTGTCATTATCCACTGGTATGAGGTATTTCAGTTCTAGCCTATTGCTCAGTCTTGATAATTAAGTTGTCACTCCTTTAAGCAATTTATTACAATGTAGTATGCAATTGTTTTATTATACATGAAAGCCTCTAACAGGCAGGGTCCCATCAGTGGTTTGCCACTTGATTATGTGCATGACTGTCAAAAAGAAAATAAAATGCATGTCACTAGAAAGAGAATGGAAAGAAAAAATCAGAAAACAATGATGTATAGCATTCCTAGGGTTTTTTTAATGTTTTCTCAGAATTACAATATCTTCAGCTAATATAATTTACAGAGTTGTTAATTCACATCTGAGCAGGTAATTCTACATAGTAATCATGAAATTAACAAGCTAACATGTATTGATTTAAAAAAATGAATAATAGAATATTCAAAAACACATCTGCTTGTAGTAAGACCACTTTCTTTCAGCTAATAATTCATGAGAGTAGCGACAAAAAAGAAGGAAAGGGTTTTCATCACAGAAACCTTTGTCTGAACATGCTGAATTCAAGAATTTAAGGGTCTCTTTTAGCAAAAATGTGGGCAAAGGAAACTTTGCCAATCAGTCCAAACTTTGCCAATGAGTCCAATCACTTGTCCAAATGCACATTCAATTACATTTCAAATGCAGTGTCATCCTCCTCARCTTCTTTTCTCAGTGGTATTTTAGCACAATCAGGACATTTTTCTAGGCATCTTTCTGGAAGACCATTTTATAGCTGCCTCTTTCAGAGGTTTTTTTCTTCACAGCAGATGCACGTTGTCACTGCTACAGTCAAAATGTTAGCCATTTCAATACTAATATCTTTACCTTCTAAAGTTATGTTCAAGTGGTTTTTTGGTTGGGTGGGTGGGTGGGTGGGTGGGTTGGTGGGTGACTGCAAATAATTTTTTCTTCCAAGAAACTTTAAAGAATGTTTTATTAGGAGTTCAAAGAAAATCACAGTTTAATGGATTGCATCAACTCCTATCGCAAAGGTGTATTTGTGAATTTTGGATTATTTCCTCTGTTTCCTGGCATTATCACCCACATAATGGGTGACCTTTGTTTAAAACACTGCAGAGATTGGTCTCTATCCTACATAATGGTCTCCAACACTTGCACAGCTTTTCAATAAGAGTGAACATCAAGGATCAAGTATTCGATATGTACGCTTATTCAGTGATCTAAGACTCCACTACATCTAGTAGAAACAGCTACGTATGTTTTGAATAAATATTTGGTATAAAAAATATAAATACATGTACATATGTCACTATGTATAGTATAGATAAAGACACACAAAATCTACCTAGAACTGTGCCCTTTGGATGACCTCTAGAGCTTTGTAAGGCTTTTAAATCTGTAAGTAGTCATATAAAACTAGAGCCAAGTAGCAAATGCATTAGAAAAGAATATGAGTGCATTAAAAAAGAATGAAGATTGAAAAGACTATATGAAAAGAGACCAGGAATGAAAACAAGTTAAAACTACCATGACACCAAACAAAGCAATAAATCTAGTTCCACATCCACATTAGAACTAAGAAGAAGACGGGTTAGTCCTATTATTTGTTTGAGGGAAAAGTAAATATAATGGATGGTGCAGGCAGAGCTGAAGTAGTCAATGCTGTCTCACTTCACTCTTCCCAAAAAGAAAAAAAGAAAAAAAAGATTAATTATGACCAGAGTCTAAGGAAAATTTATTTTAACATAGAGACAGACACAGGGAGAATGTGTAAAAAAATAGCTTTAAACGTGTACATAGATCAGATGCATTCAAATCCACAGGCTCAGATAAAATTCTCCCCAAGGTACTTAAGGAACTAGCTAATACAATCTTATAATCATTAGTCATTCTCTTGGACAAACTACTGAGCATGAGAAAAGTCCCAGGGTATTGAAGAAGGCCAAACACAGTATTTATTCTTAAAAGGAAGGTGAAAGAAGAACCAGAAAGTTATAGGTATCAGTCTGATTTCTGTACATAGAAAGGGTCTGATTTTTTTTAAAGCAAACATTTTGTAAACTCTTAAGAGATAATAAGATCTGAAAAAACCAGCCAGCATACTTACGTCAATAATGATGTAATTTTCTTCTTTGTCAGAATGAATGCTCTGGTAGACAATGGGAAATAGTACATGATTTACTGCATTTCTTACATATAAATTATATAAGTTATTCCCATAAGGAAATGAGGAAAATACAGTTCAAATTAAAAGAAAATATTTTTTTCTGAAAAAAAGCAGGGCTTTTTCTCAATTCTTTATCTAAAAGCAGGTTAATCCAAAAGGACTCTTATATGGGGCTGTTTCAATGTGATTTTATACCATACTTAAATAACTTAAGTAACTTAAATAAGAGAATAAAAATATGTGCACCTCAAAATAGGAGAAATCAAAAGTAACCCTGGAGTGACGACCAGACTTCAGTATGATCTTTGCAAATTGGAGCTATATCAAAAATCAGCAGGAGACAATTCAGTCAAGAAAACTGCAAACTACCATTCCCAGGAAGAAAGAAATCAGTCATCAATGCAGCATAGAGACAAACTGGCTATGGGCTGTCATATGGACACAAAGGTCTCTAGGATAAAGCTAATTGAATTCAAGGCTATAATACAATTTCAGAATGATTCGCCAAGAAGTATTCTGTATAAAACTCAAGAAATTATTGCCCTCAGTAATGGGAAAGCTTCATCCAAAGTAATATATCCAATTTTGAGAAAGACAGTGATGCAGACAGACCAGAGACAGTATAAAGCAGAAAAAGATATTTAGGAGGTATGATCTAAGATTTCTTTTGTACAGAATTTTTAAATTCTAAAAGAGAAGACTGTGTAAGAAAACTTGATAATTGCCTTTTGGATTTTTATAGGTTACGATTGACTCTTTTACATGTCTACTAAAGCAAGGACAAAAGTATAATCTCTTTGATTAGCAGTAAAAAGATATTGCTGGATGTCACAAAAAATTCTACTACTTTGACAAGCACTGAAATTGTCAATCCAGGGGAAATTATGGAAATTGTCTTCCTTGAAGATTTTTAGCAGACACTTAAGGGATGTAAGAACGTAAGAATAGCTGAAGCAGGTTACTCCACAGATACGACTATCCAGGACTCCAGGGGAGACAGCCAAATGGTCTTCCTGTGGGCTGAATGGAGCAATGTTTCATACTGTCCTGGAGGGATGGGGGGAAGATAGTGTGCGGCAGTGGATATAAATGCCTCCGCTAGAACATACACTGAATCTCCAGAAATTTTTGACTGGGAGAACAATAAACCAGGATCATTTTACTTGTGTTTAATAGTCTTGATTTTTTCCTCTGAATTTTTCTTGAGAACCCATTTAACATTTTTAGCTTGCACAGTGTCCAGTGCAAACCCTTTTCACAGCCTTATGCAAACTGTGTCCTGCTGATCGTTTTAAGCCATCTGCCTGGCACCTCCACTTAATACTCATAGCTTCTTCTCCTGAAAGAGGAAATGAAGTACATTTCCTTATTCACTGTTCCAGTGCCACTCTCAGTCCTGTCTAACATCTTCCCCCAGTCATATCTTTGGCCTGAGAATGGCAGTCTTTTCGGATAAATGTTTGCTAGGGACAGACAAAGTTACARTGAAACCTCTCATGGGCAGAGGATTAGAGTAGATGGATGAACTGCTTGAAACCCTTTTAAACATCATGAAACAGAGTTATGGCCTGTATGATTCTCCTATTGTTGAAATTTCATGCATGTTCTCTTTACTGCAATCCAAACAATCTCTTAACTAGAATATAAATAGCCTGTTTACCAAAATGTGATTAAAAAAACTAAAATGTTACAGAGAAGCAAAATGGTGTAAATGGCACACAAATGCCCATGTTTTAATCAAAAACATAGCATTCAACTGAAAATTAGATTTTTTTGACACCCATCTAGTTTTCTGATCTGCAGAAAATAACCTATGTTTGAAATATGAATTTATAATGTTGGCAGAAATAATTTCAAAAAGTATTTTTGACAGACATTAAATTTTTTGATCTAATTTTTGCATAAATATTTTGTTTAAAAAATTATCTTAAAAAACATTGAATTTCAAAAAAGGTCCTTTTTCATACAAGAAAAAAAGTTTATATACCATATTTCATGAAGTCTTTAAACTGCCACCTCCTAGCTGAAAGGAAGAAAAGATTAGTTTTATATGTAAAAAAAACTTATTCAGCTTGTATTTCCTGCATGTGGGTTTGCAGTAGCAATTGCTATGTATCTGAGGTTGCATATTCCTAATTGCTCAACAAGGTATATTACACGAAATCCTCTTTTTTTTCCTGCCATGGTTTTTAATAATAAACTGCAGGTTTTACACACAATACATATAATGAATTCTAACATGAGCCATTAAAATAACCTTCATTCAATTATATTAATGGATTTTGAACCAAAATTTGGCAATCGTATAACGAATATCGTTTTTTTCTTCTTGGAAAGTGCAGAAAAAACTAAAATATTAATGTATGAGGCCGAGCAAGAAAAATCCTCTATTTGTAGTTTACCTAGGAAAGAATTGGTGTTAGCTGGCATAATGTAGCTTTGACAATAATATTTAGACCCACTGGTCTGAAAAAAGCCCAGTGCATGACAGGATAATGGATAAGCCCCAGAAAGTCTTTCCCATGCTCTGTGAATCTTGTCATTCGAGAAAATGTAATGTCATCTTGTTAGAGGCCTTTGGTTGGCAGACATGGACAGAGGCACAGAAGCAAAGCCTGTTAGTACTATGTAATCAAAACTGGGCTGTAGTGCTCTTCATATAAGCTTTGAAGCCTTATGAGTATCTATGGGCAAAGTGGTACTTAGAGAGAATGCTAAAGTTAATGTGTTTTGATTATCACAGAGCACATTGGGGAGGTTAAGGCAGCATTGCAGATCAGGCTGTTCATGTTTCCACACAAAACCAGAAAAAACTAGAAGAAATATTCCCCTATAAACAGATTTTTAAATAGTAGGTGTCTTCTGAAAAAAAGGGAAAAGCTTCATTTCTGTAAAAAGAAAATTTAGATAATCTTTTAAAATTTTACAGATCCTTTATTTTCTGAGAAGTAAAACATCACAATTTCTCCCATGAAGTCCTCCGCGGGTGTGGAGTCTTGCTGTAATGATGCTGATGTGTCATTAATTTGTTGCATTTACTGCACGGTTTACTGTGCATATATGAGAGACATCACCAGGCTTACACCCAGGGGTTAAACTTTGCTGCTGAGAGCCTGAATCTGTTTTTACTAGGCCTATTCCTTTATACTTTCCCTTTAGTAGCATCTTGATAGCTTTTTAATAAACAGACTATTTAAAAAAATTGCTTAAAACGTATTCAGGGCTAAGCACTTCATACCCATTAGATTTTTAGTAACATAYCTATTTGCTAGCATATCAAATGGTAATAAAAGGTAATTTATATGGATCCGCAATAAGATTTTTAAAACCCTGTTAGGAAAATATGTGCAATAATTTTAATTACTTTTATTACTTTCATTATTTAAATTAAACATATAGATGTTTGGTTTTAGTGGAAAACTATATTTCTGCAAACTGAGAATCCAATTTTAAACACTTTTTCTGTCTTACTAATTCTCTTTTAAGAAATTCAGTTGATTTGCCATTTATATTTTCGTTTAAGAAATTCTGTTCTCATTTATTTTGTTTGAAATCTCAGCTTTGAAACAATGTAAATGAGATCAGAATGTGACCCAGTGAAAATGGTTTGCTATCAAAGGATTCACACTTCAAGCTGTGTTATGTAGCTTTCCAAAAGTGACATCTGGCCTCTTGGCAAGTTCCTCGGGCAGCTGTGCTGGTGGCTTAGAAATTGCTGATGGGTCTGCCATATGCAGTACCTGCAGTTTGGCTGCTTCAGGCTTGCTCCAATTCCTTGCCCTACTGAATAAAATTTGCTTTGAATTATCTTCTATTTGAAGTTATTGGCATAAAATTCCTTTTTTTTTTTTTTAGTTCAGTCAGCAATGTGGTCAGAAAGGAGAGTTCCAACGTCTGCTGCATTGGCTTAGCTAAAGAAAACAACTCTGTGGTCTAAGAATATCACTGTGCCGCTGGCTGCTGTTAAACAGATCCCCAGGAGCTGATCAACAGGTCTTTACAACTCACCTGTGCTCTTGACTAGGCATTCTGGGTGAATGCATGGCCTGTGTAGCTCTGGAGTGGCCTGGAATCTGCTAATTTTGTTTCCTAGGATAGAATTTGGTGTACATATTCATTATTTCATGGAAGTTTTAAAGTGGTGAGATGTCAATAAAGCTGACAGTATTTATAAACAAGGGTTGCATTCAGGGAATATTTGTCTGTTTGGTATGTTAATAGAATGAAAAATGGGACAAAAGTTCTAAAGACTGACAGAAGAGACCACAGAGAGAGCTTTGTGTTCTTTAGCAGGATGCTTTAATCAATTTGTTTTTCTTCTTTGTCTGCACATCTGTACACAGAAACATTATTTAATGGCTGTATTGCTTTAGCACCTAGAGACCCATATTTCTAACAAGGTATCAATTGTGCTGAACTCTGTACTCTCATAGAAAATACTAATAACAGCAGTGCCTGGCAGCAGTTTGCTGCATTTGAAGATTCTCTCCCTCTCCTGCTCCACCTGAAGTAGTAGATACCATGCCCAGATTAGCCCAGCAGGGATGGAAGGAGCAATGCACAACTGTTTTGTAAATGTTCTCAATGTCAATGATATAAACTCTGAAATAAGCTCTCTAATCCTTAGGTTCTTGAAAGATTTTAATCATTCTTACATATCCAGCAGTAAATGTATTAAACACAAAATCGCAGAAAGATGTTTCTTTAAAAAATTATTTTAAAGTCAGCATGTACTCAGATACACACTTTTAATGAATATTCCTAAACCAGAGTAACTAAGCACACGTTGGCCAGGAAATAGAAACATTTAGATCACATATAGATTATAAACTCTGTCACTCTGAATGATGATGACAATACAGGCTATTACAAGTAATCAACACAACATAATGTTTCCTGTGCACCTTGTGTGATGGATGGGGTGTGATGGGTTGACCCTGGCTGGTAGCTAAGCCCCTGCTCACTCACTCACTCACTCACTCACTCACTCACTCACTCACTCTACCCTAGCGGGATTGGGGGAGAATTGGAGGGACAACAGCAAGAAAAACTCATGGGTTGAGAAAAAGACAGTTTAGCATGTAAAGGAGAAAGAAAGAAAACAGAGAGATTCAAAGGCAATCACTCAACACCGTCCACCAACAGACTGATGCCCCTGCAGTCTCTGAGCAATGGTTTAGCACAAACTTACAATGGGTAAATCATTCCTGACCAACCTGATTGCCTTGATGGGATTTGAGGATTGAGAAAAGTAGAGAATATTTCACACTTTTGATTTTAGCATGGCTTTTGACACAATCTGCTTATATTCTCGCATTCAAGTTGGAGGGTTACAGTATAGATGGATGGAAAAGTAGATGGATGAAAAAGCGGGTAAGTGCTTGAAGTCAGAAGCCACAGATTAACAAAGTCTAATCAACCCAGAGGCATTGTACTGCAAGAGTCTATCCTGGAACCTGTCCTGTTTAATGTCTTTGTCAATGATCTGGGGGAGATAAGAGTGTGCACACTTGTCAGGTCTAGAGATGACAACAAATTGCAGAGTGCAATTAATATGCTTGAGAGCAGGGCTGGTATTCAGAGCTGTAGGGATTATCAAAGAGATCCATTTTGAAAATCACCAAAGACAGATTCAAAGTCCTGCATCAAATATGGACTAATCCCCCACAACAGTACAGTTTGGGGATTGATTGACTAACTGTGCAGCAGCTCTTCCGAAAAGAACGTGGGAATGCTGATGAGCAACAAACTGAAGGCGAGCCAGGAGTGAGCCCCAGCAGCAGAGAGGGCCAACAGCCACGCAGGCTGTACAAAGGGGAGTACAGCCACTAGGCTGCGGGAGATTATGAACCCCTTTTACTTAGAACTTGTTGAAATGCATCTAGAGTTCTATGTCCAGTTTTCTATCCTTCAGTACACGAAAGACATTGATAACTTGGAATGAGTTCAGTAGAGGGCCTCCAATATTATTTGGGCTGCAGGATCTGTCTGTTGAGGAGATGCTGAGGGAGCTGGGCTTGGAAAAAAGGTGGCTTTGGGAGGGGTGACCTGGCAGCTGCATTTCTAGTACCTATGGAGAGGCTAGCAAGAATCATATAATTCTTGCTGACCTCCCCATAAGAAGATAGAGGATTGGTGCACAGCAGGATGAGGGGCAAGGGGCATATTTTGAAACAAAAGAAGTTCTAACTGGATGTAAAGAGAAATTGTTTCCACATGAGGACAGTTAGGCACTGGAACAGGCTGCCTAGAGAGGTCAGGCAGTCTCTGTCCTTGGAGATTGCCAAGACCCGAAGACCTGACTGGATAAAACTTTGACAGATCTAACCCCATTTTGAGCAGGAAGTTGTACTTGAGACCTTCTGAGACCATTTCCAGCCTGGATTATTTGATGAAATTGTTAATCTACAGAGACTATAACAACTCAAGAAGCCATTGAAACTTGCTGTGTAGAAGAGCAAAATGACCAGCAAGAGCTCTGTGAATTGGAAGAAAGTTACCTCTTCTTTTAATCTCACTTACCAAACCTGAGTTTTCTCTTTAAAACCTYTCCTATTTTTCCCTCCTTTATGTTACAGTAAAATTTACAGTTAGAGATTGAATGCCCTTTTGATGGTTTTGGTGTGACCGTTTCAAGAAAACACTGGTATATCCACCTCAAGAAACAGAATATCACCGGGTTGTACTACGCCTTAACAGAGGTACAATGACTTCTATTATTTTTCACTCCTTTATGTTCATAACTGTTAACTACAAGGGAGCTTGAGACCTCCTTTCTGCTCCTGAAACTCTGCAGAGGAATAATTACCAATACAGTGTTTCTTTAGAAAATCTATGAGATTGTCTATGAAATAAGCAATAGATAGGAGAGAGAACACGCTGTTTTCCTGAAAGTGAGTGAATGGCAGAAGTTTTCTTGCAGTTTCACCACTTCAATACACGTACCAATTATGTTACTAGTCTTGCCTGGAATGAAACTCTGCATCAGAGCTGGTTATTTTCCTTCATGTACCCAAGCAAACTATTTGTCTTAAATTTCACTTTATGTGTAAGGTCCTCTGAGTATTTATATAAAATTTTTCTACATGCAAGGTTTGTTTATTGATAATGCAGTTTTCTTTTAGTAAAATACAGGAGATGAAGAGAAGCTTAATACACATATCAGTGGTACTACATAACCTGATTGCTTGCGATTACAGGGAAACTGGACCTAATGAATCTGACAGCCCCTGGCAGCACTATGCTCTGTGTTCTTGCTCACCTCAATGAGCTCACCTCTTGCTCACCTCATGCTGCTTGCATGCCTAAAACACAGTCTTCCTTCCTTAATTCATAGATAACCTATAGGATAAAGTTTTCTGCTATTTAAGGTATGTATGGGGCCTGGATGAGACAGAGTGCATTTTTCCCATAGCAGCCCTGGCAGCGCCATGCTTTGCAGTGGTAGCTGGAAAGACRCTGTCTCTCCAACATCTCCACACACACACGAGTAGGCTGGTGGTGAGTAAGATCTTGGAAGAGGACATAGCAAAGACAGCTGATCCAAACTGACCAAAGCGATGCTCTGTGCCGTATGATGTCTGCTTATCCATAAAAGCTCAGAGGAAGGAGGAGGAGGGGAGGCATTTGTTGTTACAATGTTTGCTTGCCAGAGCAACTGCTATGAAATCTGAAGTCCCATACATCCTTTTAAATAATAATATAAGCCGAATATATCCTTTTTGAATACATGTAAGTAAACATTGTGCATAAACTTTCATATGACTGTCTTTCTTGTATGCTGTATGCTCTGATATCATGCAGCAGTTATTCAGCATCTGAATATCTTATGTCTTTATCTAGTGATTTGGAAAATAGTGGAAAATTATTTTGAATTATTTCTTAGTAATAATGGTTTTGAAAAAAATTCTAATTTAAATATGTATGCTCATTATTAATACATAGCACATGAAAGAGATTTTCCCCCTGTATTTAACTGACTCTCATCCTGTTCAAGATAATCGGTTTAGGTTTTGCTGGAGTTCCCTTACAGAACCTCAGTCATGTAATTAGGCATCTAGTCTGAGTAGTCAAAAAGGCTCAATCTGCAGTAACTGGAGGAGACAGGAAGAAAATAAATTGTAATTCAATTTAATTATATATCAGTTTTTATAATGCTTAAGACATATAACAAATAAAAATGCACAACATGCTATGTTTTACATACCCTGTATTTTATATTATATATACTGTGTATCAGCAGTTGCATAGGTATTTCTGGATATGCAGCTATAAAGACAGGAAGAGAGAGTGGGGAGACTGGGACATCCTCATTCTAACTCCCTCTCTCCAGAGAACATGGTTTGCCCCCACCCCCCCCCCCAGGGGGACCATCTCCCTGGCCATTGTCTCATTGACTACAGAGAAAGCCTGTACATAGCTAAATGTTAGGCTACAATGCCCAACTTCTACAACACCAGCCTCATCAGTCTTCTGCTTATTCACAGGCAATACCTGTCTTATAGAAGGCCTGCCTTAAAAGAGCTGAACTTCATACTTCCAATACAAATGATAATTTTCTCTGCCCTTAAGCTGGTGTCAAGGTACAGGCACAATTGATTGTGTCAGTGTGAAGTATAACATACAACGGATATATAGAACTGTTCTTTCTTTATATGATAATTTTTTAGCTCACAAGCAACATCTCTGAAGCAAACATGACAGACGGTAATACATGTAAGTACTCACTCTGAACCTGAGGTCTCATTGTTTTTAAACTAGCTTAGCAATGGCATACCGAGGAGATAGTTTAAGACAGCTCCTGCCATATAGGAAAACCAAGTGTTTAAAGCAAAAAGAACTTTTTAGCTAAGAAGTTTGACTTGGTTCCTGAGATTTCTTAGTTTTCTTTCCCATTTGTAGAAGCTTGGAGGGAGGAACTGAGGAACAACTGTCTGTCAACAGAATTACACTGATTTAAATTTTCAGATGGTCCTGCTGGGTGTTAGCAAGCATCTGTATTCCAGGAAGAGTTTTGAATCACAGTAAACACCTAGCTCTTTCGCTCAGAAGATTATTGACGAAATCAAACAGTATTCATGAACAGTTATCAAACTTTTTACATAATGCAGAGTGGTTTTTATTTTGCTATTTGGTTCCATGGATCACTTGCAAACATCTTACCATAACCTGAGTACTCAACAGTTTTTTTTTTTCTCTCCACAACATCTCAGAAGCAAATACTCATATCATAAAAGCATAGAATATGCTGAGCTGGAAGGGACCTTTCAGAATCATCAAGTCCAACTCCTGTCCCTGCACAGGACAGCCCCAAGAGTCACACTATGTGCCTGAGAGTATTGTCCAGACATTTTTTGAACTCTCTCAGGCTTCATGCTGTGACCACTTCCCTGGGGAGCCCATTCCAGTGCCCAGCCTCCCTCTGGGTGAAGAACCTTTTTCTAATACCCAACTAAATCTCCCCTGACACAACTTCAGGCCATTCGCTCAGGTCCTGTTACTGGTCACCACAGGGAAGAGATCAGTGTCTGCCCCTCCTCTTCCCCTCACGAGGAAGTTGTACAATGCAATGAGGTCTCCTCTCAGTCTCCCCTTCTCCAGGCTGAATGAGCTAAGTGACCTCAGCCACTCCTCATACAGCTTCTCCTCAAGGCCCTTCACCATCTTCATTGCCCTTCTTTGTATGCTCTCTAATAACTTTATATCTTATATTGTGGCACCCAAAACTGCCTCCAAGACTCGAGGTGAGGCTGCCCCAGTGCGGAGCACAGCAGGACAATCCCCTCCTTTGCCCTGCTGGCGATGCTGTGCCTGATGCACCCCAGGACACGCTTGGTTCTCCTGGCTGCCAGGGCACAGTTTCTGCAGCACTGCTTTCCAGCTTCCGTAGTTAATATCCAATTAATGCAATTGGTAAATACTGACAGCAGCTTTGAAGTCGTATTTTAGCAAGCATGACCTAACCAATGCATATTAACCATAGCTATAACCCCATCAGTAATACTTGTCAAATAGCCTCCTCTAAATCAACCCAGTAGTTTTTCACATCCTTTTCTGTTATCTTAATCTCAGGCCTTGTCCTAGTCATTGTCCTAAGCATTTTCTTGCAGCTGTGACAATTACTAGTAGAACAGAAAATATCTTTCAATACACCTTGAGGATGATTAAAATCAAATCTGGCACTGCAATTATATTTCAACAAGTTATGATGTCTCTTCCATACATAGCATTATCCTGGTAGAAACAAACAGTGGGTGGATAACAGTCATCAAGCCTGGATGGGGAAGAGAAGTAGTTTAAATAATGCTCAAATAGAGTCTGATATTATATCGTAAGTCACACCCAGAGCTGAAGAGACATTGATCCTTAAGATAAGGCCTTGTCTTTCCTAGGACTACCTTAACGAAGAAAAGTAGTCCATATAACCCAGAAATCGTAAACTACTAATTCTTGGAGTGGCAAGCTTGTTTTTCTAATTATCTCTTATTTTTGTCACTAGCACATCCATTACCCAAAGTGAATTTTAGTCAGGTTGGACATGCACACATAGTGACTTATATTTCTGTTGTAGCTGAGTAGCACTTTTCAGCCCAATTTCAGGAAAAGAAAAATACTGCAAATCAGGCTCAATAGAAAGTAGATAATAAAAATATAATGACACATTATATCAAAAAGGATATTTCTGATTTCTTGGAGTGGATGAATGGATATATAGAGAGACCCAAGGAGACAGTGATATCATGAGAGAGATTAATTTCTGTAACTTCCAACAACTTCTGAGAAATTAATATTCCTTAATATAGAAACATGAACATCAAAGAAGAATCTTTCATGCTTTCAAGTGTAAGAAAAAAAGAAGAAAAAAAAAGAACGAGAAAAAAGAAGTAAAAATAGACATTTGAGTGTCAGGAGAAAAAATTAAAAATCAATTAGTTATAGTGTAAGTACCCCTCTCCATGTTTGATATTCAAGTGCTTTCAGATAGGTGCAGTGCAAAATTCTATTTTTAATAAGAATGTTAATTACATTAGTTGGGAGATTTACTTTCTAATAGTTGTAAAGCTATTGCAACAACAACCTGCTAGCTGAGCTCTGTTCGAAACATTGTTAGGGCAGCCACTTTTAGCTTGCTTTAAGCTCTTTAATATAGGAATCATGGTAGTATCAGATACTGTTGCAGCGGTCCAGAACACCTCAAGGGACCGGCCCCAATGGTGGGCGGTGTCAAGGGTTTGACCCTGCCTACCTGTAGGAGTGTTCCGCCTCCAGAGGCCGTATTTGGTTACTATTCCAGATTTTTCTTTCGGGTTGTACCCCTCGTTGGTCCCTCTCCTTGTCACTCCCTTCCTTCCCGCCCCTATTGGTCTGTTCCCATCTCTCCGCCCTCTGGCCCTCAGTTCATTGGCCCTGAATGCTTTGCCTGCCTTCCGAGCACCCTATTTCATCCTGTGCCCTCAGCCCCATCTTGGTTCTTCTGTCCCTGACCCCCGGTAATAAACTGCTGGGCTCATACAGAGAACCCGTCCGACTCCTTTGTCGCCGCTCGCCGCCGTAGACGATTGTGTCCTCGGGTGTTCACGGTGCTCTTYACCTGAGACCGTGTGAGCTGCTTAGGCCGTCGCCTGAAGTGCTCCCAGCCGGGGCGCTCTTGGAAGGCTGCGGCACCCAACACCTCTGGCACGCCGCGGCAAGATACCAATCTGAACAAATACTCTCAAAATAGTCTAGTCATTGAAAAACTTCAAACTGTATTCTAGCAAGAACTCAAACACAAAATTTACTATACATATGATGAAAAAATAATTATACATTTACGAACATGTGAAAACTTGTTTGACAACCAAGAAAAGACAGTAATTGAGCTACACCGGTGTGCTGGTTTTGGCTGTAAACCAGCAGGGGAAATTAACCCCACACCGAATGCCTCGAGAGATTTTAGGTCAAAATTACAATTTTAATAAAAAAGGTTAAAATAAATGCAGTAATACAGAAATATGGGCTTAAACAAACCGACAGAGTCACGGTACAACCTGATACCCTGTTGACCAGGGTGGTAGCTGTGCAGTCCAGTTAGGCACTGGTCCTGCAGGAAGGCCTGGTAATCCAGTTCCGGTAGTGGAGTGGAGTAGCTATGTCCAATTCTGAGGAGTGGAGCCTAGTCGAGTCGAATCAAGAGTCCCGTCGAGTCGAGAGTATCTTCTCCCATCCAAAAACCCTTGTTTTATGCTGTGCATCTGGGCTGGCACCTCCCCCAGGGGCGGGGACTTTCACAATGGAAAAGGATCTTCCCGATGTTCTATTGGTTGTTTCGGTAAGGAGCTTGGAGGAGTCCTAGGGTCCTTCGAAATGTTCCTGAGGGGTTCAGGCTAATTAGTCAGGCTGGCTGGTGCTAATGGGCCATTACCTGAGATCAGATAACCAGGGTGGGTAGTGCTTCCTGTCGGTTGGAGTGCTTATCTCAGTTGAGATAAGGAGTCCCAGGTGTGTAATTATGAAATTTATCCAGCTTTTGTGGGTGGTAATAGAATATAACTAACCCAGGACAACCGGGCAGTTACTCCAGAGAGTGCATAGACATATACAGAAGCAAAGTATTATAGCACCAGATCACTTATTTTGTTTAACCAGTGTCTGTTCCAATTGCTACAACCAGAAGACAGGATACTCCAGCTGTACAGTTTGCACGTCTCTCTCATGAACAGTAAGTGGGATCTACCCCTACAATCTCACCCTAACAGTTGCATCACCAGAAAGCCTTCATCTCTGAAAGGATCTTCCAATTCTTTCCCCATGTCGCACTTCTTCCCTTTTCCTTTCCTTCTCACTGCCCCAAGGGGAGGTGTAGGTTACTCTGGGTAGCAGGATGGCAAATGGGGTTCTTGGACTGGAGAAGCTGAGAGGCAGGAGGCACCCATGAAAGTTGTTAGAAACCACAGGCTTTCCCCTGATCTTCAAATGCCCTGACTGCAAGCCAGGAGAGGAAACCCTCTATGGATTCATTCTGCAGTCTGGAAAAGCATTTGAGTTCAAATCTCATCTTCTAGGCAAGTGCAATAATCATTACTTCTTACTCAGAAAGGAGTAAGAGCAAAATCTTCTTCCTTTCCTGACAGAGAAACACGGTACACCAGGTATCACCTCCAAGGTGATTGATTCCTTGCTCTTTTTCTTAATAGACAGGATTTCTAATAAATGGTTCAGGCACGTCAGTCCCAGAAAAGGATGATACTGTTCTCTCTTATTCTCAAACTACATCTCAGATGTGTCTTTTCTGGATTGCTCTTCAGAGGCACCTTTCTCTCTGCAGTTACTGCAGTCAGATATATTTAAAATATTTTTATATTTTCAACCTGTAGCATGCTTTTCTGTAAATATTTTTTTAAAATTATACTAGGTTTATGGTTGCTTTTCCAGAACACCTCSTCTATCATGTTTTCTTTATTTGAACACACATTTAATTTGTTGAAAGATATCTTTTTGCCTCTATTAACCTTTTTTTACTGAGAAATTTAATCATCTTGCCTGTTTATTTTTCCCTTTTGGAGCCTTTTTCTTTGATTTATGTTTGCTAATACTACTGTTATTTTAAACAGTCTCCAGTGCTTATATGTTGTGAACTCAACTTAGCCTTTAAACTTCCTTTAAGTAGCATCCTCATTTTTCTGTCATTTCCATTTTCTACAGTTCAAAGATGTAGTAAATGTTGTTCTCTCCTATAAGGATTTTGAGTTTGAATAACCCTGCATTAGGACAAACAACATGGTCAATTGTCTTTTGGTTCTCTGAAATAATCAGTGTGGAAATATACTGTATTGGAGAAATGTATGTAAATTGTTCAAAGCCATTTAAAATAAACAAGTTTAGCAACAAGCCTTTTCATACTATTTTAGACTTTATTGTTCCATTCTTCCTATTTAAAAACAGGCATTTTCCTGTGCTGTCCAGAGTATAGTGTGGTCTTCTCTGAAAGTCACAGTTTCGTCAGTGATCAATATTTGCCAAGTGCCAGCTTCTAAGGAGCACTTAGAACTTACATGTTAAGTTCTCTGAATACTCTTCTGAAGATGGTAAGCCTGTTTACTTGACTGTGTAAGGACACTAGAGGGAATATGTTCTTAATTTAGTCACTATGGTTGAGTATGTAAGCTTATGTGGCATGAATCCAGGCCTAAGAACACAGATTTTAGAGAGATAAAAAGCAAATACAGTAGTGACTCCAGCTGGCCAAAGTTTTTTATTCATTTTGGCCATTTTAAAGTATTATTTGGAACTTATAACCTACTCAAAATACAAAAAAAAGTGCTAGAATTATATGTAAATTAGATTTCTGTATCACTGATGTTAATACTTTTACAGTCAGATGGTCAGTGTTTAGATGATACACAAGAAATTTTACATTAGTGATAAATTACATTTATCTCTACTATCCTTTGTTGCATTTATTTAACATATAATCAGTTCAAATAAGGTTCAAAATATGGCAAGAATAGCATCTTTGGAATCAATTTGGTATACAGATTGAATAGCGTTGTAGAACACTTTGCTCAGAAAAAATAGTTTTTTATTAAGAAATATTGAACTAGTCAGGCATAAAATATTATAAAAAAGCAGCAGTTGCAATGCAATGGCAGAATGAACAATGAAGAACTTTTGCACCCAAGGGAAGTTGCTGAAGGAAGTATGTACTGTTGCACAAGCAACAGAAGACTGCAATCTTTGCTTAAACCATTATGAACTTTCGCAGGTTGTTTGTGGTTTGTCCTGATCAACCCAGATTGGGATAGCAGTGCACATACAGGGTCAGCACCAGTGCTCTCAAAAATTGTTAACCCCTGGCAGGTCCATGGCGGGAGTTACACAGTGAGAAGCCACCGAAACAGCCTCAAGCACAGCCCGTGGGTCAGGTTCTCAGCAGCTGCCCCCAGTGGCTGGGAGTGAATGTTTAGTGCCAGCAAGAGATGTGAGCTTCCTTGCTAGCAAATGTGCTGTGTACACCTGTGGTTCCGGAACCACTCAGGAGCACAGAAATTAAACGCCAGTTCTTTCTGTTCAAAGTTAGATGAACAGATGTATGCATTGAATCAACTGCAAGACTTTTTGCTGCACTGCTGTGAAGTATAAATACTAATGGTTTATGAATTTATTGTTAATTTTTCAACTAGAAATAGATGCATAATCTAGCATTAAGGTATTTGTCTTAATATTTAATATTGGTTTCTCTGTCTTTTAACATTTTCACTTTCTTTCCTTCTCAGAGCAAGTGGAGATCTCAAAAAGAAAAAAAAATAATTTACTTCGTTCTCAGTAGTTCACATTTCTTTCTTCCAGAATAGCCACTTTATAATAGAGTAATGACAGTGTAAATGTCAACAGAGAGACTGTTTAAACATTTCAAGATGGAGGACACATTTCAGGAGAACAGGAGAACAGGTACAAGGATGTAAAATTACCCAAAGATTTACAAAGGTTCAACAAAAAAATCCAGCACAGTTAAAAATAAATAGATTAAAACATGGGAGTACTGGTTAAAACAAAAAAACTTAAAAAAACCTTTTCCTATTCAAATGAGAAAAATAAAAATTTTTGTGCAAACTAGGACAACTGAATTACTAAAGCTTGTCAAAAGTTCTTTGAGAAGCAAATAAATGCAAAAAGCTACACAGTAAACTTTTAAAATAAAATGCTTTTTAAAAATAAAGTTATTAAGAGATAAAAGGAGATTTAAAGAGATGTGATCTATATGTTCCCTATTTCTTCCTTCCTTGTCTGAAGTATTTGCAAATATCCTTTCTTGTATACAGAAAAATCAGACTAAGTGGACTTTTAGCCAGGCTCGTAGTAGTAGTTTTGGAATCTTAGAGCTGAATTCTATCACTATGGGGTAAAGTTCTTAATACAGCCTTGGAAACCTGCTCCAGAAGAAAAGCTTTGTTTCTATTCCTCATTTGAATCAAGAAAATGAAAGAAAGCAGATAGAAGTCTCAGGATGGAGCATCTCAATGGTACTAAACATAGTTAAAAAGAAAAAAAATATGCTAATCAGGCTGAGAAATGGCCAGATTGGAAGGCTGTGTATCCAAGTTTGGTTTGAGCACCCAGCAAACCACAGCACCCTAATTCAGAGCGGTAGCTCTGGCCGTGTAACATCTTAACAACTACACTGAGAGCACACCAAATTGCATTTATAGCACAGCAGAGCCAACAGAAAGATTTCTGGAATTCCTGGCAGAGGAATAAGCCTATATCATCGTATTGTTGTTAGATCAATCTCTGAGTCAAAATGTGCATTTGCTTAAGAAATCTGTTTGCATGCATGTCGTAAAAACAATGTCTCTGATCCTATAATATGCTCATTTTGACTGAGCAGCTGAATGGTTCAGAAGATTTTGAAAATTTAATTGAATGAATATTTCATACAAATTCCCCATGGTACAATAATTTTCCCTGATTGCTACCAAATCACGAAAGCAAAGGCTCTATTTTTACAGATGTGCAGAGCAGGTAAAATGTGCTTTGGATGTGTTTTAAGAAATAGTTAAATAATGCCTCTTTCAGGACATCTCTTAATTATTTTTACATATATAATGCTTTTAAATAATCTAATTAAACATAATGTTCTGCATATTGAGAATTTTTTCTGCCAGAAAGTACTTTTTTTTAAGAATTCTGTTTTAAAACTTTACACCTATTGGAATTGTTTAGATATTCAATTCATTAAGTTCCCTACAAATGTTATGGTTATCAATTTATGCTTTTAAGGAAGCAGTGTGTATAGTAGAGTTTGGACACTATGTACATTAAATTGGTAAAGAATGCTGAGATGAGTTCCTTATCTAATAATGAAGAAAACATGATCTTCTATCCTTTTTGGTCCATTTTATATTGTAACAGTTTGCAGACTGCTCAAGATTGCTCCTTTAATGAAAAGTATAATTTTGAGCTTTATTTTAGGCCTTTCATGCTCAAATATGTACATGTATGCACACTTGCATGTTCACTGAAGCTATTGATTAGCTCTTTTTCTGCCAAAGAGAGGTAATATAGAACATGTTGGTAAAATAGCATCATCTCGATATATCTACCGTAACACCTGCTGTAAAATGCTGCATTTTAGTTAATTCTGGAAACATTCAATGGCAGCACAATTCATTGTTAGAAATAATGTATTCATATTAACACTAAAAAAGACAAAGTTGTTGAGGTTTAATTATGTCACATGAAGACATCAGCACCCAGTTTATGTTCAGAAATGTTTTTCATGTTGTGCTTTCAAAGCTTAGATGTTAGGAAGGTGTAGTGGAAGCTAAGTTCGGAAACTCCGATACAAACTAGGTGCTACCTACTTATTATTTTCATCTTTTTTTCAGTGACATTGATTGGAGTTGTGCAGTAAGGACAGCTCTTGTTCTTGCTGACATAGGTACCAAATGTTTTGATCACAATATATGTCTGCAGTACAGTTAGTGCAGCCAAAGGAAACCATAAATTGACATTGGGAATGCAGTTTTAGTGACCAAGAACAAGAACCTTCCAGGACCAACCCTTTGACATCTTTGGCTTTTGTGTTTGAGGCAATTGAATGCTGTATGCCAGCTACTTTGTTCATCAATATTTTCTTCATGAAGGTTTCTGTCCACCAGAAAAAAAGATGTCTGAGGTTTAAACAAATCTGTGCTCTAACAATTCAGATGTGCTAGCATGCTTCTCTGCCTTTTGAATATTAATGAATTCAAGCTCCCACCCAAGTAATAGAGTATGAATGCACAGAAATTTATGTCTGGATTTTCACTGGTTTTTTCCATGGTATACAAGAAATCTTGGGAAAAGTGGGGAGAGAGATGGAGTTAATATATGTATTTACATGTTTGTATGTATGTGTGTTGGATTGTGTAAACAATTTGCTTATACAAATCAAAGTAATTTTTTTCTACTTGACATAACATTCATTTAAATGTCATTTTGTCTTTTAACCTTAAAAATGTTATTTCATATTATTAAAACATTTGAATCATAAAAAAGAAACAGAAATTAAAGCAATTCGCATTTTCGTGCATCAGATAGTTTTAATCTGCTGGTTTAAGTTTTAAAATATAAAGGAAGTATAAAATAAAACTTCTGGTCATGTCAGAGTGTTTGACAGGGAGTGCAATACACTCAAATCAAGATGTAAATTGAAGCAAGATGCAAAACAAATACTTTCAATTAGGAAGTTCAAGAAATGGAAGTGTATGCAAAATAGCTAAACTCCTGAAAAAGGAACAAGATCTGCAGTCTAGCCATCTGAGTTCAAAATGAGTCTCAGAGGCTGAAAATAGTGACACTGCAATAGAACTATCCCTGAATTCCTGTCACAAAAGCATTGCCTGATAAGGCTGGAGCAGGGAGATAAGTGCATAACGCTGAATAAGACACGGTCATAAGACTGAAGAGCAGTAAGGAGACCTTAATAGTTAATGCCTGAGGGACAGTACAGTGCTTATTTGGAAGACTAATTATCTGAAAAGAAAGACTGAGTGAGTATGTAGATTCCCCAAAGCAGGCAGGAACAAAGAAGAAAGCAAGAGAAGGTAGTGAAACATTGGCCAGCTTTGTAACTAAGGGTTCTCTGCAAAAGCAAGTTTCAAGAGAGTGAATTAGTTTAATGTGTATGAAATAGTGCTGGACCCTTTTTTCTCCCTCTCCTTGTGACTGTTTTCCAGAACCACATTTAAGTGTCAGCAAAGATTTTTTTTCATTGCATTCGTTGTGCAGTACTAATCCATTTCTTGTGCAGTGCTAAGCAGCAGTTGGTATCACCACAAAGCTCTCTGTGGCAGAGGCAAGCAGCTGGGGGTTAATAGCTGCATATCAGCAGCTGATCTGTAATGAGAAGTTCCCTAGAGCACCCACTTCCCAGCACTGTAAATGTAGCAATTTGCATGTTGCTCAATTAATATGCCATCCCTTATTTATGTTTGCAGTCTTTACATATTTTACATCCATGATTGATGATGTATATGCAACAGCACAATAAACACATTAGAAACCAGATGGGTTGGTGGATGAGATTAGATTATTGTTACTGTCATCCCCATCACAGATCAATCGGATACAGTCTGATCAAACAAGAAATCCACTTCTAGTTAATTAGCATAACCTCACAGTATTATAGTTTATTGGGAGGTACTGTCCCCAGCACAACTTATTAAGATGAAATGCTATGATGAAACTGTAAGTGCAGGCGTCACGTACTCTTAGAATGCTTCCTAAGAAATTCAGCCAGACAACATCAATGTTTTTTCATTGTCCACAGAGTCTGTGTCTGAATCAAGATCCATCAAACTTATGATCTGCTCCAGTGATTGCTTCCATCAAAACAAACCCCCTCCCAAAACAATCCAAAAAACCCACCAATCCAAACATTGAAAAGGCAAATAAACTCCAGCTTCATCTAAGACACTCAAGAGATGTGAAAGCCATCCCTTTGCCCATCAGAAGGAAGATTTGAGAAATTAATTTGTATAGTGTCTTTCTGGCAAGGATAATGACTGAAGCTTTGCACAATTATGCTAGTTAGCATATTAAATTTTTTAGGGGGTCCTACAAAGAAGCCAGCAATTTCAGTACCTGTGCTTCCTGTTATGAAATAACTGTCTTCTGCTAGTTTTCTGCTGGATGATGAACCAGATTAAAGGAGAGCATGATATTGACATGCCAGGCTGTGTATAACAGACTTACTAAAATTATATCATGTTCTAGAACTAGGGTATGCCATAATTGGTAAGTGTTCTAAAAATTGGCCAGAATAGACCATCATTCGTCAGGATATGTCATAATTTTTCCCTATGCATTTTTTTTTTTTTAGCTCTGTGACTAGTGGTATAACCTAGGGATAGAGATTTCTTTAATAGAGATTTATGTGGTTTCCTAATGCATTAATCTTTGCTTCTATGATTTCCTCTCTATTGAATCTTCATGTTAGGAAACTGTCAGCCTATCTCATTCATTTCATTCTCAAATTCCCTATGATGTACACTATGATTCTATATATGTTTAATAAATTGGATGGATGGGAGTGAGATATCTCCTCAGAAGAGATTGAAGAGAGCTTTTATATCAGGCAGAACATTATTTCTGTCTCTGTGGCAACAAATAAATACTTCCCATTTTCTAATAATACATCTAGGTAATGTATCTGCTTCATACTGAATGATGCATTAAATTTTTCTCAAATATGCTACAAAACTTTCCAATTTTACCCCTTTCCCGTCTTAACATAAATATTGATGTGTCAACTTGTGTGAGCTACAGACCTATGTTGAGCTAAAACTGTCAAGTCAAATAAGTCCATTTAATTCAGGATTTCCTCATTAAAAGGTATAATCAATTTTGATTTTTTTCTGATTCTTTGTGTCTTATAATGCATTTAACTCTGTGCATGCATTTTTGTAAATATGTTGTTTAGATGTATTTCAAATGAGTCTACCTCTTCATCAGATACCTGTATATGACCTATTTTTCTTTTGGCAACTGCTGAGAAGGTGAGAATTTGATTCTTCGAATACTGAACATGTGCCAAGTTAGCAATTTAATGCTAGTTGCAGTGGGCTCAATCAGAGCATCAGCTGTATGCTATTCAACTCATTAAGCAGGAGTTGCACCCGTCTCACTAAGAATCAATAGTGAGAACAATGTGTGGAGAAAGGTATCACTGTCATCTTCAGAGTGATGTGAAACACAGTGAAATGTACAGGGAACCATCAACAGAAAACAAGAATCATATATTTAACATTCTGGGGAAAATATATCCTTTTTGCTATAGTTTTAGAGTACTGAAGCTRTTGAGGCTCTAATAAAAAAAGTAGGGGTTTGGTTTTCCTAGGGAAGATGTAGTGCTAATACATCTTCAATATTTATATCAGTAAAGACAGCAAGAGAGCTTTACTGTAAAACTGCTCCAGGTAACTTTTTCCACTGTGGGCACAACTGTCCCTAAGCTCAAAGAGATGGTGTATCACTACCATGTGCTAAAGCTGCTACAAGTGAGCATTAAGAAAATAAAAATCAGCTCCTACAAAGAAAGGTACATTCCTGCTGTAGCTATAAAACGAAGGGATACTTAGACTTACTGAGTAAAAGTACTTCTTCAGCAATTCAGTGTAATATGCCTTGGCTTTGCTGAGTACACAAACCTTCTAAAGCTGCTTAGTGAAGTGATATGACACTGCTTAGTACTGCTCTAAGGGAACCCACAGGGGTTACCAGTTCCACCTACACACTATGTTGATGGCCCTTGCCTAATCCAGGGTACATGCTTATTTCCCTAACTGGCTGACAAAATTTCAAAAACTAGATGTAATGAGATCTGGTTTTTCTTCCTGTGAAACCCAGATACCTGAGGGTTTGAGAAAAATGAGGATGAGAGCTGGAAACTTGTCTTCTATTTCTCTCTAATACATTTTCAGTCATATTTCTACTCACAGCAAGTGATAATTATTGGGATAGTGCTCATACTTTAGTTAGGTTAGTAGGAAAGCCTCAGGTATTTTGAAAATAAATATTTACTAGACCACATATGATAAGTTTTGAAGTCTTTCTAGAACCTCCTCATTACTAATAAAATTTTTACAGACTAATTATTGTATCAGCTACCACTCAAGACAATAAATTACAGTTTTCTTGTGCCTCTGCCTTTCCAAGTTAATGGTTCCGCTTTCATAGCATCTTCTGGTCAGTTGTGCAAATCTACCTTCTTCTTACGTTTTTCCATGGTACTTTTAATGATGAGCATGTAAAACTACCACAGTGAAGTCCTCTTTCTCTCACTATATTTAAACAGACGCATATTATTTTTTCTCTCTAAAATCAGACAATAAAGAGAGGAAAACTGATTCACTGGATTTGTTGTCTCACTTTTCTTATTCCAAAATTCAAAAGATATGGAATAACATTAGACTAGGAATTCTCTTCCTTTTATGCCCTTTTTCAGTTACACATTTCTTCAAATAAATCCTTTTCTCTATGCCAACTATATACATGTGAATGAAATTTTTAACAGATTTGATAATAACCTTAATTTCAATAACATAAAAATATTACTGATAAGGCAGCAGATACCTGTATATTACCTACCACTTGCTCACTCCGCACACAAAAATGTAATCATAAATAAGAAACCAAACTTTATCTTACATGCAGCAGCAGACTACATAAATACCCTCTAAATAAATATATAACCTCTTTAAAAATATGAATAGTAATAAGCTCTGTGAACTTTAAAAATGCTTTTCTGCACTTATTAGAAGATAATATATTCTTCATAAAGATAATGCACTTATTTCTCCCAAATCCTTGCTTTTTGGGTAAATCCCTCAGCTAGATGACACAAGCTTGGCTTCAAACAGGAGACTCATATGTTTGGTTGGGAATAAAATCTACTGATTTTGAGCATAAGGTGATGAGAGCAATATGTTAAATTTCATTTACTTTGAATCTTATAAACTGGATGTTAAAACAGTACTGAAGTTTAAATCCAGCAATCTATCATAAGCTTTAGTGAGAATTGTTGTGGAGGTTATATTGTTTTTTATTTTATACACACTGTCCTGAATTGTAGATAGTATTGAATTAATTTCTTTAATTATACCTCTCTTGTCCTTATTTCATACTGGATTTATGTACTTTCACCTTACAATAAGGTGAGCAGCTAAAAGCTCCTGCCCTTATTTGTTAGTTACAGCCCAGAAAGATCAAAACCATTGTGAATTCTGGTAATTTCTTTTGAGAGAAAATGCCTTTAAATCACCTTCAACATCACAATAGAAAAGTATAAGGAAATACATCAGCGCACTTCTACTGCACCTTGTGCCCACTTCCTAGTGGTAGTGCAGAAGTCAAAAAGTGGAGAACGGGGCTGTTCAATATGAGCAATGGCATTGGACCCGGGCTATGGTTTTGCTACCCTGATCCCCAGCATAAGGAAGTGATCACAGAACACAATCACAAGGGGCAGGATTAGGATTTTAATGTCTGTAAAGSTCTTTGAAGAAAAGTGTTCACTGATTGCAACAGTACAAACAGAGACTGAAAACAGTTTGAGTGTTATTGCCCCTGGTCAAATAGTGCCATAACGCTGAGAAGAGAAATGCCTTTAAAATATTAGCCTTGAAGTAAAATCACTTCTGTTAACTTTATTCATTTTTTCTAGTTAAGTGTGGGCTTCCCCCAACTCAGTATGACAGATACTTCGCATAGTGTTTAAAATAAAGTTCTGTCTGCATCTTATCATGTAAAGAGTTAGTTTTTCAAGTTAGAAGTCTCCCAAGTACTCTTTAAGTATATTCCTCTTATCCTTTCACTTTCACAGCTGTTTCACATGCAATTTAAAATACATGATTACCAGCACTAGGACAGAAAGCTGGTTTAACACTTTGCAAGTACCTAAGCTAGATTTTATTCCTCTCTTTTCTCGTCACTCTTCTTCTCTTTGTTCCACTCCCCTGTTCTTATTACATGAACCTGGTGCCTGTCAGTCTCCCCTAAGAGCAAATCTATTGAAAAAGGGAAAGGGGAAGGGGCGGGATCAGAGATGAATGTTATTGAGGCTTGTAGCACTTTTCAAAGTTAGTTTCAGGAAGCTGACCGGACAGCGTGAATGGGACTTGTTGGGGTGCAGGAAGGTAAGGCTTGTGAAGAGAAAAGATGCACAATCTTCCCTCTTGGTGGCAGAGTCTTTGTTGTTTTTGTTGCTCATGAAAACAGCTTTTGATTTCCATGACCTGTTTCTGTGACCCACCAAAATCCTCTTCCTGTGAATGGGGCAATGTCTAAATATCTCTTTAACAATCATATATCCAGCCAGATATTGAATTATAGTAAAAGAATGCTTATTCCAGTTTTCTGAGTATGATAGAAATAACATATGGTCTCTTGTAGAAACACGTAGGCATCTAGTTATATGCTATTTTATGCCAATGCAAACACTTTGAGAATCCGGGGTTTGAGTCTCAGGACCAAAAGAAAGAAAAATTCTTCTTTCTCTGTGTACTTGGTTGTCTTTTGGAACCTAAAAGCCATTGAAGTCGATGAAAAGACTAATCAAACTCATCTCCTCCACTTAGGAGTCTAGACATCAAATGTGTCATGACAGCTAGGCTGTTTATTGTCCCTGTGTACTAAATAGGAAGAAGTGTCTTCAGACTATGTTTTTCCCCCCGTCTTTGGGAAAGAAACACTCTGTGAAAAAGCTCATTGCTTCCCAATCAACACAGATTTCCACACGCTCAGGTACAATGCCTAGATTTTACAAAACTGAGGTTATTAGACCTGGCTCTCCTGTCTGTCTCAGTTCTGTGTGGGTTTCAGTTGACTTCAGTATCTTCAGCGTTTTCATAACATCAACTGAAATTGATAAACAGGGAAAAGATATTTCCTCAAATTTCCACACCTTACTTCAATTGTCCAAACTTTTACACACTTACCACTGGAGACTTTGGACAAGGCCCAGCAGATAAGACATGGTTGGAGTAAACATGAACTTGTATTTAATGATCAAAGATAAAAAATTCTTTTACTTGTAAAAGACCTTTACTAAAGGTTTATACGCGTGCCAATAACTTCAGTAAATCTTATTTTATTTAAATTATTTTGCTTTCCTTGGTTTGGTTTTGTTTCAGAGACTATGTAAAAATTGTCTTCAGTGTGTGTATCATTTCTTTCATTTTAAGAACTAGATGGCATAACAACTGCTCACATTAAGGACTCTGACATAAATTCTGAACACTATTGCATATAAAATAGTCTAAATTATGTTGTTAAAGTTCTTAGCTGAAACACAGTCTACAGGACATATTTAAATAATACAAGATGCTGGGCAATGCGGTGGAAGCCTGAAAATTCCCAGTAATTACAGATTGAAGCAGAGCTCTAGTGCACACTTTGAGACAATTAACATTAAGCAGCAGTAAAAACAAATATTACTGGAAATGGTTTATGCTCTAAGGGGTATTTGAAAGTCATCTACATGTGGTTTCTTAACTCTATATTTCTGAAAAGGTAAGTAACTAACTAAACATACTGGTCATCAAGACCAATAACTGGCATTACTATGTTGTGGTTAGTAAAGTAGGATTAAAAATCTAGATTATAAGCCTCAATTCTTGGCTAGCTCACTGACTTTGTATGAGATGCTGTTTGCTTTTGTTCAGTTTGTATAACCCTAAACCAGGAGAATAATGGTTAGTTCCCAGGGCATAGTGCTTGAGAGTGTAGTTCGGGGAATTAACTAATTGACATGTGCGTGGTGTGTTACATTCCTCAAAGGTGTACAATATACTGTTAATGTGTTATATTACTACTCCACTGAGGGATTCTATTGACTGATGGCTGGATGTACAGCCTGAAGAGCTCTTCAAATCAGTGTCTCTTCAGAGCAATTAGGTGGCAGCAGTGATCATAAATATATTTTGTTTAATCTCCACTTGGCAAAATAGTTACGCATTTGCCTTTCACATCTAGATCCAGTCATCATGATTGAGATCTTTGTTATTTTTTTGAGTGGCTGACTCCAGCAGTCATTGGCTTAGTCTGACACATAGCAGTCAAAGGCACAGTATAAATGTAATTACCCAGGCACTGGTAGAGCAAATACTATGATGTTCAGCATGCAGGAGAGCAGAGTCTGATTATGAAAAGATTCAACTTTTCCCCTGAACTATAGTCAAGAATATTAAGATCAAGAAAAAAAATTAAGATACCAGAATAGGTGAAAAATTTGGAATTGCCCCTGGTTTCTCTTTGCCTGGAACAGTGGTAGTTTACTAGTGCTGAATTTTATACAGCAAATTCTGCCTATTTGGTGTTTTGTACAAACAAGGTTTTGATAGACCTATTTCAAAGCCACATACTGATCTTTTGGCCAATGAATGATGTAATACTCCAAATAAACAGGAACAATCTAAATAAGCATCTTAAAAAACCCCAGGATATTTGAAATATCTCTAAACTGCACAGTGCAGGGAAGCGCTGTAATACTCTAGAGGTGCTCTGATGCTGATATAAAATTTGATTTATTTGTGGGCATATTTATTTGTGAAACAGACTTTGAAACCCCAGCAAATAGCTCCTTATTGTCCACAGAATGATGCTGATACATAACCTGTCCTTAATGAGAGCATCTTGGTGGTTCATGAGATCAAAATATGTGGTGTTGACAGGCTTTTGGATGAACCCTAAATTTGAGGTCTTATGTCTTGGCTATAAATCAGGATGTATGATCTAGTAGCCCATACATAGATATTACAATATCTACATATTGAGAGATGAAGTTGGTTGAATTTTCTCAACATGTCCCTTATAAAAATTTTAGGCATGTAGACATTCTGCTAGTTTAAAGAAATGCACTTAATACTGTGCTATAATGTCTATTAACAGAATCCTGATGTTACCGTTCGATAGATGCTTATAATTTTCTGTCTTACAATGTTATGCTGAATGTAGCTGTCCATACTCTAAACAGGTAAATTGCCTCATTTTTCAACACAGGTGTCCTTTTACTAATTGATAGCGTATTTTACTGACAGAGGAGAAATAAAAAAGGGGCCAGAATCTCTATTATTAATTTCCAATATAATCACTGTTTTGCACAGGCCAGTCTGAAGTCACATTGGCTAGAGCCAAAATGAAAATTTTGGGATAAAGATGAGACTCCTACAAAACCCAAAACACTACATTCATGCTATGAGTCTGARAACCTCCCAGCTGCTGTGTGCATCCAGATTCTGGTTTTTTACATCCTGAGGGGACACTCAGTGGTCATATTCACTTCACGGTTACTGCTCCACCTTCCAAACTGTAGGCTATTGTTTCTATCCTTCCAGTGCCGTATTGTTCAAAAATATCCAAGACTGCCAGAAAGTAATAGTATTTTTCAAAAGTAGCAGGTAATGGAGTCAGGTTTGCTACCCACACACATTCTCTCATTTTTGTCCCAGGGCATACAGAATACTTTCATAACACCACCAGAAGCAGGAAGGACAAAGGCGGCTCCTCACCTTGCCCAGAACAGCCTGGAAGAAAAGGAACAGCAGAAATTCTGTCCAGTGCTCCTCAGCAGGTGACTGTCACACCAATGGATGCACAATTAACCTAAGTATTCCAAGGAGAGTTATGGAGAGGGTTTATGCTTCAGCCCTCTGCAGTACGGCAAGTATGTAGAGGCTGAGAAAAGGACGCAAGTATGTAGAGGCTGACAAAAGGACACTCGATCCTTTCAACAGGCAAGGATTGTGTTTGGTTTCATGCATTCATAATTGTTGTATCTCTAGGAGAAAGAGATAACAAAAACCCCAAATTTTCCCTTTAAATTTGTCTCATTCAGGACAGAAGTCAATGTCATATATACTTGTTACTCCTTCTGTATAATGTTTTGCAGTTATTTTACTTACAGGACTTTACTGAAATAGGAGTTAACATGAACAAAATATATCAGCAGACAGTGAGATGAGGTCCAGAGATTAAGATTTGTTTCTGAAAGAAATCATTTCCCTTTAACAAGGCTTTTATAAATGCTTTATACTGGGGGCAGAGTGGAACAAAAATTATTTGAAAATTAACTAAAAAATTATTTATATGTAGGAAAAAAGTTTTGGCATTATATTTTGTTCCAAAATCTGTGAAATTGGCAGAGATTTTCTCACTGATTTCCCTGGTCATTGGTCCATGCCTTGGATGAACAAATAATAGAATTAAACAAATAGAGGGCAATCACTCTGAGCAGTCACAACAAGAGACTGACTTACTGTTCTAACAGTATAACATGGCTATTGTTTCTTGCAGTCATATGCTTATCTGTAACACTGGTGTGAAATATAATTAAAAGAATGCTTTCATCTGTAAAGAAAAACAGAAAAATTAGCTAACCACTTATTCATCTACTTACTAAAAATATCAGAAAGAATGAGTTTTAGACAATTCATCACTAGAAAATTGACTGTCAGGGAATATGACAATCTCTTTCTACAAGAACAGTGTAGTTTTTAAAAATTGTAAATTGCTTGTACATCACACAATTTTATCTATGTTGGTTTGAAAATACTAGTCTTTAATGCGCACTTTTTTAACAACTACAAAATTAACTTTATGTAATATATTCCAGACTACAAATACTTCTAAGGGAAACAATTAAAAATCTGTTTTTAATTGAAAATACATATTGAAGTTATAGAAGACAGCATTTTCCCCAAGATGTAGAACTCGCAACATTAATTAATCCTTTCTGTCTCTGGTTCCTGTCTTTTGAATTGCAAGATCTTTATTTAATTATTCATAAACTATAGTGAAACAATTAACATGACCTCTGTGAAATGGTAATTTCTTCTGGTGTAAATTCACTCCCAGGAGTTAAACAAGATTCCTTTTCAGAAGGCAGTAAGGTGACAAATGATAAAAATTCTCCCTTCAGATTTTCCCCCAGAAATGTGCTAGGAGAGACAGAAGTCAGCATTTAGGAGTTGGAGGTGTTCTCCAACAGTAGCTGGAACTAGCAGGAGCAGCAGGAGTGTTCAGGTCTCAGGTGGGATCCTATGCTCCCTACACAGCTGCCACCAATAAATGAAAGCAATAGTTTTCTCTTGGATACTGAATCAGAAAATGAATTTGCTTTCACTGCTTTTTTACCACTTTCTCCTTCACCTCCTCCATTAGTCTCTCACTTGCTTAGGATAGCCTTTGTGTTGCTCTGTACTGCATGCATGACTAGTTGTGGTTCACAAAGCATTCATAAGATACTTCACTCTCATCCAAGAGATTAAATCACTGCTGAACTAGAGGTAAAGTCTTGTCATATACTGCTTTATAAAAAAAGAAAAAATAGTATTTAATTGCAGTTGTAGTTAAGGCTTTTTAGTATTATTACGTGCTTAACAACCAGCAGAAGAAATGAGGTTTCTAAGTACTACCAGAATAAAAATGAAAGTGGATTCTGCAATCTTTTACAGAAACCTTTTAGTTTTTTAAGATTCATGAACATTCAAAGCCAGATGTCTGGTTCCCTCAGGCACATCTGGAAATCCTTGTATTAAAGTCTTTCTGTATAGAAGGACCTTGTCTGGCAAGCAGCTAAATGTATACCCTGAGCAGACTATTGATAGGATACTGATAATTAAACGATACAGGTGTAACAAAATTATTATGTAAAACATTTAGTGTTTCATCAGACATTCAAAGTAATGTGTATAATTTGCATTAAGCCCCACACTTCTAAAACTTCTAGCTTTAAGTCCTGAGATCATTTCACCGTAAAAGATTTTCTGGCAATATTCCTACTTTGGTTTTAAGTTAATGTGCTTCTGCCAAAGGAATAAAAGAAAAAAAGTAGGCAATTTGACAGGGCTTTACAGACTAGTTTTACACAGGAACTTAGTAAAGGACTGGATCATGGTTCTCCTTCCTTAGAATTGCTGAGTAACTTCCTCTGTTGGGTTTGTGTGATAATTGAGATAATGCATTAATTTGAATGGAAAAGATGCTGAAACTTCCCAGCTCTAGTACCAGCTGCTTCCCAGCAGGCATCATTCAGACACCATTGTAGTAATTTCTTGATGATGTCTGAATTCTTTGTGACTTAAATTTTGCATCTAAATTACAGATGTAATTTACACAGAGAAAATGTTCTCTTGCTTTTTGCTGAACACAAGTGATGAAGTTGAGCTTTTAGAGGAAAAAAAAGGCTAGAACCTCTTCTTTTGTTAAAGTTATTGGCATACAAACACTGGTGACTAGTATACTAACATTAAATGAAAGAAACAAATATAGTCTCTAAAATGAAAAGGTCTGAACTGTGTCTAATATCTGTAATTAGAGAACAGAAAACAAAGAAAAATATTGTTATTCTTTCTCAGAGTCCTTCTCAAAGCTATGGAAAGACTGGAATCTTTCAACAACAAAAGGCTTGGTTTTGTTTCAAAGCCTATGAATGGTCAGTGTCAAATTTCATAATAAAGTGTAAAATTGAGGGATTTGCTTGTAGTACTATTTTTTTATAGGGTTGAACTTAAACTAGGTCCTGCTACYGCAAACAGTATGACAGGGAGGGGTGTTCCAGAAGAATTTTTCCACATATGTTCCTTGAGCTATGTGAAAGACTTTGCACAGAGCCCATATTGCCATTTTGCTTCTTTGAACATCCAAATGGTCTTAAAGAAGAGAGGAAGGTGTGGACTGGCTAGTTAGATTCATAAAGATCGACTCTTTCAGACAGTTGCCCATTTTCTCCCTCTAGCACTGCCAGAGGATTTGAAAAGGTAGTGTTTGGAGGGAGTCTGGAGTTTCTTTGAATTTCTTTCTGATGTCTATTCTGCAACCTGATAATTACCTCTGTGCAACAGCTAAGGGATGTCAGCTGTCTCAATGAAACTTACATAAAATTCTCCAGGAAGAGAAATCCAAACTGGAACAGACAGAGTTATTCGGATGACCAAGGGGCCAAAAATGCCCCTGAGGGAAAAAAAGTAATGGATTTTTTTTAACTTAGCCAAATACTGGGAGACATAAAGTATGTTATACATATTAAAGAGTGTAATGTAAATTAAACAAGACTGAAGAAAGCTAAGAACAGAATGACCACATGCAATTTAAAAGAAAGGTTATGGACCTCAGAGGAAAGAGATTTTCTTCTAAAACAACCTAATGGTAATAGCAATAGGAATAAAAAACTGCCAAACTAAAGCCAAATTCTAGTGGTATTTAAGGTGGAGATTATGACTAGGTCATTAAAGTGTCTCTGATGCTAGAAGACTACTTTTGTCAATCCTGATCTAATCCTCTGCCTTCTGTTTCATTAACCCAAAAGTAAATGTGTTTTGCAGAGAGTAGAAGAAGCCATGATGCAAACAGCTGCTCTCACTGTAGACAGAAAGTCTGCCTGGCACCATCACTGCTGTGGATAAAAAAGTACTGGTGGCACTGGGGAACTGCTCAGCCAGCAGGTCAGGCAAGATGAGCATGTAATCAGTAATACTGGACATGGCTAAATCACCTCTCCCCTGCTCTGCCAGTGAATCTCTGCCTGGCAGATTTTAGGCTTTATGGAATTTTAAAGAAGCAACAAGCAATTCCAGTTACTCAACATTTCATCAAATGAAGAGAAACATTTCTTTTTAAGAGATATACTTTTAGAGTGCTGACTGTATATAATTGTTCATATATCACAGGTAGCACTTCTTAGCACAGGCAATGGCAGACGAATCATTTTCTGACAGCAAGGAAAAGCAAAAGTCCTTCAAAAATACCTTTCATGAGAAGACTTAACACAGCAATTAATAAAGGCAGAGGAAAATGTAGCAAATCAGACAATAACTTATAAGTGTAAGCACATGCAAACTGGAGGGGTTTTGCTCTGCTCTAAAATTCTTCCAGCAAATATAAATTTCTACTGGCTAGGAGGGATGAGTCTTAAAGGATAATCAGGCTTACATGAGACCCAGATTTCCAGTAAAGTGGGAGATTGAGATTTCTGGTTATTGCTAAGCAGAAGAGTACAAGGGGAAGGTTCATCTTGTAGAAATCATATCTCTTATGCTGTCTTCATAACTTTTCATTACTAGTCACTCTTAGCATTAGGTAATTAGACAAGGTAAATAGACCAGTATCACCCTATATGGATCAATTACATGAATTATTAAATAAAAGGGTATAAAATTAATACATTTTATAAATGACAGACAATTTTTCAAAATTAATTTCATGAAACATCCCAGGCATTCAAAAGTGTATCTTTTATGCTCTTCTTTCTGTTGTATTTTAAATACAGATGTTACAGATTTTCAATCCCAGGTGGAGGCAATTCTAGCTTCTAAATCAACACATGCCTGGATTTCCCAGTCTTGACTCATTGCCCCTTTATTGTTCTCTGTTTTACACTGATAATTCTGTTTTGAAACTTATCTTTGTCGGCATTTAATGTGCCTATACTGCAGGGAGTACTTATCATAATTATCATACAATTGGAATCAAGGATTGTAAGGGTAAATGCCTGTAAGGGACTTGCTAGGATTTAAATGTTGACTGTCCTGTTATTTCATGCCAAGCTTAGGAGCATTGTGTGCTGCCTTGCTTAGGTCCCTTAATGATCACTGTTCTAACAGTGTGAAACTGCCTTCTAAATAGGCATAAAATGTTCCCAGTTGGAGGCCTCTCTTTACAATCATTCAAATCAGTGCCAAAGTCTAATAAATTCAGTGGAATACAAACACACCCTTGATTTTTTTTCTTTTGCAAAGACTGAAGCTGAAAATACAAAAATATGCATGAATTAAAACAGAAGACAGTATTTGTAGTTCTCAGAAGGATAACAGAATCCTAAACTCAATCTTGTATGTGGTGCTAGGAAGGACTGCACAGCTTTAGACTTTGCGCTTTTGCTGGAAGATATAAGACATCATGGCTGTTTCTGATGACTATGGCTGAATTCATGTGGAATTATATAAAAATAAGATTTTTCATCCTCATCCTAATGGGTCCATTTACCCTAGTGTGTGCTTTTACTGAAATATGTAAACAAAAATTTGTTTTGAAAAATAATTTAACCTTTTGCACATTCTTTTCTTTTGAGTAGGAAAAAGAGAGACAAACTAAATGAGTATAATAACATCTTCAGACATGATGTAATCAAAGAACACCACTTAGAGTAAGAGTGGAAATTGGGAATGGAGGGTGGCCCATGCACAAAAAAATGAAACAAAACTTTTTCAAGTTTCAGTTTTCCTCACAATGCAACATAATTAAGTCCTGCAAGACTTCACAGGCCATAGTTGACTGGGTCTTGCCATCTGCCACTTGCTGAAGTATTTCAATAGAAGTATTTCAAGAAATCTTTTTCATTAAGTATTTCATTGAATTGTAACAAGGCACCTGTACATATTTACATCAGTAAAACCTTTTTTAGTTTATTAGAGAATATAATGAGTTGCACACATAACAGAATTCTGTGATATCTTTAATTTTGGACTTTGCTATAATGGATTCCAATGTTTCCCTGTTCCTTCACTCAAAATACTGTGAAGTCTAGGTGATGTGCAAGAGATGCAGCAGTAGCTGACAGCTAATATTCATAAGTGAGACCACAAGAAAAATATTGGAAACATCACTGATTTTCTTTGTTAAAGAACAAAAAACAGAGCAAAATAAAATTATAAAAATGCATTACCAACCATATTGTTTATTTAAAAATACAGATTTCTTGCCTCTTTCTCAGATCTAAAAAAAAAAAAAATGCTTGAAGCTTTGTTCTAAAAGTGAAAAAAATCTATCTGAAGTTTACAGAAAGGACATCTAAAAGAGCACGAGAAAAAGAAACATTTTTGCTGCAGAAAAATGACAGCGAGTAATTTCTTCTACAAGTGCAGTAGGCTCTGCATGTTTGATTTTTCAAACTGCACTGCCAGTGCATGCCTGTGCCCCTGCTTGAAGAGGATGTTAGTCCATAAACTTGCACAGGAGAGGATCTCTACGGACTAAATAGACAATTGGCAGTATCAGGAAAACTTCGACTTAGCCTTTCACACATTGTGTACAGCATTTCCATCTCCTTTTGGGTCCCAGAAGGAGACAATTCTTTGGGCGCTCTCTTGCTCCAGCGATCATCAACTCCTTCCTATTTCTTCTAACATCTCCACTTAGCAGATTGTCATGGTTAGCAGAAATGCAGCAGACTTCTAGACACCTATGAAACACAGTCAAATGGCCAGGACCCACGTTCGTGCCAGTGTTGGCAGCTGTACCAATCTCTTTCCTGGATTTCCCAGCTCCCAAGGACTGAAGTCCCAAAGACCTTGCTCCTATGAGAAAGCCAGTTCTTACTTTTAGGCATGAGACCACATCTTCTCTTAAAGACTTTCTTACTTTCTTATGCTCCCCTCTCTCCTCCTGCTGCCACCTCCCCAGGCACATTGGAAATTCATAATATGAACTGCAGGTGCTCCCACCTTCAATTTTCATTCTCCTTGCAGTCTGAGCATAACTGATGGGGGAACAGAAATGCTGATGCAGACTAGGGTCACTTGGAAAGGGAGAAAGCAGCAAAGTGTCTTAGTCCATATTAGCTCCTAAGAGGTACAGGAGTTACTCAGTAGCCAAAATTTTAGGGAACAGATAGTCATGAGGGACAGTCATAATAAATTAACCAAACACATTTTATGTGTACCCTGGCCCACTCAAAAAAGAAAAAAAAAAAATGGCCTTCTTAACAGCAAACTAGAGACATTTCACACTCAGTCCTCCAAGCCTACACATTTTCATAGCTATTAGGAATGCAACAGATTGTTTCTTCTGCTTTCAAGAAAAGCTGTCTTCATTTGTTTGTTTTTATCTTTTCCCTTACCTTTATTCTCTGTGTTAACCTGCAACTGTCTTTGCAGTCTGTCCCATTCTTCTATTCCTTCAGTTTGTCCTGACAATCCCAGGTGTCCAAAGATATGTCAGTGTTCTAATGCTCAGAGTCCAGCCCTGAAGTTTTAAGATCTCAGTGCTGCAGTGGAGCATACAGAGTCCATATGTGACTTCTGTATCTCAGAATGGGGTGCTAAAAGACCAGTATCTTGGATACAGGAGTCCAAAAACACATCACAATACTGAGAACATTGGCATGGTTTAATTCCTACTCATCTATAAATTTTAGGTAGTGAAAATAATTTTTCTTCTCAAGTTTTTTCATTCCAAAGACTCTAGAAAAGAAAGCTCTGCTTCACGTAGCCCTGGATTTTTTCAAAATGAGAGCAAATTTTGCTTTTGACTTTCAAAAGGAAAAAAAAGATGTTCCTGGTACTTGATGCAGTATTTTAAATAACTGGTCTGACTTTACTTCAGTTCTTCAGGAAAATGTATTTCTGTTTTCTTTTAAGACTTAAGGTATTTCAGTCTTCAGCATTTCCATGTAAATACTTGTAAGTGTGGTTGGGTTTCCTCAGTCACCACTGCTGAAGATGGTTACTTCTGCTGGGGGAGATACCTAATGCAGAAGGTAGGTAGAGCAGGCATCACACCTTTTCTTATCCTTTCTCTCTGGCACAGATGCTTTTTCCTTTCTTCCAAGGCTGTTTTTCTACAGGAGCTGGTTTAGAAGGAGAAAGCAGATAATGGCTCAACTTGACCCAGCAACTGCCAAGAATGGCTGCTGTTTGAACCACTGGCTGTTCCACGCTTATTTTTGATGCTTTGAAAGATCCTTATTATCCATATATACCCTGGTTTCATCTCAAGAATTCATGAAAAAAGTATTATTCAACATAGCATAAGCAATTAGGCTTTATCATACCATATGACATGAGTCTCTGTTCCAAAGCTAGAACCTCTTACAATGTGTATGAGAAACCATAATTTTCTCACTTTGCCAATCTCCCCTTAAAAAAGTACTCTAAGCCATTCTATAGCAATAATTTACGTTAAAGAAAAAGGGCTATCTGAAGTGAGGCTGGACAAAAATCAATCTACTAATATATAGTGTGTGCAGGGAGGTACAAGAAATAAATGTTATATTGCTTCATTTGTGGTAGGCGAAGAAAACTGAAGTTAAATCAAACTGTCAGAAATTAAAATTAACCCTCCTAAAGGACGCTTGTGTGCATCCTTTATACTGTCAACATCTAAGCGGGATATCACCTCCTGTGTGTAAGAAGAAAAAGAGAGCAACAAAAACAGCAAACCACCAATTTAATGATTGCTTTTATGTAAACATATAAGCTTGTGCACTCGTGCATAAGAGCATACACACTGAGTGATAACAGCATCTATACCTATCACATAGACAGACATGATGTCATTATTATCCATCTGCACTTAAAATGCGTTTTCCATTAATACATAGAAGCTTCTCTCAGACTGACAGTTACAGTACAGCCGTTCCAACAACAGTGTAATTGTTTCCAAAGGTTAATAACAAACCAGGCCTTGGAGGGATTTGTGTTCACAACTTCTGATCTCTGAAATTTTTTCCTGAATTTAAGGCTATCTTGTGAGCTTAAGAGAGGCAAAGATGTGTTTGATTGAAGTAGATTTGCACTCCTGTGTAACTTTTATTTCTGAGTATCACCTTGTATAGATCTGATACAATTTTTTTTTTTTAGTCTTCAGTGGTACTAGGGAGTTTAATTAGGATTCAAAGAAAGATTGCCTAAATTCCATCCTACTGCTTCATGATATTCATTAATTTGCTTTTTTATATTTCAAACCAACCACTCTATCTAGCAAAGAAATAATAATTGTAAACCAAAATCAGGAGAATTATTGTAAACATAAATACAATACCATATTATGTCAATTTGCATGGCAAAAAGGAACTATTACAAAGTCAGGAGTAAGGTTCGTTATGTGTTGCAAGATGTTATCTCTGAACATTAATTGATTTTTAAAATTAATCCACATAGTTTCATATGCTTTTCAATCAAGCTTTCCATTAATATTCTAGCTATGAAATTTGCTGCACTTTAGAACTTCTTTGTAGATCTATGTATGTTTTCTATTCAAGGTCTGAATAAATACATTATACTGGGTGAAATATTCATGGGAAGACTTTCAGGATTCTGTTTTAAAAACCAGAGTTTGTAATTCTGTACAGTCAGAGAGGAAATCTAGAACTTATTTTTTTATTGTTATGCCAATCACGCTATACCATTCTATCTATATAAAAGTAGTGAACAGACTGTGCTAAATTATTAAAGCATAGCACTCAAAAAAGTCACTAATGATGCACCCACCTACAGATTTTTTTTTTTTTTATTGTTTGACAAACTTCAACCATCACCCAGGCTCTGAGTGAATCCCTGCAACAGCAACCAAATCCTACCCACCTGGACAAAGGAGACATCACTGCATGTCCCCAGCTGGAACTGACTACCTAAATCCATTAGGAACTAGATAATAAGGTAACACCTAATTCAGAAGGCAATAAATGCTAGCCCCCCCCTCAGGAGGAACACAATGCTCAGATCTGCAACACCATATGGCAGCTGCAGGCTGAGGAGAGGAATTGCCAAATGTAGGAGCTGACCTGTCAGCAATGATAACGGTGAGCCTTCCATTCCTAGGGGTCATCTGAATTGGCTGGATGAGCAGGGCTGAGCTGTGGTTTGTGTGAGGTCTGTGTTTGCAGGGCAGGCATCACTGTCCACAGGCTTTATTTCTCCTGCCAAGCAAATCAGCTTTAGGTTGTGTGTCAGTGACTGCTCTATTCTGCTTGAACAGCCACCATGCCAGTCTCTCCAGATATCCAGAAAAGTATGTCATGGCTGATGAGCAGGTAAAACACAGATGAGATCTGCATCTCCTGAGTCCGTGACTCAGTCCACAAAAGACTTAAGAGACCTTTTTTTGACCCTTGGTCAACAGAGGCCCAGAGCCAAGACAAAGGAAGAAAATCCCAGCCCATTTCTCATAGGAGACTGAAACCAAGACTAAGGAGTCACAGAGGACCTAATCCAACTATGCAATGGATTATGTTTTGTTTAACTGACTAATTATTAATTGTTGTAGAAAGTATGTAGCCTTAAACTTGCCATTTAGCACAAAAACTGAGGAAATCCCGTCATAAAACTTTCTGAGCTACATGCTCTGTGTGCTTTAGGCACAGAGTTGGGGCATTTCAGTTGGGGCAAAAGCACAAAACAGTACGGGTTCCCAAACTCTGTCTATCTTTCCCTGCAGGCCCATCAGTTCAAACTCTGAGAAACTGAGCAGCCCAGCCTAACTGGTGTGGACTTTGACAGGCTTCACCCTGGTATTTACAAAGTAGTTGTCCACATCTGAGCTAGTCATTCTCAGGCCCGTTTACAATGACTGGCAAGAAACAGAGAAGACATCTTTTGGTCCAGTGAAACATATTTCGTAAGTTCCTATTTCCTTCCAGTGACTACCATAGGATGTTTAACTAGCTAGGGGCAGCTGTTATGAGCACTAAAATCTAATTTCAAAGTTTCTACTAGCCACTTTAAGTGGTTTTCGGTTCAACATGCAAATGTCAAAGGCATCTCTTCTTTAGTGCCAAGCTAACTGCAAAGATAGGCAACAAAGATGTTGAACATAGTGCTGAGGATGAAAAACTAGCTTTGTCTTATAAAGGCAGGTGTTAAAACATTGCTGCTAAAATGCTTAGATCTGCCTCTTTGTTTCTATACTCCTCAGTTCCTTATGCTTAAAATAGTAAAAATGCACTTCTCTAACTCTCAGAAAACTTATTATACTGTAAATATAATAATATACTATTATAATAATTTTGTAAAGAGAGAAAAATCAAATATTACAAAGAGAACAAAAAAGCAAGAAAAATTCAACCGCTAAGTAGGTATAGAGAGCCATTCCTTATTGACAAGTCTATCTGCTTTCCTAAATTATAATTAAAACCCTTTTCAATCTTCCATAATTGTAACGATCTTTAAGAAGATGAAAAAACAAATAATTTTATTTTTGCTCTGTTTTCGTTATATTCAATCTGAACAAGTATTCAAGCCCAGCTCCCCTGAGGTATTGAAATGGAGAATTCATTCTGAAATCAGCCAGAGCTTCATTTGTAGATCCAGGTCCAAGGTATTTTTAGACGTATTCAACAGAAAAGCAACTTAATAATTAGTAATGCCTTACTTATCTAACTGAAATGCATTGAAAACTGGAAAATATTAGCCATTTTGCAGTGTACTATTTTTCTGTTCATGGTTAGATTTACTGATATGTTTGCATTAAATTATGCAAAGCATTCATATTTACCAAGTYCAAGTATAGCCATGCTTTCAGGGTTTCTGCAATATCAGTTATCAGCTCCTACCACCTTCTCCAAGACCTGCAAAGGAGAGGAGAGATGGAACGATTTGCACGAGGTCACAGCACAGCTTTTCTATGAGTTCTTACACAACCAGATTTTTTCAGGAAGAAGAATGGTGCAGTTTTCTTGAAATACACATTCTTTTCCCACTTTGGTAGCAGTGTGTCAGAAATCATGATCAAATGAACTAATTTTGCCTAATTTAAAAACATGGCTAAAGGAAACAAAGGTGGAATGCTACCCAGGAGCTGAGTAGCTACATGGTTCTGGGGACATGGAAGGAGAGAACTCCTGGGCCATGGAGGTCAGGCTAGTAGCTACTGCTGAGGAGAGAGAAGGGAAGAACTCAGGAGAAGGATGAGAATATACTCCCAGGAAAGGAGATTCCACCTCAGGCAACAGGAAGAGAAGCCCTGCATCAGTGTACTAGATTAATATTAATGGCAAGAATATCAGGATACACTGGTTTCTTGCCCATAAATTTCCAATACTCTTTCAGTAAGAGCATCTTAGATCTACAGTTTTTTGAGATGCTGTATTCCTACTGTACTGGTTTGAATGTGAACCAGCCAGGGAAATTAACCCCACACAAATACCTCGAGAGAGATTTAGGTCAGAGTTATAATTTTAATAGAAAGGTTATAATAAATGCAGTCATACAGAAAACACGGGCTTAAACCGACAGAGTCATGGTACAACCTGGCAGTGGTTGCAGTCCTGTTGAAGTGGTGGTTGAAAGGTCTGGTCATCTGGGTGTCCAGTGGTGGTGAAAGGTCTGGTCCCCTGGGTGTCCAGTGGTCTGGTTGTCCAGTGGTGGTGGAAGGTCTGGTCCCCTGGATATCCAGTGGTCTGGGTGTCTAGTGGTGAGGAAAGCAGTAGTCCTGTAGAAAGGCCTGGTCTGCTGGGTATCCAGTGGTGGTGGTGGGTCTAAGTCCTCTGAGTATCCAGTGGTGATCTTTCTCCATCCCGAAGCCTGTTTTATGTGGTGTTTCTTGGCTGGTACCTCCCCCAGGGGTGGGGATTTCCACAGTGGAAGGGGATGTTCCTGACGTTCTTTTTGTCAGGGCTTATCCAGTTCAGTAATGGGCCATTAGCAGAGATAATCCACTCAGGATGGGTGGTGCTTGCTGCTGCTGCCCAGGCAAGTTATCACAGTTGAGATAAGAGATACTACCCCACCTCACATGATCTGCCTCTCCTCGGTCATAGCCTCAGGGATCAGGTTTGTAACTAGCTAACTGTGAACAACCCATCTTACCAAGGAAAATATGTGGGTGGTGATAGAATACATCCTTTTTGGTTAACCCAGGACACGTACCTACTCTCAATTACTCTGTGTCTTAATTTCAAGTTCTAGAGGTGATTTCATCATCTAGTATTTATATTTCTTTTTCAGAAGACTTCTGGAATATTTCCTTTCCTCTGTAGCTGCCAGTGCAGCAGACTTCGAGGGAAAAGGTGAGTGCTTCGGACACTCTCCAGAATCAGATCAAATACAGCTTGTCTAAGAAAAAAGCAAAGAGAAAACTTTGAGAGAAAGAAGCAAGACAAATTCATAAAATTCTTTGTGTATTTTACAAAACCTCCTAAATGACACAGAAGTCTCTTCAGTCACAATGGGATTTGATTCATCTGAAGCATTTTGGCAAGTTGTCTTAAATTCATGGGGTTTAATTTTGCACCAATTTTCTCCAGTATTCTGGTAATTTTCTTGCCCTTACAGATTTAAAAAACAAAAAGGACTTACAGTTCTTTTGAGGCCTTTCTCTCTTCTGTGTCTCAAAGAGAATCAGGATTACCAATATTTTTTAAGTTTTTCTCAGAGGTTTTCTTGAATTGACAGGGATAATAGATTGGCCTCAGAGGTCAGCTTCATTCTCACCCACAGTTTAGGAACCTTGAAGACTGAAGATAATAAGAAAAAGTAAAACAGCACTCTTTAATCCTGTGATATCACATAGAAATCACAGTTTCATGTTCAAGCATAGCTAGGTCATTTTCTTCCAAAAGAAAGATAGATTTGGCATACTGTACTTTCCAAAACAAGCCCACTGCTTTATTCACTAGTAACAGCCCTTTTTGTTTTACTGCTGGCAGTTGTGAAGGCCAAATGATTTCAAAAGTGACTGAGCGCTGACATGTTAGAGGAAAACACAGGATAGCCTCTTCATTTGGTTCAGATGCAAAAGGTCTGCTTTGAAATGGCACTGCTTTTACAACTTCTTCAATAAAGGAAATGGAAACCAGCTTGTAATGTATCCATTACACTTACCAGCAATTCCTGTCCTAAATGACTTCCTTTCAATCTCGGTGAAGTCAATTAAATTCTAACTCACAATATTAAGTCAGTTATAATGCTAACCCGAGACTTTTTCTTTCAACAGTGTAATTGCTTCTGCAAAGCATTGGAAAGCTCTCCAAAAACTCCTAAACTTTTTTCTGGCAGTCATGACTCCTGTAGAAAATAATTCTTGACTCTTGTACATATACAAAATATGTGTGTTTCAAAATCCCCCTTCTTTGATAGGGAAATGAGTTGGGTGGAGATATAGATCACAATAATATTTATTGGAATATATGTTATTAGACTGTTGCTCTTGAGGGAAGTAAGACAGCATTATTAAAAGCAGATATTTGCATGGTACATTTGCTTGTCTCCTTCCCCTGTTCTCAGGCCCACAGGTGCACACTACCATACAGACACTGCCACACATGCCGTCACTCCCAGTCCCCTGTGTGGACTGGGTGTTCACTCCCCAGGGAGAGCTGCACTGATGTGACAGTGGCCTCTGGGCAGGTGTGCACAGAGTCCCCCACAGGTCCCTCAGCAGCACGTGCAGACCTGGTATGTCTGGTGGTGCATGGCTGCCACTGGCGCCTCGGATGGKGACTGACCTGCACAGCGCCTCGTTGGCACTGACATGGCCTGGTGGCCTTACACACGCTCAGCAGGATCTGGGTCTTTTATTTCTTGAAGATACAACGGGATGACAAGTTTTCAGTCTGTCAACGTTTGGGAGATTTTCACCTTTCCTCTCAGCATGTACCCTTCCTCTCTTCAGGCTGCTCTGTTCTCGCCCATGGGTGTTGATAGGACCTACTCGCTTCCGCTTTATGATACATGAATGTATATCCTCACTTCAATCTGTTCTTCTCCCTCTAGCTGTGTCTCTCGTGGTTTCTGCTAATTTATTGAAACAATTAACACATCTAGCAGAGATTAAGTATGCTTTAGGGACTGGAGGTGGGGAAACAGGACTGCCAGACTCCTTACTTTATTCCTATTCACATCTGAAAGAAGTGTCAGTAAATAAAACCTCAAAATCTTGGTCACAAGTGTTGTATTGTAACAGACACAAAAATGTCTCTTGTGTTACATACACAGCCAATTACACTGTTTGTGATTAAGAAAAACTGAGCCCAAGCTGCAGCTGGTGTTTGACACAGTTGCCGAAGTGGAGTATCTGGCCCATTGATAAATAAATATTGCAGATAGGCTCCCCAGATAGTAATCTGAAATTATTGCCTTTAAAATAGTGGAGTCGATAATGTGAAATGAAGAAAAAATCCTTGTCTGAAACCAAAGCACAGTGTATTTTCTTGGGAGAGTATGTGACAGCTCTGATCTTTAATCTGACTGCACCAAGGCACACTGTGTCTTCAGTCTTTTCCTTCTTTCTTCCCTTCCCACCTTTGTAACTTGTAGAGTTTCATATCCAGATATGTGGATTGTAGCATAAGCAAAGAAATGAGTAATATAATTTGGTGCCCATTGTGACAGAAGAGACAGGATGGTGTTGGCTCTTCCATTATGACAGCAAACAAAATTCAATTATTGTTTGGATATGATCAATTATTGCCAAACTACCTGCCAAGTCTATTTGCTCTGTTGGCATGAAAAGAGCAACTCTACTGCAAGGATGTCAAGTATTTCTGTGGTAAAGAATGAAGGCAGGGAGAGAAGAAACAGAACCTTAAGAAGAGGCACTGAACAACAATAAAACCATTTTGGGCCATAGTTTTGCCGTGAAAAATCCCTAAAGTGTAACAAAGAAAGTAGTATCAGAACAGATCCCAGATGGAGCTGAAAAGGCTATCAGCTGTGCTTTGCAGTCACTCTGCAGTGCCCGGAGAAAAAATGCCTTGCAGCTGGTCAGTGAAAAAATCACAGCCATGCTCAGTGTAAAGATGTCACCGATTTTCTATCACTACCATCACAATTTATACGCATAACAAACTTTCTCCAAGCCTTTTCAATTAAGTCAGGGAAGAAAAGCCTGTGGAAAAAGGCATTCATGTGTACTGATGCCTTTTAGAATCTGACTATTCAGTAGCACAAGTCTATGAGCCTGCTTTATTTTCCTATGGAAATACCTTTAATCTTTATTTGTTAATTGACATAAAGTCGGAAATATCGAGTAGAGGTATGGTTATATTTTAGTAATCTTTCAAGTGGTGGTTTCCATGTAGCTTTTGAACTCTGGAAGTTTGAAGTAATGCTTTTGTTTTGGGAATGATGAATTAAGAAAATAGTGGGAGTCCAGACCATGATGGGGAAATGCAGGTGCTTCTCACTTTCTTGCTTTGAGAACAGGGAAGGGACTGGATTGCAGATTATTTTAAGGCAATATAACCTGGAATACGTAGACAAATCTATACTTATTCACATCATTATATGCAAGCACATGATACTAAAAGTCTCAGTTTTGAGACCCTTTTCAAAAACTACGGAATATTATAATTGTCTGTGTTTTCTGGGTGCATATGAAAATTGTAGATATGTAAGCATACTATTTTATCTGACTAATTTATGAGATGAGAATTTTAGAAAGCAACATGGGCTATAACTTAGAACCTTGAAAAAACTCACAACATTATTTACTGTAATGAATTTCTGTGGAAAGCAATTCTAGAAAAATGAACTGAAGGCACCATTAAGCAAGTGGTAAATAAAAAGGAAATTTAGCAAGGTCATTTGTTTAACAAGTGGACGTAGACATTGTTGCCTCCACTTTTTACTTCCCACTGGCCCCAGAGAGGTTGAATACTTTGCCAATTGCTTTTATTAGGCAATTATTGGGAAGATACTGATGCCGCCAGGCTCACACAGGCTCTGATGCAGTGATATCAGATCCCACGATCCATCAAGTCCAGGTTTTAACCTCATAAGCCAGGGACACCATTCCCATCCTCCTGTCTGCAGAAATAAGTTCAACACTCACGTGGCCCTGACAGCAGTACTAATTGTGTGATAAAACTTTGTTTTCTGTTTTTCTGGGTTTTGACCATCTTTTTCACCAACTTTGTACTTCCCTTTTTCCAGCCCCAGTCCCAAAAGAACAACCTGCTGATACTTTATCACCATTGGTCCCAGTTTCAGTCTGCCTTTACCTAGGCACTCCTGCGTTATGTGTTGGCACTGGTGCCTTTGCACTAGGCATTGCAGACCTTCAAGAATTTTAATCCCCAGAGTATCACTGGACACCCTTTATCTGCAAAGTTGGCCACCTTTCCCATAATTCTCCCTTAAACACCTGTTGACACAGCCTCATGGCTGTAAAACCTGTAAGTTTTTCAGCTCTTTGCTGTGTCACTGCCACATCCAGTGGTTTCTCATATTGCATCCAGTGATTTTCTCCATCCCATTGAGTTATTTCAGCCACTAGGCCCAATGGTGGCCCATTAGTGGCCTAATAATTTATTTGCAGATGCTTTAAAGAATTACATGTAAACAATACATCTATATTGTGTTGTATATATATACTACATAATGCATTTCTGTCTGCAGAAGATCCTTCATTGTGTGGAGCTCTGAGCTCCACAGAATCACAGAATGGACAAAGTTGGAAGGGACCACAGTGGATCATCTGGTCCAACCTCCCTGCTCAAGCAGGGTCACCCCAGAGCACATTGCACAGGATTGTGTCCAGACAATTCTTGAATATCTCCAGTCAGGGAGAACCCACAGCCTCTCTCTACAATCTGTTCCAGTGCTCAGTCACCTGCACAGTGAAGAAGTTCTTCCTCATATTCAGGTGGAACTTTCCGTGCACCAGTTTCTACCCATTGCCTCTTGTCCTATTGCATGGCACCAGCAAGAAAAGCCTGGCTCCATCCTCTTCACACCCTCCATTCAGATACTTAAGGACATTTATGAGGTCCCCCCTCAGTTGTCTCTTCTTGACACTGAACAGGCCCAGCTGCCTCAGCCTTTCCTCATAAGAAAGATGSTCCAGTCCCTTACTCATCTTTGTTGCCCTCCACTGGACCTGCTCCAGGAGCCCAGAACTGGACAGAGCACTCCAGATGCAGCTTCACTAGGGCCGAGTAGAGGGACAGGATCGACCTGCTGCCAATGTTATTCCTAATGCCCCCAAGGATACCATTGGCCTTCTTGGCCCCCAGGGCACACTGTTGGCTCGTGGACAGCTTGTTGTCCACAGGACTCCCAAGTCCTTCTTCGCAGAGCTGCTTTCCAGCAGGTCAGTCCCCAGCCTGTACTGGTGCATGGGGTTATTCTTCCCCAGCTGCAGGACTCTGCGTTTGCCTTTGTTGCATTTTAGACAGTTCTTCTCATCTGTCCAACCTGTTGAGGTCCTTCTGAAGGGCTGCACAGCATTCTGGGGTATCAGCCACTCCTCCCAGCTTTGTGTCATCAGTAAACTTGTTTGTATTCCTGTTTTATGTTTTATTGCCTTTAAACTTTATGTCAGCTGAAAGAAAATTCAGGATAAATTAGAATATAGGGGCTACTGGGAGTTTTTTCTTTTGTGCTGAAGTATATATTTGTCCATTGGTGCTACTGTTAGTATGGTACACAAGTTAATTGCATTCATATTGGGTAATATAGAAAACAAGTTAATGTTCTAACATAGCAATCACTTTTAAGGAAACACGATTCAGAGAAACAGACTTCACTGTAAATCTTGTAAGAATCTAATAATTCTATTTCTACTGCCTTGCTCTGAAAAAGAGGATGACAGTATATGGTAATGCAAAGCACGTACCAAATAACATAACAGCCATGATAGGACAGACTAAAAATCTGGTCAGCCCAAATTTCTAATAACAGACAAATGATGGGTGCTTTTGCAAAATAAGTATGCAAATAACATAAACAAATGACAATTCCAGTGCACAGTCCTCATTTTCAACAATTTAAAGCTTAGGGACTTCCTGACTCCAAGCTTGTATCTTTGTTGCTGTGTATGTTTATATGAAGAGACATTGATGGATTTTTTTTCTCCCACGAACTAGCTCTTTTGGGGGTGGAATCAAATATTATCACTGTGGAGGCCGGTGAGCCTGCTTACAGAGGGACTATCAGGGTCCCCTGGAAGGAGGAACCTTAAGTAGCTCCCCAGGTTAGGGTGACTGAAAAGGCCTCTCCCAGGATGCTTTGTTTCACTATGTTAATGTACCCTGGTTCTGTTTTCCCAACTGGCCCATTGGCCTCCCTGCCCCTTTCTACCCTATATATCCCGGTTCCYGAAGGTTCTTCCTTCTCCATTCCCCCATTGGCCCCCTCGCCAGTCACCCAGTCTTTCCCATTGGCTCCCACACCCTAACCTCGCCTGTGTACTGCCCCCATACCCTCAGATTATTGGTCCCTGATGCTCTCCCCGCCCCTACCAACCCCATATATAACCCTGGACCTTCCCATGTGCCTGGTCTTTCGTCACTGGGAACCTTCACGTCTCTGCAATAAACTTCTCTCGTGGAACCTCATACGAAGACCCTTCCTGCCTCTTTGCCGTCAATCCCACTTGTAAGAGAAGCTATCCGGTGTGTGTGTGTGTGTGTGTGTGTGTGTGTGTGTGTGTGTGAGTGTGTTTGCCCTGCCGAGCAGCTTCGCTGGAGACGCTTTTGGAAGGTCGCAGCACCCCACCATCCAGCGTGCCGGCGACATATCACTGTTCCAGCCTGTGCATAATACAATAATGTCATGTTTCCAAACTTCCACAGAGAGTAAAGTGATCCTGAAATGATGATACTTAGTAAAGAATCGGAGAAAAAACCGTAAGAATTTTCTGCATATAGTAAGTAATTTAAAAAGAAAATACCTTGGAAGAAATAACACCAGAAAAGGTTTGGTTTTTTAATTGTAATTTTTTTATCCCAAAGTTTTTGTTTGCAGAATTTTTATTTGTACAACTGATTAGACAAAATATAATATATAATTTTATGCTACTTACTCAATACAACATAATTCCTCTTACTGTCTTTATTAATACAACATACTGTGACAGGAGGAATAAAATGGATTCATTTGAAGTTATTTTTAAAATTATTATAGTGGTATTAGTAATTTGCCCCCACAACCCAAGAATGTACTGAACATAAAAACTGAAAAATGTGTATCCAGGAGATGTTAGATTTTAAAATAAATATGCCTACATATAACACAGAAGAAGAAAACAGATCATTGGATAGTATGGAAAAGAGTCATGGAAAATAAGGAGATATTGGACCCCATCTTGATGACAATAATATAATACCCATGCCCCCCACCTTCCACACACGCAGTTACACACAGAGAGATCCTGAAATAATGTTATTAAGATTACAAAGGTAAATATTCAGATGTGAAGATATTTAGAATACTGTGGTGAGTTACACATCTCATTTTTCTGAAAGTATAAAAAAAAATCTCTGGAGAGGAATCCTGTTTATCACAGAATCACAGAACAGTTTGGTTTGGAAGAGACCTCTGGAGATCATCTAGGCCAACCCCTTGCCAAGGCAGGGTCACCTGGATTAGGTGGCACTGGACCGTGTCCAGGTGAGCTTTGACTGTCTCCAGAGAGGGAAATTCTGTGACCTCCCTGGGCAGGCTGTCCAGTCTTCTGCCACTGTAAAGTTCTTCCTCGTGTTGAGGGGGAACTTCTTATGTTTTAGTTTATGGCCATTGCTCCTCATCCTGTCACTGGGCACCACTGGAAAGAGTTTGGCACCATCCTCTTGGCACCTGCCTTTGAGGTGTTTGTATGCGTTAATGAGATCACAAAGTGATAGCTGTGCAAGGACCTGTACTGTAGCAATAGGAAAGACCTCTCCATGATTAGGGCAACTGAGTTGTTCTTGCTAAACTTTTACCAGGTAGATAGTAATTATTGAGTCCTCTTTTCCAGAGGTTTGACTTGAAAATCAGATTCAAAGTATTCAGCTCTCACAACTATGACAAAGTCAAAGGTAACCCTCCTCTGTGAAGAGCACTGATGAGTCAGGTCAAATTTTGTATCTGAGATGACTTGCCTAGAGAGGATCTTCATGTTTCCCTGTGTGCAGTAGCAAAATTGGTTAGTTGAAGTCCCTGACCTACCCTCTTTCTGACTGTTTGAAACTTCCTCCATAACACATTTTACTGCCCACTCAGTTAAGCTGAATCAACTCTGCATGTGGATTCATGCTATGAGCCAGACTAATGAAATCATCAGTATTAAAAAATAATAACACCCTTTGGAGGATATTCAACACTTTCTGTCTGTTCCTCTCTTTCCCATTGGCCAGCATACAGCACTGCCTTCACGAGCAGCTGAGGGTGGAGGGCTAGGAATGACTGATTGCGTGGTGAAGGGAGGCAAACTGGTGCAATAGTTTAGCCACTAGAGAAACCCATAGAGCGTGGTGACACCTCACAACTTGGCTCTGCCAGGGCTGGTATCAACGCTGATGTCAATTAGCCCTGGTGTGTTGCTATGGTGCAGCTCAGGTTCTGTGAAGGTGACTCTGAATGGATTGATTTCCCCTCGCAAGATTCTGTCCCTGAAGGCGGATCAAAGGAGGAATCTGCAACATAGCAACATACATCCCTTATATGTCACTCACRTTACGTCTTCTCCTCTGTCACAGAGCCTCAGGCACTGTGACAGGCTAGCGTGGTTTGAAATTCCCTCCAGCTATATTATTATTAGTTAGTTTAACTTTGTTCCTCCCCTGAGATGTCTCTATTGGTTTTCTATCATGTATCCTCACTCTCTAATTGGTTAAGCTCTGTTATACCTACTCCTTAAAACGGCAGAGAGAGAGCAAGAAGTTGTCTCTCTGCTTGGCTCCCCTTCAAGATACTGTTACCCTGCCCCCACAGGGCAGAGAAATAAAACTTGGACTGCAGCCACAGAAAGTCTGTCTCTTTCCTCTTTGCCCTTGCCACTGCCTCGTAAACAGCTGAGAACTGCCTGCTGCRAAAGGCTTTCAGGCCAGAAATCGATCAGTCGCTGTTTCGTGCGGGCTTTGAACCCGGAAGCCACAGGCCAAGCTGGACCCAGGCAAGGGCAGCGCGGCACTGGTGGGCTCCAAGCCGTCAGATGTGGAGCCAGGTGCAGCTTAAGGTTAAGTCCTCCATCCTGTCATTAGTGGCCTGGGAGAAGAGGCCAACCCTCTGCCTGGCCACAACCTTCTTTCAGGTGGTTGTAGAGAGTGATAAGATCTCCCCTGAGCCTCCTTTTCTTCAGGCTACACAACCCCAGCTCCCTCAGCCACTCCTCATATGACTTGCTCTCTAGATCCTTCACCAGCTTCATTGCCTTTTTCTGGACATGCTCCAGCACCTCAATGTCCTTCCCGAATTGAGGGGCCCAGAACTGGACAGAGAACTCAAGGTGTGGCCTCATGAGTGCCAAGTACAGAGGAAAAATCACTTCCCTGGTCCTGCTGGCAACACTATTTCTGATACAAGTGAGGATGGCATTGGTCTTTTTGGCCACCTGGGCACATGCTGGCTCATGCTCAGCCAGATGCTGGCCAAACCCCTTAGATCCTTTTCTGCTGGGCAGCTTTCCAGCCACTCCTCCCCCAATCTGTAGTGCTGCGTGCGGTTTTTGAGTCCCAAGGGCAAGACCCAACACTTGGCCTTGTTGAACTTCATGCCATTGGTCTCAGTCATGTTTTCTTGGAATTATTTGTTTTACAATAGTTTGTGCTATAAAATAGGCAGTTATCACTTCTCTTTCTAGTAATTATTTTCAGTACTGCATCTATACCTATGATTTCTATAGGCATAATAATAATTTAACCAGCTGTTTTGCCTTATTTTAAAAGTTATGAGGTAGCATTCCAGGAGATATGTTATTCTTTAAGTATCCTTTCAATGAACCAATATAAAACATTGGCACCTGTGGATATTTTATCAGATATAAATAGAATTTTGTTTACCATCATGTGTGTTCATGGCCAACACCATGTAACTCCATTGTTTAATTATCTGGGATATTTTTGATTTGATATCTCTTTTAAATCTGCTTGAGTTAATTTAGCATTTTGCTTTGAAAAAAGATACAAGTTACTGAATATGAAAATGGGATCAAATGGTACTGTTACCTGAAACAATGAACTATTGTACTAAGTACTTCAGAGAGGCCCCATGATTTATTCTGCTCCCATGTACATTCACCCTACCACCACGGGCAGAAAAAGTCATTATATATGATGAGTCATTATAGCTCTGTGATCACAGAGAACATTTTCTACAGATATTCAATATCCTTCCAAATTACATATTTCACAGAAGTAGGTCAAATTGAGCAGTGATTGAAGACTAACGTTTCTGCAAGTACCCAACTATCCAGATTTTATCAAGATAATACTGTAAAGAAGTGCTCTGCATATTAAGAATGGCTTATCTTTTTGTAATAGAGATCTAAAACTGCTGTGGGTAATTCAAAGGTCTTTTCTTTTATGACCTCTTTTTAAGTTCCTGCTCTTGCTCTCTTCGGGTGCTATTAACTCATGTTGTACAAGATCAAGGTAAGTTCTGAGTCAGTGGCAATGTTCACCAGTTCTACATTAGAGTGAGAGGAAAACAGCAGGGGAACTGCACATGGAAATTCCTGAGCACGTGGAATCTTCCGCACATCCTAGAAATGTGCTGACACTATGGAGCTGGGGAGTATCAAAGGGCCTACTAGTACATGTCTTTGGATATCAGATTGGCATCTATTCTTTATTTCTTAGTTCTCCTAAGGGATTTTAATTTTCACACTTTTGTTCCTGGTGAACAAGACCACAGGAACATATATTGTAGATTTGTGTCTACCTTTTATATTGCCCTTTACATCATTTTTTGGTCATTTCATTCACCATCAGCGTTTGCTTCTAGAGATAAACCAGTCAATAGTTACCACCTGTACCACAATGCTTATGCCAGTAGAAGCCTGCAGAGTAAATACAGTTAACAATACATTGTGACTTGGTGTCCCYGTCTTGGGAAGATGATGGTCCTGTGAGGTTGCTGACCAGCAGTGACATTTCATGTCAGAGAGGGAATGTGGTGTCCTAAGAAGATATAGCTCTGGCCACCGTTAATTAACTCAGACACAGTAGCTGCAGATAAAGGCTCCAGTGTGGAAGACTATATATTAAAACAAAACCAAAAAAAAAAAAACCCAAAAAATAAAAATTCCTGTGAGCTTTCTATAGTAATGCAATACAAGGACAAAGAGAGGATTTAAAATAGTACAGGAGAATGATCACAAGGTACGAATTTGGCATTGCTGCTCGGCAAAATAAGTAGAAATTACAGTACATTACCCACTGAACCTTTACCAGATTTTTTTGTAGGCATATTAGAGGTGGTCAAAAAGAGAATTACCATTCTGTAGGAAGTTGTGACATTTTGGAATTTGTTCTTATGGTTAAAATGAAAAATCTAAATGTCAGCATTTTCTAAGACAGTTCTAGGGAAGTATTTCCTTCAAAATATCAGAACTTCAGCACAAGTTTCTTGTTAAAAAAGTTGAATCATTAAAATACAGAAAATTATATAAAGATATATATATGGATATATCTGCTATTATTTACAACACATGAAGTAGCAAAACATTATTCAGAACAAACTGAAATGATTCATAGCATAAATGAAAGATGATGAAATCATAATGAAAGAGTCTTATCATTGTGAAGTGACAAGTTTTCTTGTGACAGTACTTCAACTAGTTTCAGTAATTATGTAGGAATAATATTATGTTTAATGATATTGTCATACCATTTTGATCATTAAAATGTGTAAGTCTATTTTGTACAATCAAGGCCACAAGCATAGTGATTGCCTGATGTTATTTATTAACTGTTAACTATGAGTCATTCAGATAGTTTCATAGTCAGTGTTTCATAAGGCACCCAGATATTTTCTGCATTAAAAAAACCCCAACCATTTGTCTATTGGCTGGGGACCTCTTGAGAAGAAAAAATAAGTTTTGATTCCAGTAAAATAAACCTAGAACTTAAGTGGAATTACTGTTAAATTAATTAAAATTTTGTTTAAAAAGTGATTAAATGCTTGTTTTTATATGTTCTTGCATTTGTATTTTCACAGAGGTGCTTATGGAAATTTAGCTATACAACTCCAATAACTGCTGAAAATTTATTCCTTAGAGTGTTATTTTGTAGACTTGAGGTTTATGGCTTAAGTATACTATTTTTTTCATCAGCTACGTATCCAGGTTTTTTTGACTGCTGGGAATTAATTTACAAAAGTAACACTTCATAGATGATACTTCTTATGCCCTGTAGCATGCTTAGATTTTGGAAGGGTCTTTTAATGTGGATTTCATTGCTTCAGAGGGTTTTAAAAAGCATGAATTAAATTTAGTGTTTCGTTGAAGGAAAATCACAAGATACAAGGGACAGAAATCTCACTTTCCTAAAAGCTTAAGCAGAACAGTTTGTTAAGGTGTCCTCACCCGGGCTTATCCCTGTTCTGATAAAGTGTTGAGGATCCATCAGACTCCCAGAGGAATCGGTTTAGAGCAGTATGTGTGTGTGCGCACACGAGACTGGGATGTCTTTCACTCTAATACTGGGTACTGGGCACTGCCCTCGCTGGGTGTATGCATGGCCAACATCCCACAAGCAAGTCTTCATCCATTCTGTGAGACCTGGATGTGAGGTCTCAGGCACAGTCCTTGGGTATTATGGCCTCATGTGGATGGTCTGCACATTGTTTCCAAACAAAAATAAAATCATACTCAATGGTAATTCCAGAATTTTTTTCTGAACTGTAAAGACCACATATGTAAATCAATTTTAAAAGGACTTCTGAACAATGATCCTGTTATGAGCATCCAAGATGTAGACAAGTGTCTGTTGTACCAGTTCTGCTTCCTTCATACCTCTCTCACCTGCTTTTGGCTTGCAATACCTCTTAGTATTTCTAAAGGGATGCTGCTGTAAATCTGTCACAGAATCCCCTCTGCCTCTACATGCGAAATGGTGGGGAGAAGCAGTCAGGCCGTGCCTGCATCTGCTTGTAGCCATATCTCTTTCCTATCTCTGCTCTAACTTCTTGGCCAGCTCCCTGCACCTCATTGCTGTCAGTCTCATCTATATGTGTGTTTCACAGCAGCTCAGTACAATCCCTGTGCTTCCCCTGGTTCCAGGGCTCTAACATGCACTTCCTTCAAGGGCACAGCACACACATTTACATCCAGGCGCTCATCCTTCACTCAGGTTTAGGTGCTCCTCGTTAGAGACAGGCGGATAATATTGCTCCCTGTGGTTCCCTGTCTTGCATGAGTACCTGTGTACCTTGATACTGTCATATTCCACTTGATGCAGTAAATTTTCTCCATGGTTCTCTTGAAAACATATTTCCATTGATTTATTTTGATCAGTCATCTGTCACATTTTTACAGATTTTCCCAACCAAGGCTTACCTGTGTAAATCCTGTCCCTGTCCTACTACTAGTCCTGGCTACTTTATGATAAATTAACAACATAGGGCCAAGTTAATCTTCCAGGTCAGTGTCTCCATTTTCCTTAAGTCCTAACAAGTGCAGCTTAGAAAATAAAATCAGTTAATGCTACTACACAATTTAAAACTGCRACATTTAATAAACCCAAATATTGATTTGACTATTCTAATACCATGTATCAGCATCCTAAGTAATTAACCTGAATTTTAAAAATATTATGTTTTCAGATGACATAATTATTTGCAGGTTATTACACATCACAGATTTGTCTTTGTCAAATACATTTTTTATTTGTTAGTTTTTACCAGTCTCAATAGATCTGATTGCTACCGTGCAGAGAAGTAGAACAAAGTAGATAAGTGAATGAATTTCCATTTTATCCTAAGCTCAAAAATTCTTCAAGCATATCTACTCAAAGTACAGATAAATTAAAATGTAATTTGCTCTTTTCTTCCACTTCAGAAGTTAATGCCTGTGCTCTTTGTTTAGCCTCTATTATTCATATAATGGCAAGTTCTAGGTCACTGTATACAGGCAGCTGATATTTAGCTATTGATCTTAGTGGGGCTTAATTGATTGTCTTGTGAAAATTGTATGTTTCCTAGAAAAGAACAAAATATCTTCCTACTGGCAGATCCTTTTGTTCCAGAAAAAAATCTGTGAGCAAGGACTTGAACAAAAAAATACAATGAACACTGGTATTGTTTCTCAGTTAATTTTTCTTCAGACATAATTCAATTTTTATTAATATTTAAGGAAATGGCTGTTATGGACTTCAGCGATAAGTGCATAAAATCTTGTTTCTTCATTTGGATTTTATTTGTCAGGATTCTTGTTGCAGAGTTTAGGTATTCTTTTGCAACATGGTAACTTGAAGATTCCAGTCTAAATCTGGTATGACAATACAAAACCAAAATTTTTATACAAAACCAAGGGGTGGTTTAATTGCAAAAAGTCAGCATAAAAATCTTTAAACAGTCACCTGTCCTGACATCATCTTCTGGAATGTGTCTGGATAGTGGTTCTAAAAGGTGGTCTTTTTGGGGGGTGCATTATTAAGGGCATTATTAATTTCTCCACTGTTGCTTTTCCAACTAATCCAAAATATTAGTGGTTTCTTCAACTTTATTTTAGAAATGTCTAATCATCGTAGCTAAATTGAATTATTTCTGTTGAAAACATTTCTGGCTAGCTCTTTTATTGAGAACTGCAGGTCAACATCTTCACCTTGTATTTCATCTTCAGCTAAAAGCATCCTCTCATTGTATATAAAGGATTTTCTTAAGACCTGGAGCCTGAGTGACAGATCTAAGAGACAGCCTGTCTTGTCCATTCACATAGATAAAACTCTCACTACCTTACATCCCAATATCTGAAAGGACTTTTTTTTTATTTCAGATTAGAAAGGGCATTCCTCCTAAGTAAAAACCAGAGATGCTGCTACAAAGATTTTGTTTCTACTCCATGAAATTTTAATCATTATCCACCTCATCCTCTCTTCTCCCTCTTCCTGCCCCTTCTGTACTCTGTTAAATATAGTTCCCTTCTCTGTATCCAACTTGTATGCAGCCTTACCAGTAATCATTCCTTGACTGGACCACAATTTTATTCTCTGTCCACCTGGGAAAAAAAAGTTTCTTTCCACCTGGAAAAATTTTCAACCAAATACCTGTGTGCTTAGCACTCCCCTTTGCCACTTGAGAGGAGCTACTTGTATACAACTGTGTTTGTCTTTATCCTCTTTAAGTAAACTCCTTTATATTAAATTTCCTAGGGGAATAATGAAAAAATCAGGCAACAGATTACAACAGTACTGTGGTGGGAAATTCCCCATCCATTGCTATGGCCAGCATGGAAGACACCACCTCCGATGCAGAGCCCTCCTTCTCGGAGGAGGAGGAGTCGGAGGAGGAGACTGATGTCTAGTTCCCACCCTCTCTCTCTCTCTCCCCGAAAAATTAGAGCAATAAGTTACCTGTCAGTTAAGTTCTTTGTACCGCCTTTTGTTCTGSGGATTTCCAGGATATTCGACGCYCCATTGGTTGAAACTCTTTGTATCCTCCCCCTGACTGTACCTATTGGCTGATTCACCCTCAGATCCTCCCCTTACCCCGTTTCCCATTGGTTGTTACCCCTTTCTCCTCCCCTTTTCTGGCCCCTTAAAAGCTGATGCACCCTGAGCGCCGGRGGCTTTCTCCCTCAGAGCTTCTCCGACYCAGAATCYCGTCCCTCTACCCCAATAAAGGAGAGAGCTGGGAGACCCCACTCCTTTTACCCTTTGCCTCCTGCGTGAGTGTCTTATCCTACCAACACTGCGACTACCAACTCCAGCAGGGCGGACGCACCTCAGGGCGAGTCAGCCGCCCATTGCCTGGAGAGGCACCAAGCCCTCGGCTGTGGCTGTCCGGCATCTGTGTGGAGGGTAATCGGGTGTGAACCACTCACCCCGTTTACTACACAGTACTACCTGTCATATTGATGTGCATGGCCTTTTTCCAGTGCTTGTATGTATCTGATGTTTCATCCCTTGCATTTAGAATACTGATTGTCTGCAGAAGAGACCTTTTTTTGTTATTATTTTCTAATACAGTGAGCAGGACAGATGCTAATATAGATAATGACAATAACAACATCAGCAACTTACTATGGGAAATGATCATGCACAGAATGATTTAATGACTGAAGAACTGCAAAAAAGTGAACTTTTTGTTCTCTTTTCCTTTACAGTGAACTCTGACCTGTCTTCAGTTTCCAATGTATGCACCCCTAAATTAGCTCAGATTCTGGTCCAGTGCAAGRTACTACATGTTATCTAGAGTCACTTTATGAAAAAAAAATAATTTAACTTTTGGCATTTATATAAATGCAATGAAACCAGTATGAGTTATATACAGTCTTCAGGCAGTCTTTTCTGAGTCACACTGATCTTGTGCACAGACACTGAACCCAGCCTGCTGTGCTGTGATGGAATGACAAGCTGGAGAGCCTTACACTACAAAGCAAGCTGGAGCAGAGAATACATAGCTCCAGCAGGTCAGTATGCTTCTTTATGATGTGTTATACCTTCCACTTATTTCTTTGGCAATGGTGCATCTGTCTGTCAACAAAGTAATAAGAATGAGGAAATTCTGTAGTCTTAGGTTGCTTTTTGGAATTGTTACATCCAGGACAGGAAAAAGGCACTAGATTAACAAGGCAGACTAAAAACATAAACATTTAAGGTAAATGTGGTAAGTTAAGCACTTAAATGTGGTAAGATACTTTGGACAGGCAAAGATTTAGATATATGGGTGTTATTTGACTTCTAGAAATATAAAAAAATGTTTTACCACCTGTGAGTACTTAGAGAATGCCATTGCATGTCTCAAAACACTGTTAGAGAAGAAAGTTCCCATGAAGTGAACCATGACAACAGGAACGTGAGATAAGCATAGATGACAAAACAGGAATCCCAGGCCTAATGAAGGTGAATATTTGGAATTAGCATATCAGACAAAATTCTGGTGTGCAGACTGCSGGAACTTAAGACTTATCTGGACAAAAAATTTGTACGGTGGCAAAAATGTGGGAAAGAATACATGTGTCAGCCAAAGTTGTGGAAACAGCATCTATGCCCTGTGGATACCCATGACTCGGACTGTATAAAAGTCGTACCTCCAGAAGAACAACTCTGTGACCCCCACCACTGAAAACCAGGGTGAAGAAGGACCAGTGGGATGCCTCAGGGACCCAGGTAGTGGTGATATCTTTTGCTTAATCTCTCTCTCTCTCACTCTCTCTCTTCCCTCCCTTCTCCCCACCCCCACCCCCCCACCCCTTCCTATTTGTTTCTATCTCTGTACCTCCCAYTTGCTGTTAAATAAAATCTCTACTATTGACTTTGGCATATGATCTTATTTGTACCTTAATTCAGGCAGAGGCATCTCTTATAATCAGATTTTAACACCACCTAAAACTTCTTTTGAATATAGGCAAAATTCAAATTTTTAAAATACTAAATTTAAGCAGTAACACTGCCTTCAAGAAGGTACTCCTATTTCATGTCTAACCTATTTTGAAGAATACAAGCAGTGTGATAAATAGACCCTTTAAGAACTACATTTTACTTTCAGTGAGATTTGTAACATATCTTTTTCTCCATCTCCAGCAGAATATATTTCAATTCTTTCTCTCAGTATAATGAAGATAGTGAAACTTAAATCAGAACATGCRAAGACTCCATATCCCATTTTCTTAGTGTCCTAGGTCTCCATTTCTTAGTATACCATTTCTTAGGAGCAATTCCTCTATAGTCCTCTGTGAAGTCTCCTACATTGAGCCAAGCTGTGAAAAAAAGAATTCCAGTATCTACAGTATGTTTTAAGTAGAATTTAGAAATCTACATCCAAAAGAACAATCTGTAAGAATACTGTTTAACTAAGAACACCTTAGTAGCCTATATGGGATTAATGACCTGGATACCTAGATATCTACAGTGTCCATGAGGGTTTCCTCTCATATATCTTGGATCTACAGCATCAGCATTTATGTCTAGCTGGTCATTCAAAGCTCCTTATAATGAATGACCACAAGTATATAAGGTACATTTCAATTCTATTTTAGCTGTTAATATTGGGATGAGATTACACCATGGAAGAAGCCCCTTCACTGACCATAAGAAGTCTACTTTGCATGCATACATATTTACACAGATGACTCAGACTCTGATGTGTCTACGTTCTTACTAGAAAACTTATTGTGTTGCGTATTGTGTGTGCCCAGGTTCACCTTCATAGAGTGGTTCAGCAGCTTTWGAAACTTTTACTGTTTCTGATTCAGCACTACACCTAAATCTTTTGAGCTGGGTAATCTACTAGGCACAGTCTGAAACCAGCTATGTTAGAGTGACAACAAAGACCACATCGCTGAGGACAGAAATCTGTGTGGAGTCATTCAAATTCCAAGACACCAATGAGGTACATGAGAAGTGAAAACTTCTTTGGACTGAAGTTTTGTCAAATGTAAGAAAACAATTTCGTGCTAGATCAATGATTGCTTTTTCAGCATGAGGAAGGATGCAAACACTCTCTGGACTACTGCATTTGTTCTGGATAATCACCTATTTCATGCTGACTTGTGACTTCCTTACCCAGAGCCTGGCATGAAGAAATGGTAATACACGATACCTGTTGTGAAATGTATTGCTTAAGTCTCGGTGCTTAAGGTTTAGTGAAGAGAGGATTCACCTACTGCAAACAAACCCACTCATGTTCAGGAATACAGAACAGATTAAATTCTTTGAGAGAGGAGAGAGACCCTCATATGCAACTAACATAAGGCAGTACACTTTTTAGACCTATTAAAAAAAGAAAATCTGTGGTGCCATGTGTCCATATGCCTATAAATATATGTTGCATCTGTGTAGAGTTATCTTTATTTTGAAAGCACTTACCAGACATAATGGTTCTTATTCCAGTGGTCTCACCTTCTCCCTATGGAGTTCCATAGTTGTAGCACTTGTCTGGCATAGTGTTTTGAAACTACAGAAGCTCTAATAACAAAAATATACTTCTGAGACACTAGGAAGTGGATACAAAGCCAAACATGAAGGAATACATTTCCTTTATAAAACTGAAGTTGCCTTATGTGAAAATTACAAGAATTATAATGCATTTTAAATTATCCTTTTCATATCTCAACAATCAAGAGATGATAGGGCAGACACTACAACTATAAAGGAACATACATGTAGTATTTGCTTGCACACTTTCTGAGGCAGCTTTTGCCTGAGGGAGGCTCTCAGTTATTCTAGTACCAGCTCCAAGGACCTAAACTAAGGCTAGAAGTGGGGGTGGCATGAGAAAAAAGTATGTACCACATCTTTCCATGCCCAGCAACGGCAGTATCATAATACTGGTAATATTGTTGAATCTAAAACTTGCTTGACCTTGTGAAATGACCATATGGTAGAAAGATGCATTTCCCTTTAACATCATATTTCATCAGAACAAAGCATTATCAACAGTTCAGTCTGTCTAGGAAATTACTCCATAGCCACTTACTTGCTTGAATTTATTTTTGGGTTTAAAGGACTGCAACATAACCTGTTCATGTTTACTTTTCAAAAAACTGGGTCAAACATTTGGAGATGTATAGAGTATAGAGCATATTGTTCACAAAAATAATAGGCTATCACTCATCTGTTCGTTCAGGATCTGATTAATGTTATTTTACAGGCAGGAATCTCAAATACATTCAGTGTTTCTCTGGGAAACTACTACTCTACGAGTGATAATTTGTCCTGGGCAATTGAAATAAAAATTCCAGTGGGAAAGGGATATCACAAATGAAGTCTTTTCCTTACTCATCCAAAATATCAGATTGCTGTTAACCTATGGGAGAAAAGAACCCTGAAAAACAAAGACTTTTGAATCAAAAGCAATGAATGGAGAATAGGAACAAAGGCTGACCAAATCATCAAACTGTTTGGACTGTTTGTTCTTCACTGTGTTGCTTCTCCAGCAGATGTCAGGGTGGTTAAAGTCCCACACGAAAACCAGCATCTGTGACTGAGGCTGCTTTAAGCTGCCCATAGAAGGTGTCATCCACTTTCTCCTTCAGATCAGGTAGCCTGTAGCAAACACCCACAGCACTGTCACCCTTACTAGTCTGCCCCTTTATCCTAACCCATAAGCTACCTATAAATGAATCTCATTAATCACTAAAGAAATACTCTTCAGCAAAGCAATTTTCTAAGTCATGCATTTAAGTACTGAAAACTTTAAATATAAAGCCTGTCAAGGCACAATCACGGTTTATCTGGGAATCTCACTAAAAAGTAGTCTACAAAAAGTACTTGTCTTGCTTTTGAGAAGTTAATTGCATTTGTGCCTTCTTTCCTTTTTTATTTTTCTGATATTCCATAGAATGTTTATTAATTTTGTCACCCCTGAATATTCTGCATTAAAGAATTTGGTCTTCTCTGGTTTTGTCAGAGGAAACGTTGGTGCTCATGTTTCTGATCCTTGCCATTTTTTTTCACAGTCAGAACAGCTATTTTCTAACTGGACTTCTTCCTGTTTTGTTTAAATTGCTTGCGCTTACATATATATGGTCTCTGACATGGAGGAGGGCTGGGTGGTCCCTATCACCAGTTTTCAACTGAAAGAAACAAATGAACTAGAGCGATGAATTCTGCAATAGCCTCCCTGACAACAGTAATTGCATTTCAGCACCTCAGAGACTGCATTTTACTCACAAGGTCCTATTTGAATTTGCTAGTGAACATTCATAAATTCAAGTATAATTTGTTGTCTAAGGCATATCATTTCTTTAAGCTCCTACTGGGATCAGTTTCTATTCTAGTAGACCTCAGTGTGCATAACCTCTGTATAGGAAGCTTGCCTAGAGAATGACATTGTGCTTAAGACCACAGGAAAAAAATATGGCAAGTTGTTCTGTGAACTGAATAGCTAGGTTACAGGCCATTTTGACTACAAAATCTTGACCTTTAATATTTAAAAAACTTCTATTTTCTATGCATCTGTTCACTATATGTAAAGATTCAGCCATAGAGTCATCCTGTCCTTCAACAGTAATTTTCAAAAATCCTTGGCAACAACAACAGGCAGAAAACATTAAAAAAACTTTATTCTATAAAAAGACTGAATTTAGTTCCCACTAGGAAGAGCTGGGAGTTCCACAGTTTCAAATTTTGACATCCTAAATCCTACAATAAATGTTGCACTTTAAAGGTAACATTTCATATAGTATTCAATTCATATAGTATTCATATAGTATTCAATTCATATAGTRTATATGAATATGAACCTCTTGGATCATTCAGTCCAGTAATTTACTACTGCAGGTAATTATGTCATGCCATATACTCTAGTTATCTATATGCAACATGACATTTCTGCATCCATTACAGATGCAATATCCATGGGTTATTTTAGATTTGTCCATTAGGATGTCATTCTGGGATGGTAAACTGCAGCTCCACGCTCCTGTGCTCAGAGGTCACTCAAAGCTGATCCACTGATGCCCTGCAGTAAATAAGAGGCAGCTAGCCCCTCTTSCACTGAATTAAAAGCTGTCTCACTTTTTCTTGATTATGCCAAGAGAGTGGTCCTACATGTGGGCAGACACCATGGGTGATTGAGTAGTTACTGACCTCTTGTATATGTGGGGTGAGAAAAGCCCAGTTACCTTTTGTGGAAGTAAAGCAAATTAGCTTACCTTCACCACTTCTGGTGGTGATAAGAAGCTTCTTATCACAGTGAGAGTATCCATGCTTTGATACCTCATTAACTTGGAACAATTCAAAGTGTCTTATTCTGAACTTATTTAAAATACTTTACTAACCTGACATTATGAATTTTAGCCTTTTCAGTTGGGTTAAACACAATGATCTGACCTCCACCCTAAAATAATGATTTGTGTTCCTTTATAGGGAAGTCTTTTCAGAAACAAACTCTCTGATGGTTAGACAATTGTTTTTGAATTTTCACTTAAATTTATTCATGATGAGTTACCCTTGTTTGTTCTTTCCCTTCAGTTTGCATAACATTTATTCCCCAGTGCAGTCACAGGTAGAAGTCTTGACCCTTCACAGCTATACAAGATGAAACTCATTTATTTCACCCAGATTCCCTTCTCTGATACAGCTAATAGACTTTCTTTACATATGCATTCCAAACTCACCTGCCTTGAACACATATGCAATGTGTACATTATTACCAGTGAAGTTTCAATAGGGTCTTATAAAGGAAGTATTATGATCCTCACGTGTGTTAGAATATCATTACTAAAGCAACTTCTGAAAAATTAACTTTTTCAGTATCAAAGTGTATCGGTTGTTCATAAGTATCTCGAGACTATGTAATGTACTTGGGTGATTGTTTCACCGTGTTCCTTCTGCTKACTGATCTAGCAGCTAGATGCTAAAAGTCAGAGATTTTAATTTTTCTTGATGAATTTTTGCTCAGTTCTATTARATCAATAACATCTAACTTTTCTCACACAATACCTCACTCCTTGACAATGTCTTTGAACTTGTGTCTTTGTCAAATCTCAGTAATGCAAACCAGTTTTCATGCCACCAGCATGAACTGAGGAATGCACTTCTCATATCTCCCTTATTTACATTCACTTTCAATCACAACCAGCTCCCTTCTTGTCTTTAATAAGTTTCATGTTCATTCAGCAATTTTTCTCTCAACAACCATCAGCTGCAATTCAACAGTTTTTCCACAGCATTTCACAGATATATTTATTAATTTATTTTTAATCCTACAAGATCAGGTGTTTTATAAAGAAAGAATACTAATTTGGCACTTCTAACCCAGGAATCCTATTGCTCTTAACCCAGTTTCCATAGTGCAGTACTTTAATAAATTCCCCCTTCAATACATGTTTTGTTTTGTTTGCCACACTATGACATCAAACTAATGAAGCGATGCTCTTCAGGGACGTATCTGGTGACAATAAATTGGTTTTTCCTTTGGTTTTTTTGCTTGTTTATTTTTTTCCTGAAGACATAATTTCTGCCTTTTTTTTCTTATTTATAAATGTTAAGAAAGTAGAGTTTGGTCTTCCTTGGCTTTGCAAGAATATCATATTAAACCTCTCAAAAATCTTTAGGATCATTCTTTAGCTGAAGAGGCTCCATTGTTGACATTTCGACAAAGATTTTACGTCAGACAAAGGTACAGAGTACTAGAACTAAATAGACGTTAGCTAAACTCCAAACATTTTAGTCAATATGACTTTTTCATTCTCAGTCATGCAGTACCCTTCTGTCTTGTGATTTAAAAGATAACTCCAAAACCTATAAGATCTGAATATATAACAAAAGAAAGCCAATAAAAATTACTACATTTGYGCTAAAGTTCCATTTGTAGTGCACAAAAAAAAATTGTTTCTTTTTCATATCAACTGTAGTAATAAATATGATCAATACATAACAAGACAATATTAGGTATCTAAAAGATTTATTCATAAATGTCCCGTTTGACTAGGCAATACTGTGACAGCATTCCTTCCAAATACTCCAAGATTCCCTAGATCTTTTAAACTTTGGAGATACATTTGGATTATCAGGTAACATATGTTTGGGTTAACATATTTTAAATTAATAAAATGCATTCTTTAAAGAGAGGAAAATAATTGCAAAGAGCTTGGATGCCCTGACTTCTTATTTAACAGAAACCAGATATTGTTAGGGGTCTAACTCCATTAAGTTATACTTGATTTCCACACTCACATGCAGAATCAAAATCAGACTCATGCAAGGCCACTCCATCAGTGCTGAATAGCCCAAGTGGTTTTAAGGATAAAAGGAAGTCACAGGAGGTCAAGCTGTTGCTCAGTGAAAAGGAAAATTTAGAAGAGCCTGGGAAAAAGGCTAAAGGTGAGGATCTGTGCTTTATCTTTTTACTGATTGGACATATTAAGCATGAAGTTAGTGTCTATGACGAAAGCTATCATAATATCATTGATGGACACAGAAGAGGAAATTTGAGAGTGAAAGAATTTTTGGAAGAACACGTTGAGTTTACACTGTACTCCAATTTGAAGAAATTAAGTCACTTTGCAAGTGACACAAGCATCAAAAATCATCTAATGGGGTCACTGCAACAAAACCATCATTACTTTCTTCATATCAGTGCCACTGAGTGTCACAGAGATATTGGTCCCAATCACCCTCTTCATTTAACTTGGTTTACATCAGGTTAGTACAGCAAAGAATTCTACTGCTAACCTGCCCGGCACAATCTATTCAGCCACAAGTGGAGGCTGTTTACTGCCTGTACACATATACTTTAGTGTTGCTGACATGAAGGATACAAACAGGAAGGAAGATGTTCCGGGAAAGCTTCTGTATGCTTCAGTTGTCCCAAGAAAATGGGGCACTGTTTCAGTATTCATCAGACATGCCCTAAAATGTGTGGAGCAGCTATGATCTCCCTCAATCTACATTACRAGGATGATGTACAGTCTTTGCTCTGTCTTCCCATGTGGCATGTCCTTGTTTTAGTCTGTGCCCCTCGGCTATAATGTGTCAGAGAAAATCTTTGGGGTAGATTCGTATATCAAGCAAAAGGATATTTATGAACTTCTGTTAGGTCACTTCGCTTTATAAATAAATGTCCACAATCTTTTGTAGGCCAACAAATATATTTTATACAGTTGTCAACAGCATCCCAGAAAAAGCTTTTGTCARTTAAAGGAAACTATTGTCAGAGTACCCAGTACAGATGAATATATACTTCAATTTCTTGAAAGTTGTGTATCAGAAAATATTTTCCAGAAGAATGAAAACATCGTTCTTAAGGCAGATAGACAAGAAATAAGAAAATTTCCTTTCCATCAAAAAATAAGAGAATAAAAATGCATTAAAGTATTTATGTCTGGAAAGGCATTTCAATATAAAAAGCTTACCCATTTTGGAAAATCTATAGGCGTGGAATATATGAAACAGGAAAGAATTACACTGTCTTGAACATTGAATTTAACTTTCCATTAACTTATTATTAAATTATGCTGATGTGAGGGTTATTGTGCCCTTGAGCCAAAGTTTAACAGTCCACTTACAGTCGAGTAATAGAGATTTTAAGAAATGATGATTCTGTCATACTGCTGGAGTTATAATAGATATATTTGGATGACTGTTCACATACAAATGTATTCAAATGAAAAGAGCGTCATATCAATCATGATCTGCAACACATCAYGGATTTTTTCTGGCCCTTTATCTATTTAAATTACATCTAAATTATAAATACTGTGAATATCAGCAGTTAAAGTATTATTAGCCTAACAACAAAAGAGATGGATAGCAGAAACATTTTGTTACCTCACTGTGACCTAYAACTTCACTGCATTTCATGATACTATTGCAAGAACTTGCCTTGCCATTTTAATTTTGTAAAGATTTCTGCATCGTTCTTAAAATTCATTACACTGCAAAAGCACAGACCTTTGTTGAGAGGCACATATYATGCCCCTTAAATTGTATACTTCGTGACTGCATGGCCTATAAGGCCCTGAAATAAAGTRCCCGATGTCAATAATTATCACTTTTTAATTATTTTTCTCAATATCATACATGTGGAGCATTTCATTTACTTCACTTGTTTTGACACCTTACCAGCTTGTGTCCTACCCTAGTGATGTTTTCTTAAACAAAGATTTTTGAGGTAAAGTGACAATGACTGTACTTCAAAACTGTAGCCAGTAGCAGCTACAAGCCTTGAAATAAAATCTTCTCTTTTCCTAAGTATATTTTYTGCCTTTTCCCTATCTCCAAAATTACAGGAGGGGGGGGAAAAAGCCCATCAAATCACAAAGACTTTTTTTAAAAAAGCTGTAGATAAGTAAAAATGTTTCATTATCTAAATGACTGGAAAATCTGTTGGACTAAATATAAGCATTTCAGTATAAGAAAAATCACAACGTTTTTAGAGTAAGCCAAGATGTTCCTCTTATTAAGTATAACACGATCCATGCAACTCATCAGGGAGAAAAGGTCCAGTTGCATATTCTATCTGTGCTTAATGGCAAAGAATACAGACAGAAAAACAGTRTATGTGGGTCTCACTTGCACACTTCCATGATCCGAGAATAAATCAATGTATGGAAGAGCAGTTGTGGCTCCCAAAGTTCAGTGATTAGTTAAAACAACCATAGAAGCACAAGAACTARATATCGATCTGTCTGTGTTCTCCCTCTGACGGTGACTAAAAAAGTATTCTTGGGGAAGAGTACAAGARGCATGGCCTGTACAGATCATTTCTAGAAAAGAATAATTTAGTACCTCTAACCAGAGGTGGTAGTTGAACCATAATGATAAATGTTCTCTGGTGGAGCTCAACTTTATGAATTTCTTTTTGAACCCGCTTATACTTTGRCCTCCATGAGACTTGTGGCAATGAAATCCAGAGTTTAATAATGGAGAAACAATGAAAACTGTTCCCAGTTTACCTTCTCCATGCAATATATGCTTTTATGAGCTTCCATTGTCTTTCCCTTCATCTCTTTTTCCATTCCAAAGACTCATAGACTGCTTTGTCTGTCTTTACACTTCTGCTTTTACAGCACTCTGTGGCAATGAGTTCCAGAGTTAAATAAATGAAGGAAAAAAAACCTCCCACACTATTTAAAATGGTACAAACTATTACATTATCTTTCTTTAGTCTTTCTAATGTGAAGAAGTCTGGTCCATTTTATAAGTAAGTTTCACTTTTAAATAGGAGGTTGCTTCAAACCTTTGATAAACTTTGTTATATTTCCCTGTGCATTTCTGAGTTCTTTTTTTCTGTTTGATAAAGGAAGACCAAAACTTGCAGAAGTTTTTATGTCAAAGGCACATCATGGATTCTCAGTGGCATAATGATTGCTCCATTTGTTTCTCATTCCTTTTGAAATTATTCTAAACAGTATATTTTCTTTTCTGACCATTACAGAGCACGTGATGAGCTTTTCTAAAAACTATCAAGATTTTGTTTTTTTCTGAGCGAAGTAATTTAAAGTCTATCATTATGGATATATTTTTACTCCATGTGCAYTGCTTCTCACTTGCCTACACTGAATTTCATTTGTCATTTTTTCACCTAATCATTCAGTATTGTGAAACTGTCCTGTCTCTCTAGGCAACCAGTTGGAGTCTCTACTATAAGAATATTTTTTCAGAGGCTAATAACAAGAGTAAATCACTCAGACCTGTTGTCATGTGAGAGAAGCTAGTTATTGTCTTTTCTGASCTGTATTCAAGAACCAATGAGAAGGTACATATATTTATCCACTTTATATCTTTAGATGTATCTTTATATGCAGACTGATATAAAATTAAGATTTATGTAAAASTTACATTTTATTTCAAATTATACTTTATAATGAAATGTACACAATGAGTTAACAGAGCTGGGGTGAGGAGGGATGATTTACTTCTCGATAAGGCAAAAGTTGTTTATTAGCTAGCAAAGCAGACAAAACGACATTTGCTTTAACAAAGACACATCAACATTTCCAAGGATGTGGGTTAATCCACTTCTTTGCTTTAAGAGACATGACAAACTGTCCGTCTCTTGCAGAAGAAAGACATATAAAGTTTTGAGGAAAGAGATTATGTGTCTGGAACCTTGGAGGACTTCAAAGGAGCGATTGGCTATAAAAGCTAACATGCATCACCAAGACAGGGTGCTCTCTGATAATGCAATATGAGCAGCATGATAAGCAAAAATAGAAAATCCCTGACAATCACCTTGTCTGGACAACTTATCACAAATCACCTAAATTTGAGAAAAAGGAAGAAAAAGATAGCTTTTTCTCATCTTAACATTAAAACAAGCAGTTTTTAAGGTTAAGCGGAGTTAAGCAAGAGTTTTACTTCCCCCACCCATCCCCCTTGTAAACTTCTGTAGCTGTTTTTCCTCTTTTGCGTGTTCTAAGAAAAATAGTTTATTCTGCATTTTACTTACCATGGAGTTATATATATGGTACACTGAAACACAACTGATAAGTTTTTAACAATAAGACATTCGTCACGCAAAAGGGGAATACATTTATTAGCAAGTTTCTTAAGAKGCCCATGACAGAACTCAGGTTTCCGGGATAATTTTCTGAGTATACAAAGCATAAAAGGGTGTGGACATTTTCATCTACTTAAAGCAATTACAAGAGAGGCACCTGGAGCAGGGTGGGTTGGGATCGAATGGGATGTGGGGAGGGAGGGTGATCAGGAGGGTGATTAGTATTTCCTGTAACTATTGGCAATCAGGTTGGTTTTTTGTATGGGGACTCAGACTGGACCGTGCAAATGCCTTGTAAGTTTTCTTCAGCTACTTTTTATGATTGGATGCTAGAATTTTTCTCTTTATTATTCTTCATCCTTATGACTTTATGAGGTACAGGACAGCAGAAAACTAAGCAGAAAATCATGGGTGTAACTTTTCTACCATTGGGAAATCTGTTCACCAATCCCCACCTTAMTGTTCTTATTTTTCAGTTGTTTCCTAATCCTTACAAGAGGACCTCTCTTCCCTATTATGCTTTTTGAGGTTTTTTTAAACCCATGTTAAGTATCTCACATGAATCAATTACTCACTAATTCCTCCCATGCACCTGTATAAAGCATCATCCTTCCAAGTCACCTGTTCCATAGTGTGGAATATTTTTCCCATGTGTTTATTTGTCCTGTTCTTTATTATAATTTTTAACAAGCTGCCTGATATTGAAATCTGGTCTCCAAACACTTTTTAAGTTTTAAATCTTATTTTCCTCCCTCCTCTCCTTGAACCAGCTTTGCCATAAGCAGTAAATTATGCCCCAGTTGAAAATTGGAAGGAAAATATCATCCTTCTAAGCAAAAGGGGTTTTAGGTATGTTCATATGTCATTTTACAGCACAATCCACTTGGAACCATCACAATACTCAATCCCATATAAATTTTTACTCTAGGGCCTCATATAATTTTCTGGAAATCCAGAATTATCAAAAAGAATTATTTTAGCTGATCTGCCTCTTATCTGAAAATTCAAGGTTCAATTACTATGTAAGTGGKTTTTTTTTCTTATGTGAAATAGCTAAAATAGAACAAATAAGAATGAATATAGAAATGAGGTAGGACCTCATGGAACAATTGGTTGCGGTGGGTATCTGACAAAGAGCAGCTCAAACTCAGTTTGTGGTATCCATTTCTCTGCAACAATTATACTGATAGCCTAAGGAAATTACCTGCCTCTGGCTTTTAGATATCTGAATTTAGGTGAGATGAAGCATGTCTTTATTGACTGCTGCACAAAAACAGTGTAGTTAAATGAAGTGAACAGATGAAAGTGGGTCAATGGGGACAGAGGAAAACAAGAGCCTCTAATTCTTTCTAGGGTAATTTTAAAAATAAAAGCAAACAAAACAAAACAACCTCCCAATGACCACAATCTTGTCATAGAGACTGTGTTGCCCTCCATACATTTTGCACCTGCTGAATACCTGATCTGCTTTGATTTTACTGTTGTTGCACTACTAGAAATGTGTGCCGCCCTTCCCCCTTTTGCATCAGCAGGTGAACAGTAACCCTTTTCATGCAGAGATTATGTACTGCATGTATTGTACTGGGTATATGTTGTTAGCTGGGGCCCACTGACTCTGCCTCCRGGTCACAAGAAGGGAAAGTAACAGCATTTGCCTAAAGCAAAACATCTTCACTGATTTGCTTCTTGGGGTAGAAAGCTATTTATCATTGCATTCTCAGAACAAATTTCTGTAACATGGGGAATGCTTTACAAAGCAATTTCTTTACAAAATAACCTTTCTTTCTCTTCTCATGTAATTGCATACTTCCTCTCTCTAAAGAAAATACTGTGAATAAATAGATTCTATTGGTTTAGCCACTCTTCTTCATTTTATCCAACACCGTGCAAATCTCATTCTTCCAGCTGCAAAGCTACTCTTTTCTTTTAATCCTTGAACTTTGCCTTTGGTTGCTTATCTCCAGGACCTTGCCCCATCTGTCTTTCCAGACTCCTTCAATCTCTTACAATTACAGCTACGAAAAGAGGGAGACTGCAGCTGGGGAGGGGATAAGAACACAGATTTATACGCAATATTCAACTGGTATTTAGACAAGGAATTTGCCTGCAGCCAGTAGGAGAATGAGGTAGATTAAATTAGTTTGATGTTGTAAAGAAGTGAGTGACATTTGTATACTTTAATTAAGTGAGACTAGCAACTAGGAAAGAATAGGAATGCAGGAGCAGGGAGAAGAAAAAAAAGAAAGGAAATGAAACAGCAGCTTGGAGGAAAAGATGGATAAATAAGATTACTTTTTAGATTCTGTATTGTAAAGTAGAGGATTATAACAGGATAAATATGAAAATATGAAGGTAACAGAAAGCATAAGCAGGACTTTATAATGTATTTCAAATGACCTTTTATCTTGGAGTCTGCAACAGAGAATAATCAATCACTCAACAAAGCTAATTTTAAAAGAGCATTCTGGGTATTGCTGTTATCTAATGCACCTTTTTTTAATATCCTGTTTTTTCATCAGAAGTGATATATCATGGGTCAGATTCCATTTCACTGCACATGCTGAATAGCCATTCCTTACTCATTGAGTAGTCACACTGATTTCAAGGAGACAACCTAGCAAGTAAAATGTCACTCAGTAAAGCTCAGACCTGACTGAAGGATTTTGTCTCTCCATCTAATGTCCTAAATATAATACAGAAAAGTACTTATGAGTTATGCCCTCAATAGCTAGAACTTGTTTACACAAAGAGGTACTGTTGTACTTTGATGTAAAATCATGGAGACCATGTTATTTCTATTCAAATTTAGGCATGTATGGGAGATCATTGAGCAAAAAAATACCCTATCCAACAAGAGCTTCTGCATTACTCATGGAGGGATAAAAGTTTTTAAAGGGGTTGATTCAGGTCCAGTGTAATTAGACCTGCCMTTTTTTTCAGTGGAATAGTACAAATTCCCAACTATGACAAATAGTGAATGTTAAATGTCCACAAGGTACATTCGTTCTTTTTAGTACATTATAGTTCCGTGCTGTCTTTAATATTAACTTCTCTCAGATATCTTTGACATTTTTAAAATCACAATCTAAATTTTATCCATGAAGTGTGCATAATATTAATGCAAAAATATTCTAGCTGCCCACCTAGTTTTTTGCAAGGTGATCCACTATATTTAATTGATGTTATCAGAATATTATTGTCCCAAAAATTATGAAAGAAAAAGTTGCCTTCTAGAGGTGCTTATCACTCTCATTACCTGAAGAATAAGCTTAGATGACTCATTTAAATTAAGCACCTAACCTGGTGAAGTTTATGTGTGTTGAGTCTTGCATTATGGGGATTTTGAAGCATCTAGCTTTGACAGACATACAGAAAAGGAAAACATATATAGCATTTACTAGTATCTGACAGATTTGTTAATGCACTTTCCTGTGACACAAACATGTCTTCTGTAATGTTAAATATACTCTTTGCAAGAGTAGCCARCTTCTACTCTTCATATAATCTCTTTTTATCACTGTCAATGCAAAGRCAAATTCATTGATCATCACTTTGACCAAAGAGGTAGTAAAAGAGACAACCTTGCTTTTTTATCTGTCCTTTTCCACTCCTTTATTGAAATGTATTAACATTCTRTATTTCTTATTGCAAGTCATATCTCTGTATGTTTTCCTGTGGTTGAACTCATGAAATCAGAACATCCTGCTTTAGTCGGAATATGTGTTAACTCTTACTCAAATTAAAGTTTAATTATCATCATGTTTTCAATCGAAGAGTCACAAGCTAGACTGTAAACACCACAAGCTTTCATTTTACCTTCCCTGTATATGTTAGGTACAGAAACAGAAAATAATATTTAATTTACAATACTCAATTATTTCAGACTAATGGTGACAATGTTTTTTAAGCTAGTACTGTTTATTCCACCTTTGTTTATTGGTCTATTTTTATCCTTCTATCTCCACAGTCATGCATTGTATCYGTGTGCTTGACTTGCCCTCGTGAGAAGATTTCTGTAGAAATCAGACAGTGTGAAATGCTAATGGCTTTCTGATTGATTAGAATTGAAACTAACTTTTGAGGTATTATTGGAATCCAAAGTTCTTCTACCTCCGTAAGGTAGTATTAGTGGTTTTGCTGGATCACAAGCATGTGATTATTTGAATATTTCTTAGTCAATTTGTAAGATTTTTGTGCAGAACTGTCCTTTGTGTATATCCGCACAAATAAAATCATAATGCCCATTTGTTATGGAGGGCTTTCGTTTCCCCACTCTTTTCTAATTACAAAGTGATGGCAATTGGTTTTGACTGGTAAATGTATTGGTTTGAATAGCAGCAATAACAAAGGTGTTAAAAGTATTCTTCTGTATGCTCAAATGGGGGAAAGGCATAATGTTTTACTACTCTGTAGGGAGTTATAACACCTGTTTTAAATGTAAAGCTGCAGCGAGCATTTTAGCAGCTATCTGAACTCTGGAGAACAATAAAGTGCCTGTAAACTCACTTGAATAAGTTCACAACCTAAAGGGAAATAGTGAAAGTGAGAAAAAAAATTGAAACATCGCTCCAATTACTATAATTCCTAAATGCTCACAGATGTTACTTGAAGTCAGTTCACCTTACCCATGCCACATAATTACTTTCTAAGCCCTTTCCTTTTAGAATCAAATGAAAGCAGACAAATATTTGTAAACATTTGGACAATTCGAAGTGTAATTTTATATATCGTGTTATAATCCTTTGGGAGAATTCAGTGATAGAAATATCCTTCTASAGTGCATAATCTTACTGGTTTTCTCCTTTTGATCAATGTGTTTCCATTTGTGTTCACATATAGGATGGGAAATACTTGTGTTACACAGACACACTGAGTTTGTGAAAAGCTAAAAGTCTCATTGTTGTGGAACAARCACTGAGTGGAATGGTCACCTGTCTCTCTCTGCTAGCAATGCTTTCATGGCTGCAGCATTGAACTGATAACACATGTTCAGCTTGTTCTCCATCAGAACCCTTTCAGCAAGGCTGCTCTCCAGACACAGAGATCCCAGCCGGTACTGGGCTCTTTAGTTGTGTTCTCAGCCTATAATGGGCTCTTTGGTTTTGTTGCTCCAGRTGCAGGACCTTGCCCTTGTCTTGGCTGAACTTATAATTCTTTCTTGCTCACTCTTCCAGCATGTCCGGGTCTCTCTGTAAGATGGCTACCCCTTCTGTCACGTCCATGTCACAACCCAGTTCAGTGTCGAYGAATTTGGTGAGGGTGCTTTAAATCCCATTGTACAGATCATTTATGAAGATGTTGAACGGTGTCAGGCCCAGTATTGGCTCTGAGAGATCTCACRTGTGATAGGCTGCCAGTCTCAGTACAAACCCTTGATCACTGCTCTCCAAGCGTTGCCTGTTAGCCAATTTCCTACTCGTCTTGTAGACCACCCACCCAATCTGTATCTTGCCAGGTAGGAAGAGGCTGGGAAGCCATGTTGAATGCTTTGTAGAAGTACAGGTAAACAATATCCACCGCTTTCCATGTGAACAGGAGACAGTATTTTGCTTTTGCCTTTGGTAAATCTGTGCTGACTTTTCCCAATCAACTGCTTCATTTGGCTTCTTATAGTTTCTAAGAGGACTCATGTCATTGCTTTCCCAGGGATCAAAGTGAGACTAACAGGCAAATAGTCCCTCYTTCTCATCCCATGCAACAACAAAATTATTACAGAAAACACGTTGATGTTCTAATGAAATGAGAATGCTGTGTGATCTACATGAGGATGCAGTATTGAAAATACATTCTGAATTATTCTGTGTAGCACTCATATAGTTGCATAGTCTATCATTAGACTTTATCTGGCAAAGACAGGAGCTGAGATATTAAAATTTAAAAGGCACATTTGCAGAGAATATGTAATGAGTTCAAGAAAGATGATTGCAGTCAACTATTGTACAGAACATGTGTAATGAAAAAATCAGAACATATTTCAGGAAGAGATAGAAAGAGTAAAATCTTTATTAATACTCATAAAATCTAAGTGTTAGAAAGCAGCATAGAAATCAATGAGATTAAGCAAAAGTCAAAAGGCAGATGGGAGGGATTTCAAATGCAGATATGGTAACATGAATAGAATGTACAGATCCTTAAAGCAAGAAAAGCAAGTAAAGCAGTTTTGTAATGCGAGTAATTGGCAGCTGTAAGTTCACAAGGATAGGGAGAATAAAACTAAATACTATTCTTTCCACACATAAACTAAATAAGAACTTCTTATGTGGATTAACTTTTGGATAAGGTGTAGGGAGAACATGGAGTTAATTAATAAAAAGAAATATTTAAATAGAACAAACAGATTAAATAAATTTCTAAAATGAGGAGAAAATTTCAATTGTAGACTGAATGTATTAAGCTAGATTTTTAGTAGGTCAGTGGATTTCCATTCCCTACACTGGACTCAGGCCCTAACATCAAACAATATGGCTGAATTAAAAAAGCAGCATTTTCCCCACCAAGTGATATACAACACCTGCCATCTCCTGACAGTACAGGTGTAGATTGAAAACTGCCTTTGCCTCTCCTGTAAGTTTATATCCATAAAATATATTGCTTGTGTTTAAGGATTTATTTTTAAAAAAAGGTGCATGTATCTTGCAAATAATGTGGAAACATTAAAAGGAAGAATATTTCCTTTGCAGATGCAAAAAGATTTTGGCAAGAACGTTAAAGAAAAAATCAGTAAGAAATTATCAGCATGGTAATGTCAGGTAAACCAAACTCTTCCTTGTCCAGGATTGGCAAGACTAGTCTAAATAATATCACCTTTAAGTTTCTTTACCTAATGTAATTGATCAAGAATCTCAGAATTCACCCACCACAGAGCAAAGTTTTGACAAATGGAAGAATTTTAGAGGGCCAATGTCAATATATGTAAAAATAAACTTAATATAAAGAATAATATATTAAGAAAACCCAAAAAACAGCAAATTCACCATAAATAAAATGTTACAAAGCAATATCAGCAAATAATACAGGTTTTGACCAGGAAAATATCCCACGGGCTCTGCCTRTTCATAAATACTTCAACTATTTTCGTTTTTGCATGATACTTAATATGGCAGATTAAGTGCATTGGCTGCATATTTTTCAACAGAAGCAATATAGGCCACCCATAATATTTATCTGGAGGACCTGGCAGAGAACATATGCAAGGGAAGATGTTGAATATGGACAGGCAAGCTTGGCCTTTCATTTTGCTATGGCTATTTGTGTAAGTGATAGATTGGGTCAGATCCTGTTCCAAACGAAGTCCAAGTATAAAAGTCCCTAGTGTTGAATAAACATGAGAGGTTTTCTGGTCAGAAGAGCCATAAAGATCGACATATGAGTTTCTTCTGCAGAAACTACTACTAGACAGGTGCTGTTTCCTGCGCTGCTGGAAATATTGCACAAAATTCTTCAGTTCATAGTTTCACCACCAAAGAGGATCTATGTCTAAATTATATTAGACATATAAAGCCAGGAAGGACATGATTTGTTTTTTTGGAAATATATTTCAAAAAATATCAAGATAAAATGGTAAAGATGGCCTTCAGCTTTGCTTAGAAAGGACACTGGAAGGTGAAGATCAGTTTGAATTTAATTCAGTATCATATTGGTGGTATTATAAGAAATGCTACCCAGTACATAGGCGTAAATGATATCTACTGCAAGGATGTGTAAGCAGTAAATTCACACTTGTAAATCACTCCAGGATCTAAAATTGTAAGATCAAGTGATAAAGCAAAGTGTCAAATTTCACTGAGTTCTGAGCTGAAGAAGAGGGAGGTTAAAAAGTTTACTCTGACCAAAATGGTGTTTGATTTTAATATATTCTGAATTTTTTGTTTCACTGGGAGGTGAACCCCCCAGTGTAAGAAAATCAGATCTTTGGAACAACTTGAACATATCACTTCACTTGGTTTGAAGGAAATACAATTCATATAGCCATTTTTAGAGAATAAAAGGCTCCAAAATCTTGGTCCGTGGAGAAAATYGTCAATTGAATGGAATTCAATTGGTCTGAAATGTCTCCTTCCTTTAGCAACARCCTGTCATTAGCTTGCTTTCAGAGATTAAAATCAATGGTAAAACATCAGGCTTCCATACTTGTATCATAGGGGTAAAGCTAGCAGGCCTTCTCCACTTTTTTTTTTTTTTAAAGTTTAGTTTGTGAGTGGAAGATAAATTCAGTGATATGTTTTGGTTCTTTCATGTTTCTGCAGTGACACAAAGTTACTCTGAAACCGTCTGCATTGACAAACAGACATAAACTTAGTTTAAGTGGCAAGTTGTCAAGTTGCGGCAGGTTTGCAGCTTTTGTACTGCTGAAGCACAGTGATAAGCCTGACCCTGTGTTTCTAGTCATTGTGTCAGTCCTTGGCATTGTCTAACAAAGGYTGAAGAATAGATATTCAACTATACCGCAACCTATGAGGTTGTGGTAAATGTCAAAAATAACGGAAACTGAAAAGAAATAAAATAATCATTTCATCAAGTGTTTCTGTAAAGCACAAAGAAATATTCTGTCCAGTTATTATGACACATGCAGTTTTTCCTCCTTTCTCCTCCAGTTTTGTCAGTATAGCTACCTGATGAGTTTCTGTTTCTTCTGAAGAGTATAAGCTAAGTAGTACAAAACTATGTCACATGGAACTGGCAGCAGAGTTGATCCTTTTCTCAATGTCTTTGATAGGAAAATTTATTGATAACTTTAGAAAATTTTTCTGTGAAACAAAGMTACTTCATCAATAAATGGAAAAGGTGCTGCTCAATACCAATGTGTAAAGTACGTTTTTCACTATCATTCCTTAAACTAAGATAACATTTATAAGCATCACATTAATAATGATTCCTAGAAGTAGGCTTCTGAATAAATTATACCTATTATAACATTGCGGAGAAAATGGTTCTGAAATACTCAATAATTTATTTAGTGGCAATATTAGACATGGTGGTTCAAGTGATGACTTTTAAATAGCTTTCAATAAGGAAAATTTCCCTTGCAAGAGGATGTGCTATCTTGCAATTCACACTGATATGTGACAAGTTTTTTCAATCACAAATGTTGTCAAGTCAAACTAATATGTCTCTTACATAGAGCAAAAACATGCTTTTTGTTAGACAGAAATCTTATCAGGTATGCTATTACATATCCCTACTACATTTGTTTTTAATTTAAAAGCATACCCAGTAATTAGTTTATTATTTAAAACCAGTTAAAAACTCAGGACATTTAAGAATTTTGGCAACTGTGTTAGTCTTTATTTTGTCCCAAATGTTCATAGAAATGGAATAAACCCAATGTTTACTCTTTCTGTCATTAATATTCATTGAAATTTTGTTCATAAACTCTATTTGAGGAAGTTAGGTTTTAGTTTAGCTTCTCTCTAATTGTTATGATTACATAAACTACAGACAGGTTAGGGGAACAGTATATGTAACTCATCAGTGTGACTACTGTGACAACAGAGGTAGTACCTAGCCACCCTTACCCTCTTTAAAACTAATTTGCATGAAGCAATTCAATTTGCTTCAATGAATGACTGCTATTAATGTGCCAAGAATTCTGATTTGTAGGTTTTTCATTCAGCTCTAGCTGCTTTTTAAAGGTTCTGTGGAAAATTGCTTTTGGGGCACTTGGGCATGAATAGCACCTTATAGTACTGCTGCCTTGTCAATAGTGCTTAAATTACTCAGTGTCAGGAAAGGAAGTGAAACAGAAGGACAGGGAAAAACAGGACAATACACCTGTCTGCAGAGATAGGAGAATTGTGTTTGCCCTCCCTTTAGATTACAGACTACCCCAAAGCCCAGGAGAAATAATATGCAGACAATGAAAATGAAAGTCRGATTAATCCCACTTGGCACTATGAACAACAACAGAAACTGGTGAGTATTTTTGTTAGTACCACAGGCATTAGTTAGTGAGCACTTCCAGATTATAACATGCTTGATTTCCTCTAAAGGTCATTTGCTTTAGTATAATTATAACAGTTCCAAATTAAATTAATTCTGAACATTTCCATTCCAAACCAATGTATTGGGTTTGTGTGGCCAGGTTTTGGTAGCAGAGAGGCTACAGGCATGGCTTCTGTGAGAAGCTGCCAGAAGCTGCCTCCATGTMCAGCATGCGAGGTGGCTCCAAGACAGACATACCACTGGCCAAGGCTGGGCCAATTAGAAATTATGTTAATGCCTCTATGATAACACATTTAAGAAGCAGAAAAAAGAAAGTTATTGTGCAGGTGTAATAGTGGCCAAAGAAAAGTGGGGTGAGAATGTGAGAGGAACAACTCTGCAGATACCAAGGTTAGCAGAGAAGGAGGGGAAGGAGGCACTGTCACAGTTTGACCCAGTGTGAGACAAATTTGATTGGTTAAAAACAGGTAAAGGACAGTTCTATAAGCCACTTAGTGTTCCTGTGATGTTTCTGTGAAAGGAATGTTATAAAAAATATCTAGGAAGTGATGCAGCACTTGCTCTCACTTCCTCTCTTGCTCCCTTGCTCCCTGCTGACCCATGAGAGRYAGTGGTTCTCCYCTGGCCCCCGGGCCAGGGGCCCACGGCCTGGGGGGCCGGCTGGGGCAGCCRGCCTCACCCTCACCGGTCCTGTGCTGTTCCAGACCTGAGAGGAGCTGGTCTGATGCCATCTGGACCAAGGCCAGACAGAGAAGCAGCTAAGCTGAGCTGAGCCGGGAAGGCCGAGGAAAGCTGAGAGAAGCTGAGCAGAGCTGAGCTACGCAGAGAGAGCCAAGTTGGTGAGATCGAAGGGTGACYTTGYTTTTRAGATAAGGCAGAGAATTAATAGCAGCCAAAAGACTTACTAAAGTTTGGACGGCTGCCAGTGCAGAGAAAACAGAATGGGGGAGRAAGGAGCCTTGTGCCTGGGAAAGCAAGCCTCATTAGAGTGGGAGCATGTAATTGTTATAAATACTTTTGTGGGCATTTTCTGCAAATATTAACCTCTTCTCTAAGCTAGAGAGAAAGGAAAGAAGTCACATGAAAGACTAAATATGGAGGCCAGTAGCCGAATGGAAGAGAACACAAGGAATGTCAGGAAGTGCCAGAGAAGCCATCTTTACCAGCATCGAGATTCACCTTTTTTCTGTGAGCTGTGCTGTGTGATCTGAAATAATACCAAACTAAATATCTTTTTAAATCACAATTCTATGAGCCATGGGGGAGTGAGAATTTCAACAGCCTGAAATAAGAACATTTTTATGTTGTGTGCAGATGAAATTTGCAGCCTTTGGAGATTATGAGTAAAGCAGGAGCCTGTTGCCTTTGGTGCCTTTAGGCTGGAATGACTTACTCTTAAAAGGTTTAACCCCAACAGACTTTTCTTGTGACCCACAAACTGCAGAGTGTTTATGAGAGAGAGGATACACCACTGGAAAACCTGGGCGGGCTGTGGTGTTTTCTGGAATATTTGGAACCACGCTGAAGATACTTAGGGAACTATCTTCTGTGGGATGGATCCCACTACACTAAAGAAAGAACTCTCTTTATCCCATGAGGTGGCAATAAGRACTCTTAATCATAACATCAGAATCTCATGTTTATGTCCTTTATGTAATCAGTGAGAAGGATTGGAATGTATGGGAGGAGAATGATATTAGTATATTATGCCTTAATATTTTTCATTATTTTTTATTCTTTCTATTCTTAGTAGTGTTAGTGAAATAAATATTTAATAACTTCTCAAGTTTGCAGCCTGTTTTGGTGTCTCCTCTCCTCTGAAGAATTAAGCGTGGGGATCTGGAGTTTGCCTCCAGGTTAACCTTCGACAGGCACCGAAGCCGAGATTCTCCCGCAGCCCATGGTGAAGACCACGGTGAGGCAGCTGTGTCCCTGCAGCCCATGGAGATCCACAGAAATGCAGAAATCCACCTGCAGCCCCTGGAGGAGACCCATGCCAGAGGAGGTGGATGCCTGAGAGGAGGCTGTGAACCCATGGGAGGCCCATGCTAGAMTAGGCTCCTGGCACAGACCATGGAGAGAGGAGCCGATGCTGGAGCASGTTTCCTGGTAGGATTTGTGACCGCATGGGAAACCGACGCTGGAGCAGCCTGTCCTTGAAGGACAGCACCCCGTGGAAGAGTGACCCACAGTGGAACAGTTTGTGGAGAACTGTTGCCTGTGGGATGGACTCACATTGGAGAAGTTCAGGGAGAGCTGTCTCCTGTGCGAGGGACCCCATGCTGGATCAAGGGAAGGATTCCTCTCCCTGAGCAGAGGCAGAAACAACCTGTGATGAGCTGACCATAACCCCCATTCCCCGTCTTCCTGCGCTGCTGGGGGGAAAAGGTAGAGCTGAGAAGGAGGAAGGAGGGAGGAAGGTGYTTTTAGGGTCTTATTTTACTTCTCATTATCCTGCTCTGATTGTGTTGATTGTATGAGTAATGAATTCAATTGATTTCTCTAATTCTAGCCTGTTTTGCCCATGATGGTATTTGGTGAGTGATCTCTCCCRGTCCTCATCTGAAATCATGGTCCTTTGTTATATTTTCTCTCCCCTGTCCAATTGCAGAGGGGAATGATAGAGCGGCTTTAGTGGGTGTCGGGAGTCCAGGCAGGGTCAACCCACTATAACCAAATTTTCATAAGGTTTTTTTCTTCAATGACGTAGAGTAACACAGTGTATTAGATTCATCATATTACATTATTTCAATTATTTTGGATTTTTTTACTTAATATTCATTTTACATATAGACTTAGTATGCATTATACATAGCCATTTATATTATGCATATATTAATCCATATACAGAAATAGATTAAAATTTGTATTCTATTCAGTATATATATTTTCTTTGAGGAAATTTTTWAATTGAATTATATTTTGAAAACTTAGAGTTAATGAAATAGCTGTCTAGAAGACTCAGATGAAAGGAGGATTAGCTGTGTTAGAGCATGGTGCTAATAATGCCAAGGTCATGGTTCGATCCCTGTAGGGGCCATTCATTTCAGAGCTGGATGCGATGAGCCTTGTGGGCTCCTTCCAACTAAGAATATTTTGTGAAAGGCTGATGATTATATAGTTGTTACTGCTTGATAGTCCAGATGGTACTATTAATAATTATTAATCATATATCTAGTACTATGAACATAAGTGCCACTGTATGAAAGATAATTCAATGTGCCATGGAGATCATAATAACACGCCATACAAAAGAAACAAAGACAAAGCATGGGACACATGGGAAACTGCAGAGAGAGAATAGTGATAAGTAATACGGGGAAGATTGCCTAGAAAAAGTGAGTTCTCCAAAAGGATTTGAAAGAAGAGATAAAGGTATATGGTCTATTCACAGGGCTGCCAGAGACCTCTTGGGTCAGCTCCCTGCAGACAAATCAAACATGAAATCACTTTCATAAACCCTCCAAGTTCTATCTTTAAAGCATTTGGGGGTGAATTGCCCTCAGTACTTGTGCCTGGAAGACTGGCCCAGAACTGTGCTCTGAGAGTTAGAACCAGTCTTCTCATTCCAACTTCAACTTATTCAGCCAGTTGATAGCCACCTGTTCCCATGCCAGTCTGATCTTTTATCTTAAAAAGCAGTTCTTTCTTACRTGCTTGCCACCATGGCATGCTTGTATACAGTAACAATATCTTCCCTTGTGTTTCATTCTTGCTGGATTAATCTCTCTTCCTGAGATCAATGTTCTTCATCTCCCTAAAAATCCTACATCTTCAGATGTGATTTCAGTTCATTTTTCATTAATATGTTGACCAAAATGGAACATGATATTAGATTTGAAATCTCACCAGGGATGAGTGAGATTAATATGGCACAGAGGTTTCATTCTGTCAGTTCATCTCCTGGGAATACCTCTCCCAGGTAATCTCAGATATACTAGAATCACCACTGAATTTTCCTGATTATTTCTCTGTGGTAAGAGATAGCCTCTCTGTAATCCTGTCATTAGCTAGTACCACTAGTCATTTCCAAAAGGAAGTATCTCCTAGCACAAACTCTTTGTTACTCCAAGCATTAAGCTGCTTCAGCAAGTGGACAAAATCAGCCTACAAGAATGCTGTCAGACACCAGTCATATATAGACCCAAAAAACCCCCTGAGATCTGGATGATTCCTTTATATACTACACACAACTCCAAGAAGATTCATAATTCTGTCACCTCATCCAAAATCATCATCATCTAAAGGTGGTAGGAACCCAGAACTAAACCGAAGAATCATATATACGGTTTTCTGTTAGCATTATAACATATTGACCTTTTTTTTCTGACTTTTTGGTGTTGAGATTTTGTTCTTTACTAGAGTCCAAACTTGCTTTCACCAACATGAATACTCCCTTTCCATTGGAGGACTCTCTTCCTTTCTGTATTCTTAAGGAAATGTTTTTCCTCTATAGGTTCTGCATCCCTTCTTTACAAAGTTCTCRTTCCTATTTCTTAAAGAAACAGACTCTCACATCATCTATTCTGTTCACTTCAATAACCAGTTTACCTCAATGCATCTAATCATCTCTGTCTAATATTAACTAATATTAGTTACGGGCATGCTCCTTTGAAACTTTCATTTGATTTGCACTCAAATCCTAATCTCATTGTAAGTGCTTTTAGAAGTCACAGCTTTGCCACAGTAAAACTTCTATTAGATTTTTCCACTGGTTTTTCCACTGTTGGTTTCTTAGACTTTAAGCCTGTTAGCTCAGTCGGCTCTACTGTCTCATTTGAAGGTAGCAATTAACTGCTTSCTGCACTCCCTCACACGCTGAACTATTCTGTGCTACTCACAGCACAGGATCCCTAGCAGTCTCTTGTAACCTGTGAACTACAGCCACACTGCCCTTACTAAACACAACTTCATCCTTTGGTCTCACCCTTACGATGGACAACATAGAGATTGGACACAGAGAGCAACAGAGTATAGAAAACTTATCACAGTTCCATGTCCATTCATCAAGTTGTCCATGACATTGTCACCTACAAGAAATAAAGAAATGAAACAAGATAGACTGGGAGGAGAAATTCTGCATGTCTATAGAAGATMTATCTAAGAGAACATCTAGAGATATTAAATTTGAGACAATTTGATGATACCACACATAATTTGGTTATTTCACATTAAAGTAAAATTCAAACTGTCATAATAAAATAATATGGAGTATGTCTGTTCATGACTACCAGTGATCTCTAGTTTACCACCTTGTTTGGGATGTCATTGCATATATATTTAAGAGTTTCTTACATGTGCAAGTATGGAATTCCTCCATAAATAAATTATTAATCCTCTAATGAGTTCTTGAATTGGACAGAATATTGCAGGAATTTGTTCCAACCAACCTCACAGYTGTAAGCCACTATTACACTTCTCTATGCACCTGCATCTGTGTTGTGTCAGATCATTTCTCAAACATTAATGAACTAACCATTTTTTAAGACCCAGTGCCTTAACTGAAAAGCCTTCCATAAATCATGTGGGATTATGAAAAGCTCTCTCAAGTCTTTGATCACAATTCAAACTAAATKGGTCATTTAAAAATCATTAAAACATCAGTTAATTTAAAGTTTGATTTTTGCCTTCTTGTTTTGGTTAAGGCCAAACACAGAAGCATTGAGTTACTGAAAGAAATGTTGTGATTTTATTCACSATTTGATTAAATAAGTTCCTGACATGCTACTACATGTCTACTGACGTGACATGTTACTACATTGTTCAGTGTTTCCTATTAGAAACCAGTTAACGATTGCACATATTCTTACTAATTTTAAGGGCTAGCCCATGCCATTAGATTTATCTGTGGCTTCCACTGTGCCAGCCAAGAGTTACAGATATATCTTTCAGAGATTTCTAACAGCACTCTTTGAGATTAATGAGCTGAATTTTAGCTTTGCAAACAGAGAAGTACTAAATATTTACTAAAAAACCCCTGGTTTTCTTTTAAAAGTTTGAAGAGTATGGAAGAGTATTACTTTTCCTTAGCAAACATAAATGTACGTGTGTATATATGTATATACATGYACAGTACACACCTACTTTCACATCTAGATCATACTGCCACCACTCTAGACAGGTGAGAAATTCAATTAGGTTTCCTTTTAAGGACTGTTCTAGGGAACCTGCTCACCAAAGAATGCCTTAGTCTATTAGTTCTTGATTATCTYTAAAGAAGGAAATTTATTCTTCTGGGGGATTTGGGAAGAAGACAAGCTGATGCTTCAGGCCACTGTGTACAGAAGTTTGGTCACCTCTTTTTCATTTGTTTGTTTATTTCACCTTGTCATGTGTACTTCTTTAGTATCTTGTGTTTGATCCTTACTAAGACAAGCAGTCTTAGTGGCCCAGAAATTTACAAACTTCTAAACTTTTTGTGTGTTTTAGCATTTGTGAAAATGTTAGTGACATTTTCCTGGGCAGTTTGCCATGGAAGAGAAAAATCATAGATAGTACAGTTAAAACAGCCCAAATAATGACCTATGAGCTTGATCCTTATGTTTGAGAGCTTTCCTGGTCTAGAAGCTAGTGGCCTGTGTTTTCCATAATAAGCAGAGGAAATATTGCCACTGTGAATAATATGTCTGTGACTGAAGGTCAGTAAAATATTTTTCACATCAGCTTGCATTTTCTTTCTCTTTGTTTTGAAGTACAAAATTACATTTGGATAGATGTATACAACCATGCAATTTAAAAACCTTATAAGAAATGTTTGCACTCTCAATAAAGGAAAAAAAAGTGTGATCTTAATTAAATTTCTTGTTGCTATGTGACAAAAACATGACTGACTATTTTTATCGTGGTGCTAATATATARTGTTGTGCATTAAAATGGCTTGTGTATAGTTATCAGGTAGTAATTACCACRTGTGAAAAAGTAATTTTATTTTGTATAAAAAATAGTCAGTGTATCATGTCATACTCTCTTCATTTCTCAAGGACATTGTTGCTACTAGCTTCCAAGTTGAAGTTCAGTAGGAATTCWGTGTACCTCAAAAAAAGTGATAACCTTTCACTGTTCAACATCAAGTTATCAGGATTCAGCTATCCAGATTAACTGGAAATTTCAGTCTGGGGACATGTTCAGGAGTTGTCATATACAATATATTCCTATTACAAGAAACTAACATCAGTATGACTTTGTAAGTCAAAAATGCATCCACAGTCCATGAACTTCACACCAGGCAAGGTGCTAGATGATCACAATAAAAAAGTAATTACTTCTAGAAATGGTGTGCTGCTATACATTTTTATACTAGGATTTTAAGGAAAAAAAAACCAACCCAACTATATCTTTTATACAGTGTAACAATTACTCTCAAAATTTATAGGTATATTTTGTCATCAATAGCTACRCATGAAACAAATTAATATTTTTTATCTCTGTAGAAATAGCAAACTGTGTTTTCCTTCATTTACTCTTTCCTCACCATCATTTTTCATGTAAGAGCTGCCACTTTTGAATCCAGCTCTGTAATAGAATGCCTTTACATATGACATAAAGTTACTTTTCCCCTTTTTTGCACACTTCTTTTTGTTTTTTTTTTTTTTTAGAAAAGGACAAAGCAGGTTGAGCTCATCTGTCATGAAAAAACTTGTCATTGTAACTTTAAAAAAAACACCTTCAGATGGTATCAAAATAGTACAGGTAAAATTTTGCATTGCAGCACAATGTTCTTAATACATTCACAGATATAACACTTCAGCAARGTTCTAGGGGTATAAGGACTTGGTCGTGGAGCCAGCTGGCATTGGCTGTGTCAGACACAGGGGAAGCTTCTAGCAGCTTTTCACAGAAGTCACCCCTGTAGCCTCCAGTACAGGAAACACCATAKTATTCAGAGTATTTGGCAACTGTAGCATGAGCTGGGAATCTTGGGAATATAGAAGATCAAATTTGACCTACAAGCAGAAGAAATCATGCTTAGTATTATAAAATGTCATGCTGAAATTCAGGCTYTTACATTCAATTAACATATTTCCCTTTCTCGAATTTCCTCGACCCTAAATGTATTTTTTAAATTTTGAGGTAGGAACTTGCTGAGGGAGGAAAGTGTCAGAGATGAAACTGTGAGACAAATTAGCAGGTTCTATAACTCAYTGACCTAAAGACAATTTTTATTTTTGATCATATACTTGCACTTTGATGAGGTTCCTTGACATTATGCCCTAAACATGGGAATTCAGCTTTTATAGGTTAAATTTCTCACTTTTTTGTAGGCTTTGTATGCAAATACTAAATATTGCATATAGCAATATAGGAACCTAAAATAATACCAACACTTTATGCTTCTTGATACTTGCTATTAGCTGTGGCTCTTATTTTTCAGTAAAGGAATGTGTTGATTCAAAATTCCCATCTTCCTCTAAATCATTTTTCTTCTGAAGGAGATGCCTATTTTGAATCACATCCTCCCATCATCCCTCACTAACACATTGCTGTAAAACTAAAATATTAGTAATATAAGTCAGTGCAACAAACCAAGCAAGAATCCTTTGTACCACAGCCCTTTCAGGGAACACTGGAGAGAGACCCAAGAAATTTTGACAAGATTGTGTTACAGGCTGCTTGATCCCCCAAGTCAAGCAAACAAAAATGGGCTGTTTCAAAGGAAAACTTTTTCACCTTCATTTAGGACAGCACCTATTGATATGGAGACTGATTCCAGATAACACAGTAAAATGCCCATGAAACYGTTGTGTGGAGAGGTTCATGTCTGATGGACATGAGCCAGCATAGGCTCTCAGTAGTGCAGCTACATGAGGTAAGCCACAGCCAATAAACTCCCCTCAGAACAGTGTGTTCCTCACTCACTAAAAGGTTTTCTGAAGAAGAACAGGTCTTTCTCAATCCTCCTCATAGCCATATGTGTTCAAATTTTTTTTTGGAGTTTTGTTGGTTTTTTTACTTTTGAAATTCCATCTTACAATAATGTCATTACCGATGCAATTTCCAAGTAGGCAAGAAGAGAAAATATTCCTTCCCTAGAAGTTAATTATTGCTCAGCTGATRTAACTTTTATCACTTCACTGATTCAAAGAAACTGCATGAGTTTACAACAGTAATGTTCTATTAGGTATGGTCAGCCACTTCCATCCATTTAATTTCTACTTTGTTTGCATGCTTTTTTTTAATTGCAATTTAAAAATGTGTCTTCTTTATTTCTCGAGGCAGTTCAAAATTTAAATTTCACTCGTCCCAAAGCCTTTCTTTTAAGTACAGATAGGCTATATGCCTCTTTATTTTTAACTTACGTCTTTCAGTGTGATCATAATAATTCTTGAACTTAAATTTATGATTTTTATATCACRGTGGTTTGTGTTGATTTTTGGTTCAGTCTGAACTGGAGACAACAAACATAGTTTTCAGCCAATGTAAAAGTAGTTTTGTTGGCATCCCTTGTGTTGAATTATTTAAAAAAAAATGAAAATTTAACATAATCTTGTGACAATTATTCTCATTTTTCTCTTGTGTTCCTGTGAGAGTTTGCACAAACCAGACCGTGTGTAGTTTGTAACATTATTTGGAGTGGACAATGGCTAACATCTGCATTTTTACCTCATTTCCACTGAGAAATATCTTTAATCCCTCAGAAACAGATTGTAGAACATTAGCCATAAAACTGACTCTTCAGAAAAGCCATGAACTTTCAAAGTCAAGCTGCTAAAATGTTTTCTCAGACAATATGGTTCCTGGCCAACTTGTCTGAGTAATAATTATGCTAATTTCATTGCTGCTTCTCCTCCAAACATCTTCAAAGTCTCCTTCCATGAGCCCCATGGAGGCAGTCTGGACCTCCTTGTGATGGGTACCAGAGAACAAAGCCCTGTTGCCAAATTACTTGTGGGATACAACCAGAGCATTTTAATCCATTAGTTTTCTATATATAAATTTATTATAAAGGGAACTTATCAAATCAAGGGACACCACCCTATCTAAAAATCCAATAAATTTTAATGTGGTCTGAGCTTTCCCCCAATATACCCTGCTCCTCCTAGAGCTCAGTGTTGGGTACAGCCCAAGTACCCAGTTGGGTACTTCTCTAAACAATATAAAATTTCCATCCCCACCATCTCCTGAAAACTAAAGCAGCTGGCAATACAATTAGAAAGATGAAGCTCATTATATGAGATGGCAAAGCTGGACAGTTTTATCAAATCAACACTATTTCYACTTATTTTCAGTACAACAGTCCTGCATCTGTTCATTGCTTCTGCAAAGAAAAAAATGACTGTGTTTCTTGAATGCTTTTCTATAAAGAGATCCATACTGCTCAGACCACACTGKTTTTTTGGAGTAGTTTTCCATCAAATCAATTCCATCTTCATCGTTAGTGATTTTCTTGTTGCATCTTCAGACCTAATTAAGCCAATCATGCCTTTTCAATTAACTAAAAGCACTTTAATTAGATGAATAACAACAAGGAAAAAAAGGAAAACAACTTCCAAAGTTAATCAAGTTAGTGTGTCCTTATTTACAGACTGCAATCAGGTCTGCAGGTTTTAGTCCAGTTTCCAATTTCAGCACAAACAGACCTCAAGGAATGACAGCAATATATGGTCATCTCGGTTTGGATAGGGAAACCATGTGAGTTCAATGTAACTGAGAGGTGAAATGATATTCCCTGGCAGCTAGATGTAAAGCAGGTAACTTTCCCTACACAACCAGTGGAAAGAACCTAAACCCAGGGCTACAGTCCGGTCTCTGGAACCTGCTGTTTGAATGGCATATCTAGGAGGATGTTCCTTCCATTTTAGGCTCAGGTTAAAGTTGTTTAAATCCCCTGTAACTATGAGAATAAAACTTACTTTAAATGAAAATCAAAAAGTCATCCATAGTGAAGACCTCCTAAATCTTGGTCATTTCCTCTAAGACTTTAGCTTCCATCATACAGCTCTTCTGAGAACCTGCTCTGTGAACCYGCCACTTTTTAATTTTCTTTCTATAGCATGTATGGCTGTCTTATTCATCTCTCAGTACATAACTACTGAAATCTTCTCATCTGTCTTCTTTCTGCTTTCTAAACACTTCAAGGACTGTTTAGACTTCTCTTGACAGCAACTTCCCATGGAGTATATAGTCTCTCTTCTACTGAGTTGACCAGATCAAGTTCTATGGAGGAAAAATTACCTCCTAAACCTCTTCCAGGAATGCTATTGGTGACTCTTGTGTTTTGTCGCAATAAAAAAAAAAATTAATACAAAGAAAATTTGCTGCAGTTGAAGACAGAATTTTTCTTGGGTACCAATTCAAAAACTGTTGAACATGGTCCAAAATAAACCCAGTATCCAAAACTCTATTTTATTTCTCATGGTATGGTTGCAATCTTCACATCCAACGAAAATTAGAGTAAGGTAATTTGAGGAGAAAAAATTAAGAAAGCAAATAAAATTTTAATAAAACAGCTTTTCCAAGGAAATGAAAAGAAAACAAAAGGAAAATGGAAAGGGAAAGGAAAACGGAGAGGAAGGGGAAGGGGAAGGGGAAGGGGAAGGGGAAGGGGAAGGGGAAGGGAAAGGGGAAGGGGAAGGGGAAGGGGAAGGGGAAGAGGAAAGGGAAGGGGAAGAGAAGCCCCATGCTAACCAGTTGCAATTACCAATGATAGTTACAAAATATACTGTGGTCATACAGATAGTGCATAAAAGACTTTCCAGTCCCTCTCTTAGTAATCTCTGTAGAAACTCTGAGATGTCAAGATAAAAATTTGACATCTAGTGAACTTCTACCACTAAGAAGACACTTCTCTGCAGTTTCAGATAGCAATGACAGGTGCAAATTTACGTGAAAATTGAAAATTCTATGATGCTGATGAATATTATTCAGAAGAAACTGTACCAGATATCCGAAATAGACAAGTGAAGCTAATATGAAGTAAAATGTTCACTATTCTTTAAATGATAGGCAGTATATTTTAAGAGAAAGGGAGTTTATTTCAGGTTCTGCACCAAAGGTGATGTATGTTGTTTGCCGTTTGTTACTTATATGTCAATTTACAGGAAAAGAAAGCACAGTTTATAACTTTTTAAAGGGCCACCAATTTCTGTGGTATATTTTGAATACAACAGGAGTTAATAAAGCCTGAGTCTTTATCACTGTCTTAGAGCACTACTGGTTCTTGTGAATAAACTCTGCATTCACTCCCTGTCAGTGGATTCACTTTGAAGGGCAATTCCGGAGTGCACAGTCTAGATTCGTTTTCAGTGGACTCTAAACTGAAAGCTTAGCTCCTGAAATACATTAAATACTTTAAAACTCCTGATGGAAACATAAGCATTCAAAATAACAAATTATTGCCTTTGATTTTGCTTGATTGAGAGGCAAGGTGTGCTGGTTTTGTCTGGGTTAGACTTAATTTTCTGCACAGTAGCTGATATGGGACTGTGCTTTGGATTTGTGATGGAAGCAATGTTGATAATATAGGGATGTTTCAGCTTTTGCTGAGCAGAGCTTACACAGAGCCAAGGCCTTTTCTGCCTCTCACCCCCCCCCACCAGTGAGGAGGCTGGGGGTGCATGTTATGAATGGAATATGTGGGTTAAATTAGTTCCTGTCTTTTGCCTAGGCCTCTGAGAGCAGGCAGTTACATTATTGAGGATGACCAGCACCCCAAGACCCACTTTCATTCATAAGTTCTCTAATAATGACTGATTCGGTCTATTATAGAATGAATTCTTTATTAACAGACACAAAACAGACATAAGACTTAAAACAGATTATTACTACACAGGGATAAAACAAAAGGGATATTAATAAACACTGTGCCACCGTCAGTAACAGGTTTGAATATACCAATTGCTAACTACACAGGGTAGCAAGACATTAATAAACACTGTGCCACCATCAGTAACAGGTTTAAATATACCAGTTGCTAACTACACGGGGTAAACACTGTGCCACCATCAGTAATAGGCTCAAATATGCCAATTGCTAACTACACAGGGTAACAAGAGGTTTCGCTAGTGAGTTATACAGTGCACCATATAGATTAATACAATGACCAGTAAAGGAATAGTTAAGACTAGAAGCTTATATAACTTACCAAACCTGAATGGTATGGTGTGCTGAGGCTTCTTTCACTCAAATTCCAGAAGAGAAGAATTACTCAAAGCCAGCATCCCACCTTGAGGGGTCCAAATCCTCTCACACTTTGAGGTGTATAGAGGATTTTTTCCAACTTGTGTGTGTTAGAGTGAATCTTTTATACCTTGTAAAGTATGGTGTCTACGAGCCATAAAAATACCAGCATAATCTCTCTTTACAGCAGTCATTCACTGTCATATCAGCCTGGCGTCAATGCGTCTGTGAGGCCATGGAAAAGAGAGACATCTTTCTGGTTCATACAAAAGAGCCAGATAACCCTTTTGACATGGAGGGCTGCCTCGCCACAGTGCACAAGGAGTTGTGAGGGGACAGAGCCAGGACAGCCGACCTCAACTGACCAGGAATATGCCAGACCATGTGTTGTCATGCTCAGCATACAGATCTGGGGGAAGRAGAAGGAAGAGGGGATGTTTGGAGTGATAGTGTTTTTCTTCTCCACTCACTGTTACCTGTGATGGAGCCCTGCTTTCCTGGGGATGGCTGAACACCTGCCTGCCCATGGGAAGTGGCGAATTAATTCCCTTTTTTGCTTTGCTTGCATGCACAGCATTTGTTTTGCCTGTTAAACTGTCTTTATCTCAACCTGCAAGTTTTCTCACTTTTACCTTTCCAATTCTCTCCTTCATCCCACCAAGATGGGGGTAAAGAGGCTGGGGGGAGTGAGTGAGTAGCAGCATGGGGCTGAGCTGCTGACTGGGCCTAAACCATGACACAAGGTGACAAAAAATGAAGCATACATGCAGTGAGGATGTCAGTTCATGAGACCAATCCAAGCCTAAGTGGAGCATAACACCCAAATCACATATGAAGCAAATGCAAGACGTGGTCCTCAACATCAACAAATTCATTATATATATGTATATCCAGTGAACTGCATTGGATCACTAGATAATGGAGACCTAATCCAAGTTTTGCAGTATTTGGATTGATGACTTGATCAAGGGATTGTCTCTCTCCCACAATAAGCTGAATAAAGAGGTGGAAGTAACATGAAATGTAATCCAAATGAATACACTAAACCTATAATATATTGCTATGACAGTGTTGATGCATACAGACATTAGTGCCATCTTCTTTTTGACTAAGCATTTTTTCATGTATAGCCTTTGTTTCCTTTCTTTCCTGGAGAACACAAGCAATTTCCTTTGCCAGGAAAGTAGCTGTCTGAAGTCAAACAAGCAAGCAGTGTTCCCCCACATCTTTTCACCCAGGATCATGTCCTTACAGCATGTTCTATTAGCCAATATTAGGCAGATTTTATAGCACAGCTGGTAGGATAATAAAGCTGCAAAATTTTCAAAAGATTAATTTGTTGCAGTTGAGATTAAAACAATTAGTTTCATACTACCACTGGCTCAACTAGTATGCTGCAAGTGTGTAATTTCCCTCCATCAAACATAATTCTTGACAAAACAGTTGATACAAGATTGAAATGTGTGGGTGCTTTTATGAGCATTAATAAGTGGTGAGAAATCTCATGAAAAATGCATTCTGTATTCCTGAAATACTTCCTTCTTTCATGTGTATAGAGAAGTTTTCCCTGCCCTTCATTTTAGAGGTTTATAGCTCACTACCAATTCAGAGTAATTTATAGACTAATACCAAGTACCAATTTTTTTAATAGCTCAAATTAAATAAATTTATGTTCAGAAGTTTCTTCCATATTAGAGTATGCTTTACTTGTAGTAATTTTCTGTAGCATGGGAGGACGAAGATGAAAATCAGTCCCTAGCCAGATTTGAAGCAATTTGAAGCAATTTCAAAAATCCTCTTCTTTGTTACTTTCCTAGACCTAGCTTATTGGAATTACTTTTATGCACTTTTAATTCATTGAAGGAAAAAAAGGAAGAAACTTTACTAACTTTCAGCCTCTTTTCACTTTCCTATGTAGCTGTGACTTCTTTCAAGAACGGCTAGGAACTGATTTAGCAACTAGTATTCCTACAACATAAATATAGGTGAAAAGAAGACCTGTGGAAAAAAAAAWTGAAAAATTGATTTAGATACTTGTATTCTAGTTAAGGGAAGGAAAAGATTTCTAGATATTTTCTGAACTAAAAGGGTGGATTCTGAAAAACAATCTGTTTTTCAAATGTTATTTTTATTAGTTTTTCCTCAGCTCATGTTATTCTGTTAAACATGAAGAATTAATAGCACTAGTTAAAATCACTGTAAAATTTATGCCCAAATCTCTGCCATCAGCATTCAACACTGAATTATTCTTCATGTTTATTTTAGTTCTTGGCTTCATCTGAGCAAAGATGAGTAAACTCTGCCAAATTTTATGTTTATATTGGATGGAAGGCAGATGTTCTTGGGAAAATAAGTTGAGACTTCAAGATTTATTTCAATGGAGAATTAATTTCATTCTCATTGTTTCCCCAAAGCAATGGTGCACTGCAGCAGTCCAATCTATAATGTTTTCCTTTCAATTTTATAAAATATGACTCCTCATGGTGATACTTTAATATAGGAATGTAAGATTTATCTCAGTGATGACTCACATCATCAGAAACAGAGTAAAGAAATTTGGACTAAAATAAGTATCTAGCATGTATGCATGTTTTTCTGAAAGCTTATCACAGAGCTGTAGAAGTGAACTTGCTTTTCCAAGTTTCTTTACTGTCTCTGAGAAAAGGGAATGTACTAAGGAATTTGTTTGTTGCTTGTTTGGTTTTATCCAAATACAGTGCTTTGTGTTACTGCATGCCTTTTGCTGCATTTTTGGAACCTGTTTTAAATCTGATGGAGGAGTTCAGAATCAAACTTTCTCTTCTGTTAGCAAAAATGTAAAATTCCCTGACCTATGAATATTACTTCCATACCATCTATTTAAATCCACCAGGCACCATAAAACAAATACTTGCTCCCCAAGCACCCAATCAGTCCAAGCTGATTCCAAGAGTACAGGTCAAAAAACCTTAATTTTTTTTTTTCGTCTGTCAAAGTAGTGGAACCCATACAGTGAGGCAAGCAGTTGAGCAAAACAATCAGGAAAAAATAGTTAACAAAGTCTAAGGCCATGCAAAAGTGCTATCTGCCTGTGGTGTAGTTCAGGTTTGTACTTTAGCTATAATTATTAATATATTAGCCATTATGTAGCTATATTAGCTATCACGTAGCTATTATTATACTACACTTAGTGTAGTGTTACATTTCCACATTCATTTATGGTGACAGGAACAGACAGGTCTAAAACCAGGGAGGCACTATGGTTTCAGATTAGCACATACATAAATGCAAATGCATTTCTCAAAGCTAATTTGCAGCGTGACTTCTCAGCAACACCACAGAAACCAAAGGAGCACCTCCCTAATGTGTATGTGCTTTAAAAGGCAACAAAGCCTCCAAGATGCACAAAAGAATCTAAACAGAAAGAATCAGTAACTCAGAGATTTGGCAGAATTAACTCCTCAAATCATAAAGCAATGAGCTATTTCTTACTCAAAATTCATACCCTCCTTTCCACTCCTTCATAGTCACATCTGAAACAAAGAAGTTCAGTAAGGAACTCAGTGAAATAAAAGGCCCAATGAGATCACTAATTCTATTCTTTTGCTCAGTCAGACATGCTTTCTAAAAAATATCCCTGCCTCTGGGTAGGTTTGATAGTTATAACATCTGCATATTTCTTTTTCTCTTCTTTCCCTGTGTAGATGAAATGCATGGACTGTTTTCCTCCAAGGACATGTATATCATAGTTTCCATGGCACTGTTTGTTTAAAGTATAAAATGCATTTGGCCACACTTCAAACAGCATGGCATGTATATCATCTTTCAGCCATTCTGAAAAATGAAGTGTATGAGGTCTGATAATGGTGAGGATGTTTTCGTGTATCACTCATTCAGGTAAAAATTGAAAAGCTGAAATCAAGTGTATAGCGATTAGAAAACGCTGCAGTGAGGAGCTGTAATCTGAAGTCACACCTCAGACCTGTGTTTGGGTCATTTAGAGATCACAGAATGGCCTAGTGCAAGGCATGCAGATAATAAACTAAAGCACTTTGACTAGTTTTTGAGTGGTTTGCAATAGCTAAAGATTAGAAATAATTTTGTCATTGTATTCTCTTTTCTTTTGATTCCAATATTTTTTTTCTCAGCGTCTGCCATTTAATGCAGGCTGTGTGCCAAAACGATCTTAGAAAGTCTGCTATGCCAGATGTCAGCCTTTTGCCCTTTTGCTCTGTCTGCAGATTTTCTTTTAACAGCATTTGAAATCAAGTTAGTGAGCATACATTTTCCAGTAAAAAGAGGCATTATGAATAACACCTTTTGTATCTCTGAATAACACCAACAAAGTGCAGTACATTATACATCAACTACATCAACTATATAGTTTAAAAAACGTTATTTTTAACTCTTAGCTATGTGGAGAGTACCTTAGTGGTGTCATTCTTTTAAAKACATACAACAGCTATGATGAAGGCTAATATTAGGGGTTAATAAAACCCCACAGAGATGGATTTTACAACATTAATTTGACCAATGCTGGTAAAGATGAGTTCTTTTATTTTACACACTTCTTGCAAGTTTTTTTAATCTTCTGGTATTCGAGAGGTCTATTCTATTATTTCTAAAGGAGAAAACTGTTTCTGTTTGAATTCTTTATGTAGCATTAGGATTAATTTTCTAAGCTTTCATTCCTTAAACTGTGAATTTTTAGAAAGTAGAAATGCCTATTGCTTCTCAAGTTATAGGCATGAATAAAAACATTTTATTTTCATTAAAAGAAAATTAGACATATATAAACTCTAATTTTCACAGGCCTCCCTCATTCTTCAAGTACCAGGCACTAATCGAATAGTTAAATAGTGTTTTCTTTCTTTGTAGAAGAGGTAATTTTTAAAAAAAATGAATTTGAAAAACCTCTAAATATTACTTTGTGTCTAGTTACAGTGTATACTCAGACTTCCTTGATATAATCACTGTAGATGACTGTTATGTGTTCTCATGAGAAAATGTGTTGGGTGGTTTTGCTGTTTTGGCTTTTTTATTCAGGAAAGGTTGGGTAGAGGTGGACTGCTGTGGGTCACTCCTACTTTAGGATCAACCATGCAAAAAAGCAAAATGAAACAAACAAAATTCACTAAGAAAAAAAGGCCCAAATTCACCTCACCCCCAAAAGAACCTCCAAACAAACAAAAAAATACCCCATCAAAATCAAAACCAGTCAATATATCGACAGTCTGGTTCAGTAAGATGAAGTGACTGTAATTTAAATAAAATATTCTGGTTATACATTCAAATTGAGGAATGAGAAGCTGGAGAGGAGCCCCATGGAAATATATCTGGGGATTCTGGCTGAACGTAAGTCAGCAGTGTGCCCTGGCACCCAGAAGGCACAGTATCACTGGCTGGTTGAGAGATGTGATTTTCCCACTSTAATCTATGCGGGTGCAACCTTACCTCGAATACTGTGTGCAGTTTTGGGCACTTCAATTTAAGAAGGACATGTGATGTGTAATGTGTAAATGTGTAAGGTGTAAATGTGTCCAGAGGAGGATTATCAAGACTGTGAAAGGCCTCGAGGGCAAGACTTATAAGGATCGTCTGAGGTCACTTGATTTGTTCGACATGGAGAAGAGAAGGCTGAGGGAAGATCTCATCTCAGTCTACAGCTTCCTCAAGATGGGCAGCAGAGAGATCTCTTCTCTCTGGTGACCAGTGACAGGACTCAAGGAAAGGGAATGAAGCTGCATCAGATGAGTTTCAGGCTGGACATTAGGAAAAGGTTCTTCACTGAGAGAGTGTATGGGAACTGGAACAGGCTCCCCCTGGGAAGTGGTTATGGCAGCAAGACTGCCAGAGTTCAAGAAGCATCTGGACAATGCTTTTATTCGTATGTTTCAGTTTTAGGTCATCCTGGAAGGAGTAGGCAGTTGGACTTGATGATCCTTATGGGACTCAAGATCTCTATGCTTTTATGAAAATATTGTAATACTCGAATTAAAGTCACTGAACTGAAACTATGATATTTTTCTCACGTGGAAACAGTGCTGTGAGTTAGCTGCCAATATATTTTTGTAAAGTAAAAAGATATGTTATTAATGAAATTATCTGTAAAACAGCCTCATTTCTACACTCACCTGTGGTACAAATTATCCTTAAGTAAACGTGTGGAATTGTTCATTCAAGTAAATCTCTATTTGTCTATATATCAACACTATCTTTTCACAGCCACATGTACTATTCCTCATCATCAAATTGTTCAAAAATATTTGGGACAAGATTTTGAAAGTTTTCAAAGAACTCTGCTCAAATATAGATGTGATAACTAGTTCTTGGAATCCATGTTTTGAATTATGCAAAGCATTTTAACAGAGCAACAAGTTGCTGAAAATATTTTTTGAAAGGTCAAATCACTTCTGTGTCTGCTTCATCTTTCTTTTTGTAAGTATACTCTAAAAAATGAAAGACATTAGAACACTATTTACCTTTCTAAGAATAAATGTCAAAGTCATATCTAATGGAAGAACACTAAAATTTTAGTGAAGGCCAGCTGCCAAAATGGAAATTAACACCTACAAAGAAATATTAGACAATTCCCCATAATAGTAACAAGACAAATATGAACTTAAAGATTGATGTCACATGGAATGTTCATTAATATAAGCTGATATAAGTTAATGGTAAGGCACAGAATTTTGGCTTTGATCTTCGTGAATGAGAAAATTGTCCCTCAGACTTCTAGTGTTATTAATTTATTTTAATACTTTGCTAGGCTTTAACACCAGTACTTTGTTTTCTGTAAACCTGTCATATACTACCCATCTAATACTGGCCAGCTGCCAGAATGCAAATTAACATCTACAAAGAAATATTGGACAATTTCTCCTTCCCTTGTAATTTTGCATTATCACTATTGAACATAGTTGAATGTTCATCTGTCCATTAAAATTCAGTTCATTATTCTTAAGAAAAGATTGATTTCGACATATTTTTTCCCACACCATCCTCTTCTTCAGGACTTTTCTCTGCATCAGCTGTAAGTGAAAACATATTCTTACATCAGTTTAAGAATTAAGACTTTCACACGTGTATAAAAATCTTGTCCTTTTAGAAATTCAGTAACAGATTAATAAACACTACACTTTAGTAATAACTAAAAAGAACTAAATCTGAACCAAATAATCTTTGTTGAAAAATGCAGGCATTTCCAAAGTTTAGACTTCTTCCAGCAGGACAATTTAAAAAAAARAAATTCTGTTTTACAGCCACAGAAGTTTAATTTGTGGGGTTTTGTATGCAACGACTGATGGAGAAGGAAGCAAACTTTAAAATGCTATAAAATTTCATGGTTCCAGTGTAGTATTGTGTGACATGCTCTACTGCAGAGTAGAAGATGGTTTGATTGATAACAAAACCTCTTAGTACATTACCGTATTACCAGAAAGTTATCAAAGACAAAAAAAAAGGAAGACTAACATTCAACTGCAATTTAGCAGAGACATACCTACGTGAGGTCATGCAGTTAATCATTTCACATATTATTGAAATGTGTCTGAAAACAAATTCAGTGATTATTCTGTAGGATAATTTAAATTTTTTTAACACTTTTTCTTTAAAGTTGCTAAAATTTAACTTCAAGCATTGAACTACCTAAACTTTTTTTTTCCTATCATACGTACATCTAGGGCTTTGGGGGTTTTGTGGCTTTTTGGGTTTATTTGGTTTTTTTCTTATTTGTTTGTTTGTTTGTTTGTGGTTGGGGGGTTTTGTGGGTTTTTTACTTTATTGTTGTTTTAAAGCACCTGTGATAAATTCTTGGTAATAGGGAAGATCACACTAAACTTCCAAATACAAAGTCTCATCCTCATAAAGCCTAATTTATAATTTTTCAAAATTACTATCAGTCTCAGTCAATAATCAAGAATTTGTTGGTCAGTTAGAAGATTTTTCTATCCAGTTCATATAAAAGAAAACAATCTGAATATTTCTGTCCCTTTTTCTTTTTTTTTTAAGGTGGTGGTAATGGCACAGTGATGCTACATTTTTTCTTTATCTTTATTACGAAGAAGCTTAATTCTGAATAATTATTTTAGACCCCTAAATTCCAGATGCATTTCAAGGAAGCAGGTGTCAGAAGTTGGCTCACCTAAGGTTCTTTTTTGGGAACATACTCTCATTGTACCTACCAAAATAAAGGTGCATTATCACAATGTTCTTTATTTCTCATTATGCTATCATGTTTGTTTATAACACTAAAAATATTGTTCCAATTTTGGCAAACCATAGCTGCAGTTTAATTAAGCTTTTGCCTCCCCTATCATAAGATATAAATAGAAAATAAAACACATGCAAATAACCCTACAGCACTTGTGAAGAGAAGTGAGTGCCTTGGAAACTTGGAGAAAAAGAAACTTTTTCAGGTACTGGASTAGTTGATTACTTATTTAATATCCAGCTCCAGTACATTCAATTTAAAGTGTTAAGTTTCACAGCATAATGTGCTCAGTTTTATATAATTTTAAAGGAAACAAACAAACAACTCTCTTAATTGACTAAAGGGAAGAGGGTTAATTAAAGGACAAGAAATAGCAAGTCTGTAAACTAATCAGGCATTGGTTTACCAGGGAAATGTAAAGTGGTTACTTTAACACTATACATATACACAAATATATATTCAAATACACAGCTGAAAGATACCAAAATGGTCTTYTCTGAATAAAAATAACAGCTAAAATTAAGGAAGTTTCATTATACTGTGTTGGGTATTTTTAACCAAGGCTACAGATGCAGCATTTAGGCTGAAGATTGCCAGAGATCCACCTTCAGTATATGAGTTTTTTTAAGCTTAATCTGTATGAGTTACGGTACAGTGCCACAAAAGCAATCTAAATTAAAGCATAAGCCATCACTACATTGACTGATTGGCAGTCTACAAGTGTGATTATCTCCCTACATAAGAAAGAGTTCTGAAGTTTCAACAATGATAGTAAAACATTAGCACTGTGAAACAGAATTCAAAGCCAATTGCATTTCTTTTGGATTCAGAGGCACGATTTGTTCTGTATATCCTTTTGTTTTTCCTTATGGCTTTCTTTTACTCTTTTTTTTTCTTTTTAAATTTTCTTTATAGCAAAATCTGGTAAAATGTCAGGCATCTAAATGGACAGTAAATACAAATACTAAGAAGATATCTCTTCTAGAGTATATGTTGAAGCCAGGTTTAATCATATTTCATAAAATTCTTTCAAATGCAATGATTAGCAGGTTCCTAAAAATGGAAGTTCTTCATTATTTAACTTCAAGAAATCTACCAAAGTCTTAATTTTTAACCTACAGTCTCACAATACACGTTTATTTGCATAAAGCTGTGCAACAAAAGGCGCGTCAGATAAGAGCCTTGCATGTGTTATTTATGTCATTAATTATGAAATCATGTTATGGAAACTTATAATCACATCAGTTATTTTTGGCATCAGTGATATTCTCAAACTCCCTGCCCAATTTTGTAGATACTTACTCTCCCATTTGAAAATTCCCACAGAAATTTTAGGCTCACAGGTGAACTTTACATCATTATCTCTACAGCACTCACCTGTTAACACTTGTCTTCTGTCTAACCTTCTGTAGTATTAAAAAGTGCTTCATTTATTCACATTACCTCCTAGCAGAAATCACTCAAAAACCATGCTGGAAAAGTGGAGTTGGCAGTGGTGCTTATGATGTTCCAGCCTCATGCAATCCACGAATTTAAAGGTTATAACATTCATCATGCATGTGTCCAAATCACCCCTGTCAAAAGAAGTTTGAACTCCCACTCCAAGAAATGGCCTCATCAGCAACTGGGTGACCTGCATTAGCAGGACTCTCTCTGTCATTCCTGCTGTGTGTGATTCACCTTACAAGGAAGATAGATCAAATGCAAGAAGAGGTCATGTAAAAATTATTTCATATCCTGATGGTAATAGCCTTGCTATGAAGAGAAGACCTAAGTCAAAGTCACTTCTTTGGTGAATATGGCATATGTAATTCCARAATGCCAGCTGACTGCATATCCCTATGTGTTAAAAGTCATAATCTTGCTTGTCAGTTCTAACCAGTTAACTCCTCTCAACATGACAATTGTTCAGGATTTTCTGCAGTCATTGTAGACCTAAAGACCTAATTTTTCTATCCTCACTGTAAAGGAAACCAAATTCTTAATACCAACATTTTAGAAGGAGGCCTAGCAACCATATTTAACATTATGAACGTCAACATTGAGGACTTAATCTCCATTTTGTGAAACAATCCTGAAGAGATTAGTGAAACAAAAATCAGGGCCAAGATGCATCACAGCAGACCCAGAGAGCACTGTCTCTTTACATCTTTAAAAATGGCCCTGGAGATAATAGCAGTGGTGCGAAATTGCACAGACTTCGGGGAGGGTAATGTTAGAAATCTTAAAGGGCAAAAGAGCCCAAACTGTAGTAAATAAAATCACCAAATTTATCTCTCTGTTAAACTGGGTGGCAATAGTGGCTGTTGTTCTTCTCCTATCCCAAATACCCCTTCCATCCAAGGAAATACCTGTTTCATCTTTCTAATGCTTTTTCTTTTCCATGCCAGTTTTACAGTGAAACTGGTGTTATCCTAGAACCTGCCTTATGATCCTTTCAAAGCCCAACAGTTGTCATGGACAAACCCCCAGCACATGAGCAATGCTCCTGTCCTGTTCTTTTTCAGGTTTTATTTGGCCTCATGAAACTATTCAAGGTTAAATGTTCTATAGGTCTAGAAACATTAAAAAGTTTGCAATATGCTTTTTCAGATTGTCGTTTTAGAATACATTGAAAACTGAAAAATATTGTATACAATACTTCAAAATTCATGGTACAATATAATGAACTTTTAGAAAATTTTCACTGATAGTCTTCCTGACACTCCAGGAATCAAATAAAACCAGGAATTAAAGCCTTATCCTCTTAGTTTTAAATTGTGCAACAGCCAAATTTTTTTTCAAAAACAGTCTTTTATATGGAGTAAATTTTCTCTTCTAAAATTAATTTTATTTTTTAAAAAAATAGTCAATATCCAAAAGTATTACAGTTTAACAAATCGCTTCTTTGGTTTGGCTTTTAGAACATTATAATTTAAAAATGTAACATTTTATTAAAGAATTTTCATTAGAAAACTTGTATGAGAAAAAACGGTGAATTAAAAAAAAATTATTCAGAAATTGTATGTTGATTAAATACACACCACGCTAAGTGCATTTAGTTTTACCTAGCAAGTTTCTTAATAAAATACTGAAGTGCTCCCTTTAAAATACAAACATGGATGTTTCTGATACATTTAGATTTTCAAAAATACTTTAACTTCTACATTTTATGTTTAACATCACTAATATTTTAGAGGTTTAATTGCTCATTACAAGCACTCATATATTCCTGTAGCAAATATCAGTAGTAGCTATGGGATATAGTTACAGAAATTTACAGAGATACGACAATTTTTATTGTATGTGTACTTGTCAATAAATCTGACTGTCTCACCCAGATCTCTGAAAAAGCTACCCTACCATATATCCATCCTGCCGTAGCAATGCCAAGGTCACCAGGCTTTGAGCTAGAGATGCCGGGTGCCTGGATACTCCTTCGGTGCAGGCAGAGTGCGAACTGTGAGTACGAGTTTCTATTGAACTCCAGAGACATGAAAGCTTCCACGTTATAGACTAGCCAGAGGTTTTTTGATAAATTATTGAAAAAAAATTGATTTAGCCATAGAAAAATATTTCCAACTATAGCATGCAGTGGCAAGAGCAAGGCCACCAATAGTGTATGAATGACATCTTGATGAAGGTACACTGCAAAACAACTTTGGTTATCCCTTCATAATAAACATGGACCTATACAGTCACAATGCTCTTGTCAGTAATCTGAACTCACACTGGATTCAGGCTGCCTGAAAGTGACATATAGAAACTAATGTCAGGGCATTTTTTCTGAAGGAGCCAATAAAGTTTGGAATCCTCTGAAAAAGTTACAGTTGTTTTTTCTGCCTGACTTTGGCTTGGCCCTATAGTTAACTGAACTTCACAGAAGCAACTAAACCAAACTCAGAGTGGCTCATGCAATATTCAGGTGCAGATTATATGTCATGTGTAATGCCTCTTCTCAGGCATTACCAGTGACTTCATCTCCAGACCAACACCAAAGTTTTGCCAACATAGTGTGCAGCTGTATTAATTTATCACCAAATATGGTCTGAAAACAYTTCTTGTGCTATGTTATGCTGAAAGATTTAAAAGCAGCAGTATCTGTCATCAGTGGAGATGCAGAGAAGTGAATGTCATGAGTGAGTTAAGAAAATCCGAGATTTCCTATGAGAGACACTGCAGAAGACTGCAAGATACTCAGCTATAACTGTAATGCAAGATCAAAGGTGAATTGGAGTCTAGCTGTGATGCATTTTCAACTATGCACTAACAACAGCCAAGAAAATCAGACCACATTTATTCAGAGCAAACGCATTAATGACTTCAAATGCCAATGTGCTGTTAAATGGTAGAGTCAGATAGATTTGTGGCCAAAAATGGGGCTGTTACAAGCAGATAGTAAGGATCTCCCAGGAATTAAAATTTCTGATGGCATTTTTTGTTGTCATAGAAATAGAGGTCAAGGAAAAAGCAATCCAGAACSACAGCAACAACTTGAAATGACAACCAAGCATGTTCCAGTAATGACTGCACACTCGCAAGCTGAAAATGAGGACACTTGAACTGTTTTGGTTATACTGGCACCTAGAGAAACTGAAAGGCTGAAAGCTGAGACACATCATAATAAATTGTCAAAGGTTAACCTGGAGGCAAACTCCAGATCTCCATGCTTAGTTCTTCAGAGGAGAGGAGACAACAAAAACTGGCTGCAAACTTGAAAAATTATTAAATAATTTATTTACTAACTCTATTAAGAATAGAAAGAATAAAAAAAATAATAAAATATTAAGGCATAATGTACAAATATCATTCTCCTCCCAACACATTCCAATCTTTCTCAGTGATCACACAAAGGACATAAACATGAGATTCTGATCTTATGATTAAGAGTTCTTATTGCCACTTTATGGGATAAAGAGAATTCTTTCTGTAGTGAAGTGGGATCCAACCCACAGAAGACAGTTCCCTAAGAAGTATCTTCAGCATGATTCCAAACCTTCCAGAAACACCACAGCTCCCCCTGGTTTTGCAGTGGTGTATCCTCTCTTCCACAATGCACTCTGCAGTTTGTGGTTCACAAGAAAAGTCTGATGGGGTTAGACATTTTAAGAGTAAGTCCTTCCGGCCTAAAGGCACTCAAGTACAGGCTCCTGCTCTACTCATAATCTCCAAAGGCTGCAAATTTGATCTGCACACAACATAAAAATGTTCTTAATTTAGGCTGTTGAATTTCAAAACTCCCCCATGTCTTGTTATTGTGATTACAGAGAAACTTAGTTTGGTATTATTCCAGATCACACAGTACAACTCACAGAAGAAAAAAAAGGTGAATGCTTTTAAAGATGGCTTCTCTGGCACTTCCTGCCACTCCTTGTGTTCTCTTCTGTTGGTTGCTGACATCCRTGTTTAGTCTTTCACGTGACTGCTTTCCTTTCTCTCTAGCTTAGAGAAGAGGTTAATATTTGCAGAAAATGCCTTCAAAAGTATTTATGACAGTTTGCATGCTCCCATAAGATAATGCAGCTGTATGAGGCTCGCTTCCTGGGCTCAGGCTCAAGGCTCCTTTCCCCCCCAAACTGCTCTGCGCTGGCAGCTATCCAAATTTTGATAAGTCTTTTGGCTGCTACTTAAATCTGCCTTATCTACAAAAGCAAGGTCACTCTTCGATCTCACACATACACCTTTGAAAGGGGTGCTTTTCTCCAGAAAATCTCAGCTCTGTCTGCATAGCTTGGSTCTGCTTAGCTGCTTCTGTGTTTGGCCTTGGTCCAGATGGTGATAGACCAGCTCCTCTTGGGTCTGAAATGGCACGRGACCGGTGGGGGGTGAGGCTGGGGCCCCCACCGGGCCCCCAAGTCATGGGCCCCTGGCCCGGGGGTCAGGGGACCCACTCCCTTGCTAGTGGTCAGCAGGAAGCCAGGGAGCAAGAGAGGAAGTGAGAGCAAGTCCTGCGTCACTTTCTAAGTGTTTTTTTATAACATTCCTTCCACAGGGACATCACAGGAACACTAAGTGGTCTATATAACTGTCCTTCATCTGTTCTAACCAATCATATTTGTCTCACACCGGGTCAAACCATTGCATAAATATATAAAATTCAACAATATATGGGAATCATAAACTACTTTTCCACAGTCTACCCATCCATCATATAAAAAAGCATCAGGAAAAAGCCACTTCGAATTCTCTAACTGAGCCTACAGTGCTACAATGAGAAGGTAGGCCAAAGAAGAGTGCTTTGAGCAGACAGCACATTGCAGATCAAAACTGAGGCGCTTTCCAGACAGCAGTTCTATAGCACAGGAGACAAGCCTTATCCATGTGATACAGTAGCTATACATCTCTCCAGAAGACCCCAAAAAACCCCAAAAGATTTTGATGTGAGCTGCTCCATCCGTTAAAGCAATGCATACTCTAGAATTCAGGATCCAACGCTAACGGCAGTTGTTACCTACTGCCAGCTCTTTTGTGGATGAGCTGTGAATGCAGGATAGACCTAATCAGTGTTGTAGGAGCTGACATTGAGTCAAGCAAACATTTCATACTTAATGTAAACCAATACACACAGAGCAAGCCAAAAGTCATAACTACAGGCCATGAATTTGTTGAACATGTATTTTGAACAGCACAAAATGCACAACAGTTCAGACATAATAAAACTCTCCAACGTCATTAAATCACAACTTGATGCTGAAACAACGAAGGCAGACATAATTTTTACAGGCAGGACTATGTTTCCAATCTACTTTTAGTGAACACTCCTTCTTGAAWAATTCTCATAAACTTTAAGTTGGGAACCAACTGAGAAACTCCAGGCATATTTTTCAAGTATTTGGTTTAGACATCAACAACAGAAGAAAATGGAAATTTGTAGGCACTATGTGTGCTTTAAGATAGCTACACAACCACTCATGCCAAGCAATGATGAAAGATTAGTCCTGGGCATATAATATAACTAGAAATCAGGGCAGTAGAAATGAAATCAAGTACACCTGCAGAGCAAAGGTAAGTCAAAAGCCAGAGGGAAGCCAGGGGTTATAACTCAAACAGTAAGTTTTAGGAAATACCAGTAAGTTGTTGAGTAAATACGAAGATATGGTGGACAAGCCTAAATGAGCTCTTAATAAAGACCTTATTCATAGGACACTATTTTTGCTAATCAGTTCTTGCCCCATCAAGTCAGGCAATAGTCACCGAAGACTCAAGATAACTACAGACATTGCTCAAATAAGGAATAGCTAACTGAATGTAACTTAGAAGAAGGAATTTAGAATGAAAAGCAGCCAAGAAATCAGCTACATATCCACATAGCCTAAGTGTTAGCCGCAGTTTTCACCTCTCTATAGAAAGTTCTTTTAGAAAGAGCATCTAGAATTCTAAAAATAGTGTAGAAACATGATGTAGGACACAGATTAGTACTGACTGTCTGTTAAAAATTAAAGGAACAAACAAATAAAAATAAATCCCAAACCTTACAGGGATTCTGAATGTATTACTGTGAATGATATGAACATAAACACAACATGAAGCAAGCTTAAGTCAGTTTATAAGTAAGCTATTGTTGCAGCATAATAATTGTTACTATTTATTATTATATAACAAAGATACTTCCTGGTTCCTGTGGCTATCAGAGAAAAGAACAGCATAATTCCCAGAATGTTAAAATGTACATGGTTTAACAGCAAAGTATTTTAACATGCAATTTAGGTAAAGCCATCAACCAACCCCCCCTTTTATATTTCTACGTTAGGAACTCTCATAGGGGAGAATTACATCACCTGTGACCAAAACTGTTAATGTAATCAATGATCATTTAGATATTCCCTGGCATCCACACTGTGCAAGTCCCAAGACACTCCCATATGTTTAAGATAATGTGTGTGAAATTACAATGAGGAGATAGTCATGCTTAATTTTTCCTTTTTAAGCAAGGTTCATTAGGATTGGGTACAAGAATGTGAAAGTATAAACTTGTGAGTGTTAGATGAAAATAATTTGCAGTCTCTTGGCAGCAGCTTTGAAGTAACTATTTCTGCTATACCAAGTCATGTCAATAATCTATCATCCATAACAGACAGAGCACTGAATGCAAACTAATGCGGATTGCTGAATCTGGGAACAATTAAACCTGTCAACTAAACCCCACACTGCAGACATGAAAGGTACAATGCACTCCAAAACAGAGCAAATGCTCCATAGCTTTTAATGTACTTCCTCCAGATGGATTTGGTCAATTAAGAAGAAGAAATGGTCAAAGGCTTTCACAAATTTTGTTGGTTCCTGGACTGAAGCGTCCTCAGCGTAAAGTTCAAATGGTCACTGTTTGCTGCTTTTTCATCAGAAAATTGAGCCCTATAAAAAAGAGCCCGTGTCAATAAAACATGCTTAGAATTGGGGATGGGAAATCAAAGTGAAGGAAAAGCCAGTTCTGGGTGACCATTTCTAGAAACCATGCCTCAGGATGTGGAGAGGATGACCACCAAAAGCATAGGAAGATTCACGAAGATTTAGCAAGCCTTGGTTAAAACTTGGTCTCTTGTGTAAGGTCCTGATGAATTTCCCATGGATTTGCATAACTGCACAGTAAAAAATGAGTTAATTTTGAAGAAGGTGTTATTTTTGCTATATTACCCAGCTAAATAGACCACTTACCAGTTTTAATTTGTTTCTTTGACAAGAGAAATGTTTACGAAGTTGCAAAGTACAAAGTTTCTATTGTAAAGAATGCTTCTGAAATGGTGTACCTGTAGCTTATGAAAATAAGGTTACCTGCTAGTTTATAACTGAAATGATTGTCTAGAAATGACAACCCAGAGGAAACATCCCAAGCCTAAATGTCCAATTTTGTGTTTTGCCTGGCCCTACACAATGTTTTCCATGGGAACAAAGGTGATTTAAAGGCATCGAAGCTGTCTGAGAATTGGGAAAGAACTTACTCTTTCTGGTTCTGTCTCTTTACAAGAAGAATTAATTCCTAAAGAAGAATTGTACGAGGGAAGATCAAATCATGTCCTGCATTTTCAGAAGACATAGCATAGTTTAAAATTAAGTGTATAAAGTACAAAATAACAGGCAGCCTAACTTACCTTGGGGCTGTTTCCTTAAAAAAATCTTACATGCATGAAAATGGGAGATTTTTGGAAAATTGACATCTGCTCCTCCTTTGCCTTGGCAAGAATAATGAAAAGATGAATAAGCCTGTCCTTGTCTAAGCCTATGAGCGCCATTGTAAATCGGTACAACTTGAGCCTTTCTAACTACATTAGGTGGAAGAGCAACCTGAGGCAAGCAGATCTGGCTCTCCCAGCTTGCACTGAGGGGAAGCTGTGACACTGCAGAAGCCAAATATACCAGCAGAAAGATGTGACCTTACTGGAGTGGAGGTTAGTTGATTGTCCCTGTTAGGCCTGTTCAAAGCCATTTCCAATTATGGTGTTTTAATCACTTTGAGTAATGAAGGACATAACAAACATTTCTGCCTAGTCCCTGGATTGAATCAAGCCATTCTTTTGTGAGTCATACAGATCTACAGAAGAACTTCATCTCATCCAAAAGAATGTTACTAAAATTGCTTTCACACAGCCTTTTCATCTCTGGGAGTAGAGAATAGGATGGGAAAACATTATGAGAAAGGCTTTGTTGTRAGGTCTGTCTTTTTGATCTTGCCAGAGGGAGGATGTTTTCAAAAACAGGCAAAACCAGATCTTTGTTGTATTTTCCTACTTTTCTGTATCACCATTGAACTGAAATTGTTGTCCTGTGATGCAAAAGATATAGAATTCAATTAAATAAGCATGAAAGGGATTAAATAGTTTGAATCTCACATGCATATACTGTGATGATTTCTGCCTACTGAGCTTCCAAGTTGAGGAACAGCTCTGAAGCCCTCAAGCAGGCTTGGCAATCATGAATCTTACACTAGGCTATGTTATGAAGATGAAAGTGGCAGAAAAGTCAGTGTGCTTAGCTGCTACCCAGACTAGCCTGAAATGCTTGCAATACAAATGAAATCATTAAACCTTTGGAGTTACTTAAGGGCATGACCTGTAAAATACTTATTTATTGTTTATAATTTTGAGTAAATATAGAACAATTAATTTTCTCCCATTGGCAGCATTGATACTTGCAGTTTCACATCATTCTGTTAAGAAGCCTGACTGAGGAGATCTCCAAAATTTTCTGTCCATTTAAATAGGAACATCTAAATGATCTGAACTGATATGGGAAAATATTTATACCAAGAAATAACAATATAAAGCCTTGGAAGGCAAAACTACAGTCTTTCTCCCAGCTCAACACCTTGATCAACCTGAAATGATGCTTTGAAGTTAACACATCAGTCATGTTAATATTTAGTCAGATTTATGAAATCCAAGTTTTCTTTGTTCCACAAGAATAAATTCCTTTTCCTCAATATTTAGATATGGAATTATTTTTTAAGATCTAAATCTCCATTTCTATCTAAGAGAACCATCAAAGCATTAAACATGTCATGAAAACATCATTTATGGTAGACTAAAATGTATTAGATTTCAGATGTGTTAGTGACAATGAAACAACATAATGGAGCTTGGCAAGATGAAGACAGTCACAACACACACCTTCCACAACACCATCCGGGTAGCAGAGAAGATAAATCTACTTCAGAGGCCTTACTAAAGACTTAYAATAAATAGATAAATAAAATATGCAAGAGTAATTTTTTTTTCTGGTGACAATCTCTCTTTGTATTCAAAGGGGACACTGCATAGGATGCTACAGTAAAGAAAGAGAAACAGAGCAGAAGAGGAAAAAAGCCCTGAGAGCCTCATGTGTTTAGCATTTACTGCTAGGATAAAAATTTCTAAAAGACAGCTTTACTTACTCAGCTACCTGTATATCTTTTCATGCTGCACATAATATTTCCATCAGAAAGAAGCATCAGTACAAGTCAGGAAAACATCCTGACAGTTCTGACAGATAATGTTCTGTCACCAGCTTTAATCTTTTTAGCTCCATGCAAAATGAGTATTCAGCACCCTTACGACGGCTGAAAACACTATATTGGGTAAAGGGAAAAGACAATATACAAGGGACCTATTTCAATTAGATCACAATTACTACAGCAGAAGTAGTAGCAGGAATAACTTTTTCTTTAAATGCTTCTCTTATTTGCATCCATCTGATGAAGTGCTCTCTGTTGATGTTGTCCTAACACTTCCCATTTCATACATTTATTTTATTCAGAGTATCCATGACTACCATGTGAAAAGGGGAATCATGCCAAGTGATCTTATTGCCACTCCTACACCCCTTCAGTTTCAACTGAGACCTATGTCAAGGCTGTGCTCACGTTCAACAGCCCCCACTCTAACTGCTGGGGTTTGATCCGAATTTCCCATTTACTAACCATTTTTAATCAATAAGTATATGTTGCAATTTCTAAGTGTAATAGAAGAGTGAAGGGCTGGAAAACCTGCCCTGTGAAAAAAAACTGAAAAAGTTAGGTCTCTTTTACCAGGAGAAGAGAAGGCAAAAGAGAATGGCGTACCTCATCACAGTATTCCAGTCCTTAAAGGACAGTTAAAAAGAGGACAGAGGCTCTCCCTTCACAAGACCTACATGGAGAAGACAAGGGGTGATGGGGTACCAGGGGAGTTTTCACCGCAAGATAAGAAAGACATTTTTTTACAGTAAGAGCAACCATTCCCTGGAACAGCCTCCCCCGGTGCATGGTAGAGTCTCCATCACTGGGGGTTTTCAGGATGTGATTGAACTGGGTGCTAGGTAATCTTATCTAGACCCCTGTTTCTAACAAAATGTTTGACCAGATGATCTTCTGAGGTCTCTTCCAACCCAGGCTTTCTTTGATCCTATGATTCTATAACCTTCAATAGAGGTTTAAAATGGAGTAAGTTTTTGAAAATGCATTGATAGACACATTATACTAATAACACAAGCAAATATTGTTGCTCTATCTTTCTTAGGTTAAAAAAAGCCCCACAATGTGTTTTGTTTGTGGTAGGGGAGAGCTTTTCTTTTCACTAGTGTTTCACCATCAAATAATAGTATTAAGGGTGCCATTATGTAACATTGAATCACTTTAGGAAAAATCTCAGAAGTACGGTAATTCTGAAATGTAATGGAAGTAACAGCATTTTTTCAAGAAATTTTATAATGATCAGAATTGAATCCATTATCTTCTTAGAAAACAATAAGTGCCAATTAATGCTCTCATTTTTACCAACTAGCTTTAAACATATGCACAGAAAATTCTATTGCCAGTTTAGAAAACGTAACTTCATAGTTCATCCAAGAATTTCTTCTTGCTCCTCAAGAAAATGAATGTAATTTTCTTATGTTTTGTGACTTGTAAAATCTCTGTTCCAAAACTTTCTATTTGTTGCTGATGGGAAGGTTTTTCCATATGTATCTGAATATATATACATTATTCACCAGATCATTTAATACATAAATATATTAAATTTAAAGAGGAAAAAGCTCAACAAAAAACAAACAGACAAACAAAYAAAAACAAAATAGATTTTGTTGTACACCTGATATAAATTTCTGTAAGTCCACTGTAGAATAAACTGTAGTGGAGATCAACTTCACTCAAGATAGGTGCACTGCTATAGGATTGATAAGTGACAGAGAGTGATGAAATATAATATTTTTCCCCAAAGCAGCTGCAAAAGCACCTTATAAAGATAAAAACATTTTCTAACTTTTGTAATTTGGGTTGTATGTTTTATAATTCTTACGAATTATTTCAATGCATTTGTATGACAYACTCCCCTGGTGTAAATGAACTAGGAAGAACGTTTTCACAAGTACTTTGGGATTTATTCCTTTTGGGACAGAACACAAGGTTCTGGGGATATTAACATTGTAACAGCTTCATTCAACAATATGGAAGTTATTAAACAATCTTTTGAAAACTTGGTTTTTTACACTGGAAGTTACATGAAAGTCAACAAAGTAAGCCTAACAAAGTGCAAGAAGAGAATAAAGTCTAATTTGAGATGATAGATCTCAATGAAAGCTGAAAGAAATCACCATGAATTAGATGACTGCTACCAATATTAATGTCACCTTCAAAATGACTTTCAAAAAGAACATGACAAACAATTTTAGGATAGATTATTATTCTCACAATGTATCTTGTTTATATCCTTGTCTTTCTAAACCTTCTGTAATACTACATACCTTAGCAAGGGGGAAAACACAACCAAAATATAAGTCCACTTGATTCTAGGGAGACAGTAGACTGTGTGTATGTTATTTCTACAAAATAGTATCCCACTGAATCAGGAAAATGCTTCAGAAGGTCTAATTTAGATGACAACTGTTTTCACATTGGCAAACAAGATATCAAGTAATAACAAAAAGTTAACTCTATTGCTAACAGAATTAATTTGTAAAATTTCTAGAAGTAGGATAATGAACATTGTTGGCATTATATAAGCAAGACACATTGAACAATCATTTATCAGCATTTTTTTCACTAACCTAAACAGTAACAACAGCTTCAGACAATGTGTTTTAACAGACAGATTTAATACTCAGGAACTGTTACCAATTTCAAAGGTTTGCCAGAAAGAAGTAAAGATAAAAAGAGGTAAGCAATCCAATGCACACAAAATTTTAAAGATTATAAATAATAGTGACCACTATTTTCTCTTTATTCTTTGTTTATCAGATATCAATTGTCTACCAGGTCAGACTGTGTAAATGTGTACAGAATTATAAGAACAAGACTAGGAATTCTCTTCAAATAAGGTAGCTATTGCAAGAAAGGGAAAATGTGTATCTTATTATATCATATTTAGTAACACCTGTGAACCCAGAAAGGACTGCCAAAACTGTATTTCCATAAGAATCACGTTCCATGGATTTGTGCATGTCTAGTTTATTTAAACATTCCACAGTTTGAGCCTTCCTTTACCACAGGTAAGGCTTCCTCTCCAGGCCTTCCGTCTAGTCATAGGGGTCTGTGGTTCCTGAAAAAAATCATTCTAGTAAGAGTAGAAGAAAGCACTGAGTACCTCAACCTTTTCCATGTCCTTTGTCACCTGATCCTATCAGAACTGTGCTCTCATTTCCCCTAGCCTTCCTTTTCTTCTTATATGCCTGGAGAAGACCTTATTTCTCTTCATGTTCCTCACCATATTCAGCTCTAGATGAGCTTTGGCTTTCTTAACTCCATCCCTTTTCACTTGCACACTATCTCTACATACCTGAGTTATCTGACCCTACTTTCACTTCTTGCATGCTGCTACATGATAGCAGGAGATGCCAAGAAGAAAGTTACATCTAGGATTTCTAACTCCAAGGCAAAGATTAAAATATCCCCTGTAGTAAGGCTTCACAGTTGTGAGAGGAATCAAATAAGGTGTTTATTCCATGAAGTAAAATATGGTGTAAAGGCCCTTGAGCTAGTTCAAGTTAGGCTGGCAAGAATATATTATGGAGAGCAATGCTATGCAGAGATAACAGCTTGAGTCTCAAGAGCTTCATAAACAATTAAAGTAGCAGCCAATGAGAGCTTGAAAACCCTGCTTTAAGTACAATTAAGTAGCTCAGGTGCCACATTGCCTTTGTATGCATATATTGTTTCAACTTCAGCAGCCAGCTCCATTGGCACTAGATTTGCACATTTGCTACATTTTGCTATAAATATAGCCCAAGCCAACTACTCTTATTCTTTTTTCCTTGAACAAAACAAAACCAGAAGATAAATTTTCATACATACTTAACCATTTACCCAGTGCTTGGGGAACTCATTTGTGAAAAACTCAGGCTCAAAACTTCTGACTTAAGAGATTTCGATTTAGAATTTGATCCCACAACCTTTTACCAAAYCCTAAATTCTACATTAATAGACAGTAGGTTTGGGGTCTTTCCTAAGTTTTTCAGCTCAGGAAAAAAAAGAAGTAGCTTCAGTCTAGTTTTGAGGTCTTCTAATAATACATCAAATCACTTTAACCAGCTTGAAATCTGGCTGTTGAAAGAGTGGTCCCACCTCAAAAATACATGCTAAATTCTTTTTACTGATGCATCTGTTCTCCTGCCACTTGTTGCCACACCACTTTGTGGGTGTATGAGCAATGTAAAAATAGAATATTGCTTTTAGGGACAAGCAATTCCTTCACTAATATCAATGTCTACACATAGTCACTGTAATCTGGCATAAATCCATCCTTCTGCCAAGTATAGACATACTCACAATGGTCTAACGTGGCTGTTGCAACCAAGACAAGGAGAAACTGATCAATGTTGTCTAGGTGAGAACTGCTGGTAGACTGAACATCTCCCAGGGAGACACCACACTGTGTATATTTCTTTATCTTCCATGGGGTATTCAGATTTCATCTGACTATCAGGAGTATCCAGAAAGAGGATTACAGGCTAGAACACACCCTGCCTCGCACTGACTGGAAAAAATCCCCCGCAGTTTTACCCAGGGGAAGGGAACAGGAACTGTGGGAAACCAATGTGGACAGCTGCTCTAATTCACAAGCAAGTTAGATTCACACAGAAAACTCACAAGCCTAAATACTTCTTTTCCTGTCTAAGACCAATATTCAAGGCCTTGGCAAAATATCCTTTGCATATAATGACTTGATGGTTGCCTACATTCCTCTGTTGACTCTGTCATTTCTGCTGCTGCCCATTCACTTATTGATCATTTACCAGCTAGATATCTAGCTTACTGGAAATGTCCTTCCATGAGCCTAGATTTTTTAATTTCTTCCTCTTTTAAGTCTGTAGGGTCTGATCTGGTAAATCCACAAAATATGTTATGGAGTGAAGGAAATTCATTCATATACAAAGTAAACACTATTAGGGGATTCAACTGAAAGAAAAAGGCTTCCCACATTGTCCAAAAGATATTTAATATTCACACATGAAGCAGAACTGCAACAGACAAGATGCATACAAATATGCTTCATCTACTCGCTATTTAGGTGGAAAATTTGAGTCTAACCACTGCTAAAAATCAAACAGAGCAGGGAATTGCACTGGATCTTCTGTATTTCATAAGACTCAAACTACAAGGAAGAAAATATGCTCTACAAACATATGCAGCCACTAGCACTGTGTGTGAAAGATAAAACATAGATTTTTAAAATAGTTTTGTGAGCACTTCTAATGGAAACACTCTCAAATTTTTTATAGCTTTGCTCTCTGAATATTTGTTGGAGCACACATTTATCTCCCTAAATAATTGCAATAAAAATGGTGGTGAACACCACCTCTAGCAAAGAAAATTACCAGCTTGCATGTGAAAGAATCACTCTGCTGTTGCATTTCCCAGCCCTCTTCCACTTTTGCTTTTACAGACATCAGTGTTCTCTCTCTTCTAGTAAAAGAAAAAATATTATAGACTGTATACCATAGTGCAGGAGGACTGATTGAGTAGAACTACTGGAGGGCAGAACTTATCAACAGGCAGCTGTGACTGTCATTTACCTGTCTGCTTTGAAGTCTGCTAATCTTTTTATGTAACATGTAAGCAAGGAATTGCTACTGTATACACACAATTTCCTTCTCTTTCCCAGTCTCAATCAGTCAAACACACATGCAACTGCACATGCATTTCTTTCTTTGTTCAACTTTGATCATGACAGTTATCAGCGAAATTCTCTACAGTTTTGGTTTTCAGTTTGTCTTTTTTTTTTTTTTTTTCCCAGTTAAAGGCTTTTCAGGAGGAATTTCATTTGTACAGGTTGAAAACTGGCAGAAACCTTTGTCAGTTGACAACCACAGAATCTCCTAATGTTAAATTATTCATTTTTAAACCATTATTGTGAAACCAGTTAAAGGACTTTGAAATGGAAAATCCCAGACTTCATACTTCTTCACTGCTTTTTATGAAGTCATTGCTCTCATTGGCATTTTCTACTTAGAAATAAATGCTTTCATTAAGAAGAAATAGATTTTTTTAGCTGACTAGAATTTTTCATACAGTAATTTTAATGTACACCTTTATTCTAAGAAGTGAGTTTCTTAAATAACATCTATTTGCTCTCTGAAAGCATGCTAACAGTCTTATACAACACACTCCATTAGCATGGAAATGGATTTTTTGTGTGTAATTTATTTTTCTGATGCTGTATTACATTATAGCTGCAGTTATCAAAAAGAGACTGGAAAATTCTTGTTGTACTTTGAAGTGCATAAGATTCCAGCTGTTTGGTTTTTTTTATTGTACTTCTAATGTGTGTTCTGATGAACAACATATTTTGTAATAWGTGTAAGTGTATATGCATATCAATATGGGAAATGTATATCAATGGGAAATGTATTTAAATTGTTCCCCTTTTAGAAACATTTCAAGAAATAAAAATGTTACAAGAAGCATGTGAATATACTAGAAAATCTTATATTTATTAGTATAACATGTAAAGATTAAGAATTAATATTCCAGGAATTATGAGAGAATAAAAAAAGAGTAGGTAGGAATGAGAATATTATTGTGTCCGCCTGGAGCTATTTATTGCTCATATGAGTCATTCAAAGTATACATCACGGAAAACAGTTGGCAGCAAATATATAGCTACGTGACCAAAGGAGATTATTTCTTCAGTGGCATTGCTGAAAATAATTCCTAATGCAAATTTGACTTCATATAACACAATACTTGGTTCTAACCTTAGCACAGAATCACACTAAACTAAAAAAAATACAAATGTGTTGAGAAAAAAAGTACTGAGCAACTGAGCTTTTCTAGCACTGGTCTTTAATACTAGGATAAAATCCTGAATGCTGAAGTTGAATCAGAGGCAGTTTTGGACACTTTAGAATTTTCAGTACACAGCAGTATGCCAACTCCTTTTTGTGGTTATTTTTATGTGTCACAGACATCAGATAAGTCTACCATGGTTTGATAACAAAAGAATTTCTAGTTACCAACTTATTCCACTTTAAGGCTAATATAATGAGTCTTGCTGGGATCTATTGAGGCCTAGAAGCCATGGATATAAATTGGACTTATTCAGGAAGCCAGACAGGTCATGAATTTTTATGCAGAGCATTCACTATATGTCTAAACAAAACAAAACATGTTCTACTACTGAAAAAGAAATATTAAAAGGATAAATTTTTCTCCCCACAACACTGGTTGAATCAGCTCATTACTCTATCTGCATGAGTCAGACTAATCGTACCAGGCCCTTAACAGGCAAAATGTGTGATTATACCAAGGTTCGTGAGGACAGAGCCTGCGTGTGCAGCTGTGCCATGATGGCAGCATATCCAGGTGATGGAAGTTGTAAATGTTGTTCAGTCGCTCCTCGGTCTATACCACCACATGGTGCAGGCTGTCTTCTCCAAGTGCTGAGTTCTGCATTTCTCCACACTATTTCCTGGCACTACTGTCAGCTCTCCTCAGGTTAATGTAGACACCTTCAAATTGAGGCTATTTTATATGTCAATAAATCTCTCTCTAGTTTAGAACCACCTACAAATTTGCTGATGTTGCACTCCTCCTCATCAACCTAGTCATCAATGAAGATGTATGAGGTATAGTATGAGGTCCAGTACTGACCTCAAAGTACAATGCTCATTCACAGCTAAAAGATGGATGATTGGATCTTCCAAGCCCTTTTGAGCCTTTGTATGAATTTCAAGCCTTTTAAAAGCTTATTCTTCTAGTTCAGTAAATTGCTTTCAATTTAGCCACACAGCCCAGTTTCCATGACATCCTTTTATTGCTCTGTTAGATTTAGGCATTTAAATTGCACACCTACATATGTAATCATTATTTTAGATTTTACTACCTGAGTCAACTTGCTGCTTAGGACTCTCAAATTCTATGCCACTTATGTCTGTCTCATAGGCATCTGCAATCCTTAACTTTTGGCAGAAGACTGAGATTATGGTATTTTCCATGTGAAATACTGTTGAAATACCTATATTACAAAACATTTCCCTCTCTGAAGAGCTGTTGGTTTATAAAAAGTTCACTGCTTAAATCTGTCTTGTACTGAGGGGGGAGTCACACCTACTTCACTTCATGCAGCAATTATGATAAATTAGATTGCTTCAGCGTTTTCCCATAGATATGGCTTTAGTTGGATATATGAGGATTAATGTTTCCGAGATATAGATACTTCCTTAAGATGTGTGAAATAAATACATACCATAACATAAAAGAGACCTCCAAACACCTGGTCTAACTGTAAACAAACATTTTAGTGTTGGGGTTTCTTATAGTAAACAAGAATTTTCCCACTCTTCCTCTTTAAGGAGAACAATCTACTGTATAATGTCTGCTGAGAGCTTTACACTGGATTTAATAAAAGCAAAGACAGATTCCATCTGTATGAAATGTTCAGCAGCTGGTAGAAGAAAAGTGTTCCAGAATGGTCTGTATTTGCAGACATTCCTGATATTTCTATTTCTGATATATATAAAGCTGCTGTGTATACATGGTGTTCATGCTACAAGCACACTTAGGAGACAGAGCCAGAAGCATTCTCTCAAGTTTCATATTCCAAGATGAGAAAAACCAACTCAATTCCCAACACTCAAGAAGGAAAACCTTGAGTTACATGCTGCCGTGACAATTGCTTATGTTAAAGGTGCTTGTTATGGCAATACATATTCGTCATTTTCTGTTCATAGAGAATAGATTCATATAAACAGAAAGTGAAAAAAATATTAAGTTAGCACTCCTATTGATTAATATTTTTCTTTGCTCCTTGCGCACCTTTAAAATTTAATACCCTTGAATTTGTTCACTTTCAATCATATGCAAATTGATAAGAGACAGAGGCAAATGTAAAAATTGTTTGTTGTTCTCTAACCAGTGCAGAGGACTGTACAAGCCATGGCACACAGCTTTTCAGTTCAATTCTCTATGCAGCTGCAGCCTCTTCAGTACAATGTGATCTGAGACACAGAAGCAAAATAAATATTAGTTTCAGTAGAGCATCCCCTTCAGCAGCTTCAGAGCACAGGAATCTTGTTACAAAGGAGAATGTGAGTTTTCTTCAAACACACGGAACCTCATCAGAGCAAAATCAGGACTGAGGGCATTGGTGGGTTGGAGTCATCTCTATTAATGACGTCCAAAAAAAAGAAGACAGAGACTGTCTCAAATGTCTCTGGATCCAGTTTTGTTTCCTTCCAGCTTCAAGACGGCTCATTCTTCACCCAGGGCTTTATCATTGCCAACACAGCCTGGAAGGGCTCAGTAGCTAGGGTTCAGCTTTTCAAGTGCACTACTTTCTCTCACCATGTAACCCTCTGGGAGCCTCTGCTCTAGGCAGCAGCGGTTCACTCCAAGAGACATCAGCACACTCACAGTCAGGATCCAGAGCAGGCCTCTGCCTGTGCCTTCACACAGGAGTGAGATCATGAGYGAGAAGCTCAGCAGAAACCCTGGGAGGAGCCATCCCTTCTCCATTCCTTTCCTCTAGAGTCTAGACACTGGAGTGAAAAACACCTGCAAGAGAAAGTAAAAACAATCTTTTGATTGCAAAATCAAAAGGCAGAAACTTTTTAGCCTTTTGACATATACTCCATCCACTCCATGTCTCAAAGATTGGGCTGTGCAGTTAAGAAAATGGCTGCAAACAGCCCCTTAAAGTTGAGGCACTTCACAAACCAACCCAAAGATACTGAGTCTTTTCTTGAACGMAAGCTTGCAGGCTATCAGTGCCTTAGGAGGTCTGTGGTGATTAACACATCTTTACTGTTTCAGTGCAGGGCTCTGTAGTAGTTTGCAAATTCTAATAAGGCTTCAAACACTTTTTTGCCATGTACTCCCTTGCCTGCAAGTCCTCTGCTACACTTGACAAAGGTAGAAGGCCTCACCAGGCAGTTCATGCCAGATCTGGGGTTATGTTTACAACACAGTCATGCTCAGGGACTGAGGAACCAGGCAGTGCTGTCAGCAGCTCTCTGGCAATGGTCAAAAGTGTCCACAGGAAGCAACGGAAGAAATTTCCAGCCTGGAAGTTGGCGCCTTAGCAGTGCTATAGTGGCGACAGTTGGAGAAGGTGGAGATGCTCACATTTTGGAATGGTTACTGCAGAAAGACAAGCAGAGAAAAACAAATTTGAAACACAAGAACTTCATAAATAGATGAAGACAATAGCAACAAAAAGAGCTCATTCATTTGTGAGAGGTTTGAGGATCAGATCTTCTTAAAATCAGTAGGTCTCCATAGATTTCAGTGAAACTACATTGATTTACCTCTGTTGGGTGCCTAGTTATTTCTACAGTAGAAGAAAGGCTTAATAAATATTATGGATTGTATTCTCACCCTGTATAAATTGTTAAAGTTCCCTTGATATCAGTGGAACTACACTGGATTACAACAGACAAAGGTCAGGCTCAACTATACCAAAGAACCTTCACTGAGTGCTTGCTGAGCTTTTGTGTCTCAGCTTCCCTATATATGCAATCTCATTCTGTTAAGTGCTTTCAGGAGCTGGGCTCCCTACATGGAAGGGGTCTAAGTTTGTCTACAAAAGGCATTTGAGGATTTTTATGGAAATTTGGTGCAGAAGAGATGCTGTTATTTACTCATGCATATGTAAATGTATCTCTTCCATCTAGAACACCCTGATGACTTAAGAAGGTTTTTGCATTAAATTCATTGTGCCTGAAGTAGAATTAAAGAAAGCAAAAAGGATAACAGCCCATTTGTCAAAATGAAATTTGGTTCTGGCTGTCAAAGTTTGTAAGCAAAAGGCTATTTGTAGAGGTGTCTGGGCTGCAATTTTCACCCCTTGTGACCTTATGTAAGCCTGCACTGTATTAATTTCTCCATATCACTTCACAGATATATCTTCAAGAGTTAGGACTATTTCTATAAACTTATGAAAACTGTGTTCTGCCTTGAGATATTACTTCAGGAAGTCACTCATATATTGATTTCTGATGTTGCTGGTTTTAGCCAGATAAGACTTCTAATCCATCTGCTGAATGTTACTCTGCTGAAGATTAAACAGCTGTCATGCCCACTCCCCCAAATTAAAATAGAGAAGGAAAAAAAAAAGATTAGTGTGTTGGTGGATTAAAGAAGGTCTATTTTCAGATATAAGCAAAAGAAAACAAGGTGTGCTATTTTCTATGTCAGTGTCAACTTCTGAATCTTTAAAGACCACTTCTACTTACAAAGGAACAGAATGGAAAACACATCACTCAAAGCACATGAAGCGCTTCATGCACCCTACTCAGAGGTGCAGGCTGTTAGCCTACTTGATCTCATCCTCCTCTATTCTGAAAACAAGAAGGTGTATTGGGTTTTCTCAATAAGGTTTTGTTAGCAGGGGGCCTACAGAGGGGGCATCTGTGAGAAGCAACGGGAAGATTCTCTTATGTCTGATGGAGCCAATGCCAGCCGGCTCCAAGAAGGACCCGCCACTGTCGAAGGCTGTGCCCATCTGCGGCGGTGGGTTTGACCACTTATTCTCTCTCCTATAATAAGGAAGGTCGCTCCCCCCAGACTCTGCTTTTGGTACATCCCTTGTTCAATTAATCTGTCAATCTATGTACTCTTATATGGTTTGGTTCTGGAAAGTTCTCCCTTCCTCGGTGCTCCATTGGCCTTGTTTCCCTGTTCCTCCCCTCGCCTACCCTCATTGGTTTATGTATTGTAGTCCCGCCTTTTTCTCCTCTCACTTACCCCTATGTGATTGGTTCCCACTGTTCTCTCYGCCCCTGTTGAGTTCGGTATAAAACCCTGTGTACCCCTGTGCTCTGGGCTCTTCTGCCCCTGCTCCCGGACCTTTGCAATAAACAAGTTGCCACCCCAGAAGAGCCCCTCCCGACTCTTTGTCCCCGGCTTAAGGCGTTGAGCGTGCCGACCACCGCACACTGCGCCGAGACACCACTAAACATAAGATAGCTCTCAGAAAAGTTGCAGCACATACCATCGGCCCGCCGCGACAAATGGCGCCCAAACAGGGACTTGACGAGGACCGTCCCTGAGAGCGTCCACAARTCTGGTGTAGCTGCCACTCCGAGGGAAGGTCTAAGTTTTATTAGGCCTGTCCCGAAGAGCGAACGACAACCCCCAGAGGATTTGGTGAGTTTTGTGACTGGGGGATCGGTCAGGACTGGGGGACCACGCCGAGAGTTTCTGTTGACCCTGTTCAGATAGGGGTGATTCCCCTTTGTTTGGTGTGATTATCCGTAGGGTCACCCTTTTCATATTTTAGTTTGGAGGGGTGAGTATCCGTGGGGTCACCCTTCTATATTAGTTGCTCTTTTCCTCTCGGCGGTGGGAAGAGTTACTGGGTGTGATGGGTGGAGGTTTAACCCGTCCCCAGAGGGAGGTTTTATTCCAAGTTGAGGGAATCCTTGCTAGGAGAAACATTTATTTATCTAGGGGTCTTTTAAAACGTTTTGTTAGGTGGCTTTTTAAGTTCCTTCCTCATGTTTCTGTTTATTTGGTTAATTCTATTAGGTTTTGGGCTCAAGTTCGGGAAGTGTTAACTTTTCTGAGGGACAAAGGSGATGATTCTGTCAGGGAGTTTTTTCCTGTGTTGGATGCTATTTACAAATCACTCATTTATTCGAAGAATATGTTGGGAAATTCCGGGGAAAGTTCGGGCCCCCCTCTTCCCTCCCCTCCTGTTCCTCACTCCGTCAGCCCTCCTCGGGGGGAATCAGGAGCCGCACTCCCGGACGCCTCCCAGTTTCCTCCGTCCCCTGCCCGGGACGGCACTGACCATGCTGCCCCGGGCTCCCGAGGTGGGATTGGTCACCCTGTCTCTACCCTAACCCGTTTTCCTATGCCTTCGTCCCCAGTTATTGTTCAGGTCCCACAAGTCAGTGTTCCCTCTTCAGTTGCACAAGATGGCGCCGGCCGCATGGCCGGTCTCACCATCTTGTCCCTTCCTTGTGTTTCTACCCTGTCCTCCTGGGTGCCACAAGATGGCGCCAGCCACGTGGCTGGTTCCGCCATCTTGTCTCCYGGGTGTTTGTCCCCCTCGTGCCCCATTCCTTCTTGTAAGATGCCTCATCATGCTCCACCAAATGCATCGGGCCCCTCTCCTTTGATGTCGGGCACCCCCCTTCCGTCGGCGGGCCATCCTGCGTCGGTCCACTCCCCTCTTGCGTCGGCTCCCTCCTCCTCCCAGAGGTCTTGGGGCATGCCTGCACCAAGTGCCTCCCTAGCCACCGGGGGCCCCTCCTCCTGCGCAAGTTCCATCCTTCATCCTGCCCCCTCCGCTCGCGGCTCCTCCCGTGGAAACCCATCCACTTCTGGTTCTCACACTACGGGGACCGGAAGTGAGTGGAGCAGCAACCGAAAGGATGCCACCTTAGCTTCCACTGCCACCCAATATCGGGCAGCTCCGGTACGCTGCGGACCTAGTTCCCTGGGAAGGCGCTCCTCCTCCTCCTCCTCCTCCACAGATGAGGAGATTCGGGAGCGCCTGAGAGCCTACTATCAGAAATATGCGAGCGAGTCCTCGGCCATTAGCTCCTCCCTTGGGAATCCAACCACTTCCAGTTCCCACGTCACCGGGACTGGAAGTGGGGAGGGTAGTGGTCGCTTGAATACCACTCTTAAGGACAAGTTACTCTCTGTGGAGCATTCCTCCTCCTCTTCGGAAGAGGATATCGGAGCCGGGGGTGGACAGGGTAGCGACCGGGAGGACGCCATCCTGGCGTCCATTGCCACACTATACCAGGCAGCCCCGGTCCGCGGTGGACCCCACACCCCAGCCAGGCACACTCTCTCCTTCATGGAGGAAGAGAGTGGTAGCCTTCCTGATTCCAGCTCTAGGTCCGAGGACCCTGAGGCTGGAGTGTGTGGCYGATCGCCTAAGAGGAGGAATCCGAGGAGGAAGAGGGGAAGGAAGCGAAAGCAGAAGCCGGTCCCTGATCCCCAGCCTGAAGCCCAGCATAAGGCTGGAAAGGATCGGGGGCGGAAGCAGACAGGGAGAAAGCAGAGGCAACGGCCGAAAGACCGTAAGGGCGGAAAGGTCTGCGGATGGGGATCGAAGGACTACTCACGGCAGAAGATCCTAGAGAGAGTGCAGAGGAGCACGGGGTGCAGGCGGCGCAGCTGCCCCACCTGTAACAGGTTGCTGCGGACCATAGCGTGTCCGGTTTGGAACTGCCCAATCTGCCGATACCACCATAGGCAGCACACAGGTCACAGGCAGAAAATGGGGTGGCGTTGGATAACAACATCCAATCCGGCACCACACACAAAGGGTGCGCGGCAGCCCCGCCTGGAGACCCTTTTCCTGGCGAGGCCGGCACGATATGACAAACCACCCGTCCGGTACCGCCACCGCCACCCACGGCGGCGCCCCGAAGCCGGCGAGCGCGCGTGCGCGGGCCCGCGCCCGGCCCGCCGGCGCCGCCCCGCCGGCCCTGGCCGCCCCGGCTCTTTCGCCGCTCCGATCCGTGGGAGCGGCATCGCGGACGCGACGGTGGCGGCATGGCAGCCCGGACCCGGAGGCGCCTGGGGSGGGGAATGGCGCGACGCCCCACGGCGACAGCCCACCCCGGCGGCCAGCCCTTCCCGTGCTGCCGCGGGCAAGGAGCCGGGACCGCTGCCTCTGCCACTGGTGGCCACCGTGGCCGCATTAGCATCAACATCATCATCCTCTGCCTGTCTACCACCTCCGCTTCCCGACGTTGCCGCCCGCCTTCCACTAACCGACTCATCGCGGCTGAGAGCACCGACCACCGATCAGCAGGGGCTTCCTGCCATGTCACGGCTGGGGCCGCGGGGTGACAGGTCGCTCCTGGGACCTCCTGCCATCTCACGGCTGGGGCCGTGGGGTGACAGGTCGTTCYCTGTGGCCGTCAGACAGGAGCCTCTCACTATCTCGCGGCTGGGGCCACGGGGTGGCGGGTTGCTCCCAGGGCGTCCTGCCATTCCGTGGCTGGGGCTGCGGGGTGGCAGGCCACCCCCTACARGCMTCTCTACAAGCTTTAGTTCTGTTAGAAATCCTTTTGTGTTTTCCAGACCCAACAACCCTTTCACCTATGTCCCATACCCATTTTAAATCCCTCTTAAAGGCTGAGGTAACAGAGAAAGAGAGACAAGCCAAGCCTCGTGGGCTTATAAAACAAAGAAGGGGGAGATACAAGGGCTCCTCCTCTAAATAGCAGAGGGAGAGAGAACTGTCCTTTCCTTCTTCCTTTTACTTCAAGAACTTAAATGCCATTTTTCTTTCAATTTTGACAATTTTAATTTATGAGTACCCACAGAACAGCCTGCCCTAACCCCTAAGTACTAACATCGCCGAGAATCGCCGAGGATCTGCTGGATCCCTTCACGGGAACTGCCATGYGTCGATCCAGCGGCTGAAACGGCGATCAGATAGACTCTTGGAGCGGTTGGAGTTGGGCTGSACTGCGGGTGGTTCAGATTACTCTTGTGGCTTTTGTATGTTTTTATTGTTTTGGAGATTTTATATGTTTATAGTTGTTAAGATATTGATTTAGATTGGGTCTGCGGGAAACACCTTCCTCTTTCTTACAAAACAAAGAAGGGGGAGGTGCGGCGGTGGGTTTGACCACCTATTCTCTCCCCTATAATGAGGAAGGTCGCTCCCCCCAGACTCTGCTTTTGGTACATCCCTTGTTCAGTTAATCTGTCAGTCTATGTACCCTTATATGGTTTGGTTCTGGAAAGTTCTCCCTTCCTCAGTGCTCCATTGGCCTTGTTTCCCTGTTCCTCCCCTCGCCTACCCTCATTGGTTTATGTATTGTAGTCCTGCCTTTTTCTCCTCCCACTTACCCCTATGTGATTAGTTCCCAGTGTTCTCTCTGCCCCTGTTCGGTATAAAACCCTGKGTACCCCTGTGCTCTGGGCTCTTCTGCCCCTGCTCCCAGACCTTTGCAATAAACAAGTTGCCACCCCAGAAGAGCCCCTCCCGACTCTTTGTCCCYAGCTTAAGGCRTTGAGTGTGCCGACCACCGCACACTGCGCCGAGACACCACTRRACATARGATAGCTCTCAGAAAAGTTGCAGCACATACCATCGGCCCGCCGCGACACCCATCAGCAACAGTGGTAGCACCTCTGGGATGACAGATTTAGGAAGGGAAAACCCACTAGACAGCAGCAGCTGGGAGAGAGGGTTGAGAATATGTGAAAGGAACAACCCTGCAGACATCAGGGCCAGTGAAGGAGCCTTCTGCAGCCCATGGAGATCCATGGGGGAGCAGAGATCCACCTGCAGGCTGAGGACTCCATGCCAGAGGATGTGGATGCCTGAAGGAAGCTGTGATCCCATGGGAACCCCACAGTGGAGCAAGCTCCTGGCAGGACTCGTGGCCCCATGTAGAGAGGAGCCCAGACTGGAGCAGATTTGCTGGCAGGACTTGTGACCCCACAGAGGACCCACACTGGAGCAGTGTGTTCCTGAAGGACTGCACGGTGTGGAAGGGAMCCAAACTGGAGTGGGGGAAGAGTGGGAGGAGTACTCCCCCTGAGGAGGAAGGAGTGACAGAAACAGTATGTAATGAACTGACCGCAACCCTCATTCCCTGTCCTCCTGAACTGCTGGGGGAAGGAGAGAATTAAGAGAGCAGCCCAAAATATAGCACCTTTAGCCTCCAGGATCAGACACAAGAGAAAATAAATGTGTTTATTATATTTATGCATTATTTCAAAGATATATGTCCCATTTTCTACAAATTCTACTGCATATAACAGACATAAGAGTTAAAGGGATATGTAACCATATGTAACTACGCGATCATGCATTAATACTTTACAAAGACTGTATGTGAAGTCATAGCATTAATAGCATCACTTAACCCGAACATGTTTCATTCTCTTAATATAACCTTCAGATGGGTAGATTTAATATATCCAACTTTTTCAACTGTCTTTAAGATCCTACAATAGGCTTCGTGTGGACAGAGGGGAAACTGTTATGACCCCTTTAAGTCACAAGATATTTTTTTGCACCAGATTATGCTGAACAAATTATTCTCTATTTTAACATGAGTAGGTTAAATAATTTCAGTGGTACTGCACTGAAACTAGAATGTAGATTTTATAATTTAAACTGCAATTATAATTTCTTTAATATAAGATGAGATAAAAATCCAAGGAAAGGTGAAATCTTTATGTCTTTTGATTTTTATTTTTTTTCCTCATTGCTTCAAGCCTAGGGAACACTTAAGATTGTAATTATATTGTAGGGCACTTGAACATTTCTATTGCTTGAAAAGACAGCAACTCATCTTTCCTAATTATAGAAAGCAATGCTGCAGTTTGCATTAAAGTGTACTGTAGTTATGCCTTTTATAATTAGTCTTACTATGGTTTACAAAGTTCAAATTTCTGGTTTTGTTCTGCCTCCAAATATAAAAAGATTCCAACTAACACAATACTCCAGTAAAATTTCTTTAGATACTAACACCCTCTTGTTAAAGTTCACTAATGCGAATTCTGCTTCAGGAGTAAATCTGGCCTTTCCCACTTTTGTATTCAAAGCAAGCAGGCAATAGAGAAACAGCAGACAATAAACCCTCTGGAGCAGTCAAGAGTCATTCAAGAGGGACTTGTGAACATCCCATTTCATATTATTGTAAAGGAAACAAACTTTCCCTTATCATCAACATATGAAATCTGCACTTGCCTTCCAAAGTTCACTCATGAATTTTAGATTGAGAATAAGACCAGGTGGAAGGCACAGTGCCCTGTGGATGTGTCACAGGCAAACGCTGGGACAGTCTGAAGGCATCTGTGAATTGTGTGCTTTCTGATCTTATTTTTTTAATTGTGTTCTTATTTTCTTCTCCTGCTCCACACTGAAGATCTTAGTGTATAAGCAGCAATAAGTATGTCCCTCAAGGTCATTACAATTACAGAAGTTGATGCCATCAAAGTTTGTCTTTAGATATGGTTACTTCACATGCTTTAAAATTATCCTTGAGATAATATTCCCAATGTTTCAGCCACCCAGTTCTGCATTTTTGTCTTTTTATCAAAAAAAATGGGATTCTCTCCTCAGGCACGTGAACTCTATGACATTGCTTGCTCATCTGAGATATGATTAGAGTGTCAATGCCAAGGCTTTTGCAAACCTGCACAGCTTCAGTTCTACTTATTTTGCCACTTGACATCAGGCAAATGATGAAAATAACACAGGTGAAAATGAACGAGGCATTTACATAGCAATCTGTCCAAATCTTGAAGACATAAAACTATGACAACAGCAGCATAATACTCCCGTTCAAAAACTAATTTTGAACTCATTCAGTGGCTGGAACCATAATTTACTAAAATATTGCTAGCCAAGTTGATACACTTTGTGATATCAATATTTCATTACCAAGATAACAAAACTTATTGGCAGCCTGAATCACACATTATCAGTGGACACTATGGGGAAGTTTATAAAGCTAGTCTGTCCTGTGGGATGCACAATGTCATGGAGTGGGTATAACCAAAGTATGTATCCTATCACCATCCACTTCACTTCTTGATAAATTGGTTAACGATGGGTAGCTGGGTACACACCTGGTCCCTCAGGCTATGAGCTGAGGAGAGGCACACCATGTGAGGAGGGTATTGTTTCTTACCTCAACTGTGATAACTTCCCCCGGGGAACAGCAGCACCACCCATCCTGAGAGGGTCATCTCTGCTAATGGCCCATAAGTGAACTGAATAGGCACTGGCAGAATAGAGCTCCAGAAATATCCTATGACTTGTAGGAATACATCATTTCCATTGTGGAAATCCCTGCCCCGGGGGAGGTACCACCTAAGAACCACCACATAAAAGGAGGCCCAGGGACAGAGAGACACTACTATCACTGGGTACCCAGCGGGGAACAGGAACTCCTACAAGAGGACCAGAGCTTTCTACAGGACCACTGCTTTCAACCGCCACTTCAACAGGCCTGCAACCACTGCCAGGTTGTATTGTGACTCTGTTGGTTTAAGATGGTGTTTCTGTATTGCTGCATTTATTGTAACCTTTCTATTAAAATTGTAACTCCAACCTAAAATGTCTTGCAAGGTATTTGTGTGGGGTTAATTTCCCCTGCTGGTTTACTTTCAAATCAGCACACACAATTTCTGGGCCTTGGGCTTTTTTGGTAGACTGTAAGGTCATTGTGCTTTGTAGAAAGGTGATCAGTGGTTGATACAATATCTGCAATATGAGATATTTTTTGCATTTACAAGTTTCAAGAATATGGAATAACACTTGCTAGGATAGCAAGGATAACCGCCCTTAAATTTGTCCATCAGCATGGCATCACACACAATGCTAGGGCCATTATGAAGTTAATTTAACTCATTTGAAAAAGTACAAACTATTTCAGCAAACATCTTTGCCTAATAAGATAAAACCTTCTTTCTAATATAATGGAACTGGATACTGCTAATCTACTAATCAGGGCAGCCAAAAGAACTGTCCACAAATCAGAGCAATTAATAGAATCAAAGACTTTAGAAGAATTATGAAAGATCAGGTCAAAAATTTGGTTTTCCTCAAAATGCTTCATTTGAAAGATCCAAGTAGCAAAACCAGACTGTCATGGCACAGTCAGAATGGAATCYGTGCTGACTTCTACATGTCTTTCATCTCTGCAATTTCACTAGGCAAACAGTTTAACAGAGTTGGCATGCACCATTCCAGCAGCTGCTGAATTCTACCACTCATGTGAAACAGATAATCTGCCTCTTTCAAAAACTAACCAGCTGGATAGACCATTTTCTGGAAAAGTACAAGGGAGGGACAGAATGGTTATCTGCTTATTCGTTCCAAACTAGTCCATTTTAATTTTTGTCAAAACAGTGGCTTTATTTTGCTACCAGTGTTCCAAAATACACGAGCTGGTTTGCATACAGGGTCTAGGTCCTTTGTTCAGAGTCACACTACCCTTAGCCTTGAGTAATCTATCCTGTAGTGTGAAGTGCCATTAATCTACCATATTTGCATATGGAAAAAAACCACAATCAGATATAGATTAAAAACTACAAGATGAGTATTCAGATTTCCTCTAAAGTAAAGGGATATTTGCAGAAGATATTGTTTGCAAGCCTTCTATTTCAGATGATTATATGTTACTGATTCAGCTTTATCCTATATAATTCAAGTACTAGAACTAAAGCAATGATTTCCTGTTCTGCTGAAATAGGATGAAAAAATGTTCAGACCAAAATCACAATCACCTTAATGCCTCAATCCCRTTCTAAACATAATGTTATTTTCTTCCTGTGCATGAATGTCAATGAGAGTGTGGACTTATATTTTTGTGTTCTAAATAAAACTTCATTGCATAATGGAGTACTTTCAGAAAGCTACTTAAAATATATTTCACTTTAAAATAAATGTAATTAATAACCTTTTTTTCCRTTTTAATGTCACAGTGAAGCAAACAGTTCAACATAATTAATGCAAAAATATGAAAAGTTACAATATGTGCAGGATATGAGATATTTTTTGCATTTCCAGGTTTCAAAAATATGGAATAATGCTTGCTAGGATAGCAAGGATAACTGACCTTAAATTTGTCCATCAACACAGCATCACACACAATGCTAGGGCCATTATGAAGGGCCATCATAGTTCTGTTTGTAAAAGCAGTACCACAGGGCAGTGACTTTTCAATATAAGGAGACAGGTATAGTGGTACATTGTAGGAGGAAACAGGCACACGTGCTTGGCAAGCAAATTTTATATTTATCATTTCACTTTTTCTGACCAATGATAGTCAAAGTGCTCTACAGCAAAAGATGTGCAGCAAACTAAAAGCAGCAATACACATGTGATTTGCTTATTTTCCTTAATCTTCCCTATTATATTTAATTGCACTTGTCTATTCTTATATTAACTCACCATCCGACTCTAAATCCCAGATAAACACTAGTAACAGATGCTCAACATCTTGCAGGTCAAATTCCCAATACAGGAAGAAATATTGACAGGGTTTCAGTGTGTTTTCATGTGTAACCCTTTTATATAAGTCCTGGAACAGAGATGGAAAGAGCACTCAAGTAATCCTCTTTCAGAAATCAAAGCAAAACACTTTTAGCTGACTTAGCCTCAGTGGGTAAATTCTGACTTGGGAACAGGGTTTAGCTACCAATCAAAGTATGATGCAAACTCTTTTACTGATCATACAGTTTCTTCTATTCAGAAATTTGTGTAATGCTACTTACATGAACACAATTCTAGAAAGAGTGAACAGTGGTTACATACCTACAAATAGCAATTCAGACACCATCTTGTAATGTGTCCCAGAACATGTATTTTCCAATGTCTCCAAAGAATGAATTGAATAAAGTGAGATTTCTTGGGAAAATAAATACAGTTATACATTTGGAATACATCTGTTACTCCTGTTTGAGTTTTAATATAAGTACCCTGTCAAAATTTGACTATGGATGTTTAGCTGGTAGTAGCAAAATGAGCTCCGGAATAAATAGATTCACAGATATTTTCAAATAGTTTGATTGCTTTCCCTAATTGCTCTGTATCTGAGCTATTATACTTTGTACAGTCTAAACAGAAAAAAAGTCCTGAAGCATTGCAAAGGAAAAGAAAAACAATGCATGTTTTATGTACTAGTATTCTTCCAGATAAGCCTAAATATTAGCAGTCCCTTTATTCATAATAATAAAAGAATAATTTAAGTAAATACTGTTTAGTAGATTCTGACTGTGAATGACAAAATATGTATTGTTAAAAATTGACAAATATATTTATAATATAATATTTATTTCCACATACAATTAATCAAGAGGTACATCCATTTGTTTATGCAGATATATTGCTTGTTTATTAATCTCCAGTTCCACTTCTCTGGGTCACCATATAGAAATCATTCTCAATATTGTGTTTGTGAGAAAGCCCCACAGAGAGTGGCCTGTTGAGCATAATTCTGCTTATGCACTGTTTACCYACAAATATTTGCATAGCAATAATTTAGCAAGGCCTTTTTTTTCTGAAAGCTTATTTCATGGATGTGATCACAAGGAATAATTTCTTTAAAAAAAATCAATTATTATTTTTCRTTAGAATTCTTAGCCCATACAATATTTATTACATATATTAATATATCCTTTTTTATTTCTTTCTTTAAATACACTAATCCATATAGGAATGTCATTGTTCAATATACCACATATCATTTCTCCATAGAGAGATTTTTAAACTAAATACATACATTTTCGTTTATTCATTTTGACAATTCAGTGACATTTCAGTGACAAAGGAAGTTAACATCATAAATATTTTTCATATGCCTCGCAATATTGTCTGCCATCCATAAYAGAGCACTGAGCATTGATTTTGAGCACTTGTAGCCCAGGGATACATATTTTTCAAAGAAACTACTTGGTCATGTTGAATAATTTCCATTCTACCTACAGTATCTGATTTGCTTTAGAGGCACTTACAACTCTGTCAGTAAAACTGAGATTGATTAGGACCACAGCATAGGAATACATAAGGCATGAAACCTTGTAATATACTGAGTCTTAAACCTTTTTATCGTTCATGTTGGGGTTTTTAACTCAATTTATTTTCATCTAGAAAAAATCAAACCAATCCATACAAGACCTCTCTTAACCTCAGCCTCAGTCTGCCCTCCAATTAATTCCTTCTTCAAAAATGTACCCAGCTGACTGTTCAGTTAATTTAAACTTCTTGTTAGGGTTCACATCCTTGGCATGTTCTATATTTCAACAATATGTTTATAGATTGACTTATAGGTCAATGTCCTATTTAACCACATTTAGAGAATGTTTGGGTTTTGCCCTAGTCACTGTTACAAACTCTGTGTTTCTGACCAGCCTGTTCTCTTACTCTCAGAATTTAAATGATTTTATGACATTCCAATTGGCCACTATTTAATTCCAATCATTAAAGCCAAAATCTGTCAAACAAGATAATTTGCCTTAAAAAAAACAACCATACCTGTTGCACTTTTCTTGAATCATTTTGACAAGGTGGGGGCAAAAAATGGTGACATTTAAAATAAATAAAGAATCGTAAGTTGAAATAGTATATACACTTGAAGACACAGACCCCTTTAACTACGGTATTCATCAATGGGTTTTTTATCATGTCCCAACTACGCTCTAAAYTTCAGCATGCTTTGCTGCATGTACCTATGGTTTTCAACTTTGCAGCACTTGCTTTTATGATACATCAATAATGAGATGAACAATGTCAAGTTAGGTCCATCATGTAACTAGATAATCATGTTTTCTTACATGGATACACAAAAATTAAATTTGAAAATGCAGTATTCAAAGATACTGTGAGAGGAAAAACCTGAAACAATGGTTTCTATCTTTATTTTGTTAAGGATTATTACTTAGATTAGATTAGACTAGATTAGATTAGATTATATATAAGGATTATTATTATATCCACAAAGTTGACTTGCGTAATAGGAAAACTCAAAAGAAATGTTTTGAAAATTATGAATAAAAGGAATGCACATGAAAAAGGAAATACTCTAGGTGAGTAGCTGAGCAACAGAGTGAAAACTAGGAACAGTGAGAATAAAATTTTTAAAAAGTAAGAGAGAATTTTTCACCATTGCCAGTGAGAGTGAAAGTTTATTATGATCAAACTGATCAGTAGTGTGAAAATAAGAATTATGGACTGTGACTAAAGAAACCAAAAACCTAACAGAAAGATTACTAAAGTAAATTGAGTAGAAGCTAAATATGAAAGTAAGGAGTTCAAAAGCTTTAAGTTATTGAAAAGCATTTGCTGATCAAATTGACATATTGTTTTCTTTCCAAATAGGTGATTGAATGATTTGAACTATGTATTCCAAATAAACTTAGATGAACCAGTCATAACAGTAGTCACCCTCATGACATTTATGCTTTTTGGCACACTTCTACAAACTCTTTCCTTGACAATTTTCATTATATGAATTTGTGTCATATGAACAAAAATGAAGTGTGGTCATCTGACCAGAGAACTACTTCCAACTCTAACTGCTACCTCAGGTCTGCTTCCCTGAGCTTAGTGAAGGTGCCAGGTATTATTTATTACCAGTTTAATTTTTTTTCTGTGAAGTGTCAGCCTTAGTCTTTTGCATTTTTGGTTTGCATACATACAGCTCTCTAATAACCTGTCCTTCTCAGCAAAGTGAGTGGCCAGTTGAGCAGGAATAGTCAAAAGTCCAGCTTGGCTGAGGAGTCAACTTCTCACTGAGCCCAAAGGCAAGAAGAAAAAGTAGGCAAACAGAAGTGCGACTGGGCTATCCAGAAAAACATAGATGATTCTCCCTCTTCTTCTGTAACTTTGGTGGAGTTTTTTTGGGCCTCCTACTTCTTACTTACATCAGTATTCATTAAAGGTTTTCKTCAGATATTTCCCCATTCCTGACTGATATGGGGGTTGTGGCCTTCATATGGAAGGTGTGGCTTCTTTCCTTTGCCTGGGTAATATACACAAATGAATACTCACTAGAGTATCTAAAAAAAAAAATTTACAGAGCTATGTCTGTAGTCCAGATCTCTCTGACTGTGTCAATATTAAATTTCTGTCTTCTTCCTCTAGTTTTCCTTTGTGGGAGGCTATCTAAAACTGGCAGAATCAAAATAAAACAAAACATTTAGCTGCCTTCCCTCCAAGATAACCCTGTGATCAGCCTGATCTTTTGTCTACATTGCCAAATCCAGACTATCTTTCAGTCTTTTTTTTTTTTTTTAAATATCAAACCGCTCTCAACTGGATCCTCAATTAGATCCTGTGCTTTTTACCATCCTAGGTTAAATCAAATTTTATTAAATGCAGATGGGACATATGGTCTGTTAAATATAATTTCTCACAGGCCATAACTAATTTAAACCTTCTAATAATTATTAAGTGGAATTTTACGTAAAGTTAACAAAAACTGCTTCCCCGTGTCACCATGATAATATTTGGAAAACCAGAGCAGAGGAAAAAAAAATGCATCAAAGCTAATTAACCTATTTAAATAATATTATAAGTATCCATTTACACCATTTTCTTTATCATTTTTGAATGATCCAAATTTCAAAAATTTCAACCTGTGTTTTCCCAGAAAATTTTTTTTTCTGAATTTCTCAGTGAAAAATTACTCAAAAATCTTTTTTCTATTGACTGCTTTAGTGTCTAGATTTGTTTGATCTGAGCAAAGGAAAGACTTATATACTGTTCTGTAAGCTTGCATATTAACCTAGTCTTATTGATTCAATTTGCAAGAAAAGGCACTAAGACCAAATGCAAAAATCTTACTTATTAATTTAGCTACTGTGCACTGTGAGGTGCCCTACATTTAGTATTACAGTCATGCATGCTAGCAAACAAATTTGTTCATGATATTTATCTAAATAGTCTTCTCTTAAATTCTATTTCAGTATCCAAAATCTGTTTTTCCTTCACAAGACGATCTTCTTGAAATGTCACATATCATAATGCAAAACTCAGCTTAAATTCGAACAATATAAACTGAATATAAATAAACCTTAAAAACAACATTGTCTAACATACTTAGTCAAGATCAATACTGTAATACTGAGTCTGCTTTTAGAGACAGACAATCTTTCAGCTTTATGTAATTCACTCACTAGTTTTTTTGCCTATTTCTGGCAATATTCCAGAAGGTCAATTTCTTTTTCCAGATGCTTCATGTAACTTCCTCTTCCTACTTGGTTTACAGTTACAATACCTTCATCTGATGTAAATCCTTTTCTGTTAGTTACTATACCCACTGATATCTTTTTCTGTTGCAACACAGTTATCAAGATAGAATTTTATGTGAAACAAATTTTCCTTTGCAGTGTTCTTCAGTAATTTTCTCCTGGCTTATTCACTTTGTAGAGCTAGCTTTTACTATATGTGGAATATTTTGTATCTTTGAAGTTAATCTGCTCATGCATTTACCTTTGTCAAGATTATAGAGTTTTCTGAGATCCACTGGAACAGGAGATATCGTCACTCCTGATGTTGCCTTTTTCCACCTAAAATTTAGAAGCTGGACAATGTTAAAAGGATAAGGAAAGCGGTTACCTTTATTGGAGGACTTCCAAGGGCACAAAATATGTGCCAAAGCCCATTCGTCCCCAGCAGAGCAYGTACCACCCCAATGGACTCCAACACTTTTATAAGTTTAGCAAATTAACATAATTGACCAGAATCTCCCAATTAGAAATACGATTAATGACATAATTCCCCCCTTGGTTCGTCCTCCTACTGAAGCCCCCCTAAAACTTTTAGCTCTACTGTTGTTTAGGCTTTTAGGAGATCATGGGACAGAGAGACAACCCTGGTTCCCAGAACACTAGTGTTCATAAGGGTCTTGTTTTGTCTATGGGGTAGGGAAACTGCTAGCTAAGAATCTACATGGTTATACAGCAAAAGGCTACAAGGCTACTAACCTTGTATAAAAAGTATAAAAGCAAAAATCTCTTTGGCATCATTCTACAATATGTCCAAATGAAAAGGAGACGAGAAATTTGGATATCTCTTCATTGCTCTCTCTTTTTTTCCCCAATGATTTCTCACATACTTCTTTTTCTCAATGGTGGCATTTAAAATTGCTTTCCTTTTATACATGAGATATGCTTCTGTCTTGAAGAGTGATGGTCACAGTAGGAATATGAAAAACATGAAAAATTAAGTGAAGGACAAGGAACCTAATACCAAACAATGTATTCAATGTGTTGATATGCCACAGTCAACTACAAAGCAAAGAAAGAGCACAGTAGAAAGTTAACGAGCTAGCAAAGGTATCTTGTACTGACATCTGAAACGAAAGCCTTAGTCTGAATCAAATTTTTCTCCTGAGGTTTTAAGCAAATAAATTTTAAATGCATATTTTCTGTGAGACCATTTATTCTTCCAGAGTGAACTACCTTTTTCATGTTTCAGCAATGGCTTGGTTAGAGCCAATGAAATATTAATAYATGTTATAAAAAGATGGTTTTACAAGTAAATAAAACTAATAATGTAATTTCTGGAATAACTTTCAATGGAATTACATTAGACGTGTGGAGCATATACTTTGGTTAGTCAGGGACTTGCCTGAACTTGAAAACCTGCTGACTTCAGTGATATTCACGACCATGCTTGCAACTGGTGAAATCTGAAAGTACATATTCAGTCTAAAAATGCAGGAAACACCTTGGTAGAAAAACTTGGTGTTAAAAATCAGAAACAGGAGCTATCAAATGTTGACTGAATGCTACAGACTGAGATGTTAGTGTTTCACAGCCTTCTTTTCTTTCCCAGTAGGCACTCTGCAGATCTGATTGAAGACAATATCTTAATTTCTAATTTGAAATATTTAATCTCCATATTTTTAATTGAAATGAAACACTGAAATCTTTTGCAGAAGAATAAACTTCAAGTATTTGTCTACGATTATATTTATTTTTAGAATTATGTGTCTAATATATTAATTATGTGATTAAAAAGTGAGGTCGTTTTCACTAGACAACAGTAAATGCTATTTCTTAAATGACCCAGATTCTTTTTCTCAGCTAAATGATACACATACAAATTAAGGGGGTTACAGCATTTCATGTATTCAAACTCTCACAGCTAATTTAAAACAGAATTTTTCTAAATATGTAGTTCTATTTATTCCAGAACAAATTCTTGGGAGAAATTTAATTGCTCAAAACCTTTAAGGATTTGAAAATCTGACTCAAATTAAGTAATAAACCAGAACAAAGTAAACTTTTCATAAGAAGAACATGTCTATATTTTTCAGAAAATTTATTTTTACAGGGAATATCCCAATGCCATTCTCAGCAAAGGAACTTTTTATATATAAATCTTCTTATGTTAGACTAAAAAGCTCTGTGGCTATCAGCATGTTTACATAATTGATCATGCAAGCTGTGCTTGGGTTCCCAGTGACCGTATGCTGTCTTTTCCTTGAGTACTGTCATGTGGAGAGTTAAAAACAATACCAGGCAATATAGTTGCTTTAGGATGAAAGATTTAAGAATTATTAAAATAAATGTTCCTGAAAGTTAGACGCAAGCATAGAGAAGACTACCTGACATTCAAATTGTACAATATAATTTTCATTTCTTCTGATCACTTCCATAGAAACAATAAAATAATGTATCAATAGAGTTAAAATGTTTAGATTTGAGTTTTGTAAAATTGTGTTTTTAAAAGTATATTTTAAAATACTTTAAAATATTTTGTTACAATTGCAAAGCTAAAATCAAAATGCTTATCAGAGTTATTTCATATGAGCAGATTGTGATAACATTATTTGTTTAACTGACTTGCATTGATTTTTATTTCAGATAGAATGATGAGATCAGGTCAGTGGGAAATATTATCATCCACCTCTTTCAGTTGTTATTTCATTGAAATTGGGATTCTCTTATTATCAAGGCTACAATATCCACATTTAAACTCATACCTCATAGAATATCCTGAGTTTGAAGGAACCCTCAAAGATCATCCAGGTCCAACTCCTACCAACAATCTGAATACCTAATGCAGATTGTTAGGTTGTTTTTAAAATTATAGAGTCATACAATAGTTTGTGTTGGAAGGGACCTTTTAAGGCCATCTAGTTCAATGCCTCTGCAGCCAGCAGGAACATCTTCACAAGAACAAGCTCAGAACTCATTCCAACCTGACCTTGAATGTGTCCAGGGATAGGGCATCTACCATATCTCTGGGCAATCTCTTCGTGTGTCTCACCACCCTCAATATAAAAAACTTCTTCCTTATAGCTAGTGTGAATCAACACTTTCTTCTCAGCCTTTCTTCATAGGAGAGGTGTCACCTACCTTCGATCACTTTTGTGGTCCTCCTCTGAACCCACTCCGACAGGTCCACATCTTTCCTGAGGATCGGAAAATTGGACGCAGTACTCCAGGTGGGGTCTCATGAGAGCAGAGTAGAATGTGTATTCAGCCAAGGTGGGATTAAGATAACTATGGGATTTCTCCTGACATTTACAAAATGCCATGGCAAAGTTTAAATCAAGACTTAGCATTTATGTGTGACTTTCTGTGCACAGTGATCCCTGTAACTAGTGAAATTGGTAGTGAAAAAAAYAGCCAACACATAATTTCCAAAACCACTGTTAAGTACTAGAAAAAAGAACATTAAAAAGCATAAAATGTTAACACTTTGCCTCTAATTTAAATGCCAGATATAGATAAGTATTGCAGGAGGTTACAGAGTGGTAAAATTATAGGAGATATGGTAAATGGAAGAGACAAAATGAGAAGCTGTACGTGGGTAATGAGAAGACATTCATACGTCAAGGCAAGGGATGAGGCAGCAAAACAGCTTCCCTCCTACACATGGCCTTCAACCACTCTGGGAGGTAAGCTTTTCTCTTTCTGACATGCTGTCGTTTTTGCCAACAAGTAAAAAAAACTTTTTGTGCACATCAACCCTCCAAGCCCATCATATGTTGCCCTTATGTTGCTGGAGCTGAGCGAGGAGTGCTGCTGGGTGAGGACAGGAGCATGGGGCTCAGGGCCCACAGGCAGTCAGATAGTAACTGACCCTCTGTGAGCCATAAACAAGGTTCAAGCAGAAGCAGTGAGGATTTTTTTTTATTTATGGAGTTTTGCAAGCAGGCATAGCTGCACTTAAGTTTCCAGCAAGTTTAAAAGGCTTTTACATTTTCAAGATATTTCCATTGGACAAGACACCCTGCTCACCAGCCCCTGCTTCCACTATTGCAGTTATTCTGCCATGAAACATTTCAACATAATACGACAAGGCAGTCATCATGTTCAGTAAATTAGTAGTATGATTAGATGATTTACCCAAATATTACTGCATTTATAGTACCACTTCTTTCCAATAATTTTAAACATGACCTAATGTTGAAATTTCTATTGTGAATCTCCCTAAGGGACATAGACATAGGAGTTTATAAATGAAAGTAAAAAAAAACCACATTAATTCTTACCTATTTTATATGTTCTGGCTGTTAAATAGTGATTTCTTTAATATGCATAACAGAATTGCTAACAATTTTGTAACACTTGAATCTTCTAAAACTAAGTATTGAAAGTATGTCACGTCTGTGACATGTCATAAATGGCTGTATTTTCCTTATGTCAGTAAAAAGCTTGTCTTTTCTCTCATTGCACCTTTTTGTCTCTAAATAGAATACTAACTATCTGCATTATTTAAGGGAATTATCCTATTCCTGTTCAGACATTGGCAGGTCTTGCAATATGCTAAACCTTCGATGAGGCTCACAACTTTGATTGTAACGTCACAGTGGAGATTTTCCCTTGATAAATATTGACTTTTATTCATATATACACCTTTCATCAAGCAGATAGAAATCAGACAAACAAGTATTCAAACCCATTTGTAGGCTTAAGGGCAGATTCATGTAAATAAACACTATTCATTGGTTCAACTTCTTYGTTTCCTTAATTGATGATGTTTAAAGAGCTGGAGCAGCATCGGTGCTAAATGTGTGCTTTCTTAATTAATTGTCTATAATTTTAAGCTTTGCAGTCTATAATTAATGAGTTTAAATCTATATGCTAATTTAAATTACATATATTTTTATATTTCCATTCTGCAAGGATGTGTTTATGTTTCAGACATCAACTAGGCAACACGTTAAGTCTTAAAAAACATTATATAAAAATTCAGAAAGTCCAAGACACTGACATGTTTCATACCGCATTTACTCCAGGAAGATGCTTCTGACAACCACAGTGAGCCCTCCACCATGTAGCACTTAGGGGGAAAGAAGGATACCAATCTGTTACTTAGGTACAGGCAATTCACCAGTGTCAGACAAACAGCCATTGTGTTTCACCAGGTTCTGCTGGAAAATTGCTGAATTGCTCCCTTGGCCAAGACTCTGTCTATCTGTCCTTTGTATGAGTGCATGATGTAATAAACATTGTATCTTTCTCCAATATATTTACTGATTTATTTAAAGCAATATTGCAAAGGCTTCCAAACCATTACGGCTTTTCCTTCAAGGCTATTGCTGGAACTACTGATGAGGCAGAGACACTGTTCACGGGAATGTGCACTSGATGTCAGAGGACATAGAGAGCAGTGGGCAGAGGCTGTCTTTTATTAAGAGCATTTTCATTCCTCCTCTGTGCACATACATCCAGACTAGATCTGTGGGTTTGGGTTTTTTTGCGGGGAAGGGATTCTTTTGTTGTTTTGGTTTGATTTGGTTTAGAGTCATAGAATCATTAAGTTTGGAAAAGACCACTAACATTATCAAGTTCCAGCAGTAAACCCAGHGCTACTGTGTTCACCACTAAATCATATCCCCCAGTGCCACATCCATATGCCTTTCGAACACTTCCAGGAATACTGATTCCACTTCCTTGGACACTGGAACAGGTGTTCCAATGCTACACCACCCTCTTGGTGAAGAGGTTTCTCCTAATGTTCAAACTAAACTTCCCCTGGCAAARCTTGGGCCGTTTCCTCATCCTACCACTTGTTACTTGGAAGTAGATACCAACACCCACCTCACCACAACCATCTTTCAACATAGTTTTACAGACCAATAAAGTCTCCCCTTAGCCTCCTTTTCTCCAGGCTAAACAACCCCAGCTCCCTCAGTTACTCCTCATAAAACTTTCTTTCCAGACCCTTCCCCAGCTCTGTTGCCCTTCTCTGGACATGCTCCAGAACCTCAATGTCTTTCTTGTGGTGACAGGTGGTATTCTTGAAGTGAATAGCCTAGAACTGGACACAGAACTCAAGGTGCGGCCTCACCAATGGCGAGAACAGAGGAAAATCACTTCCCTGTTTCTGCTGGACACACTATTTTTGATACAAGCCAGGATGCCATTGGTCTTCTTGGCCACCTCGGCACACTGCTGGCTCATGTTCAGCCAGCTGTTGACCAACCCCTCCGTGTCCTTTTACGTGGTCACAGACCAAATTCAGTGTTTCTTGGAAACTGAAACTAATTTTCCTGGGACTCTCCCCAGGCACTTTTAATTAACTAGGACTGATGCAATCTTAGACACTAACTAACCTTTGGATAATTTGGACATTGCCCTGTTCAGTGCACTTTGAAAATCTCATTCTTCTATAGATAATTCTCATGCCACGTAAGGACACTGATGAGTATTCATATTGAAGATGCTAATTAATTAAAGAAGTACTGTAGCCCTTGAAACTTTTTTTGAATGCTTTGAATGTAGCTTTGAATGTAGTCCTGAGACACCTACAGGATTAAGTAGTGTGTGTGTGTGTGTGTGTGTGTGTGTGTGTGTGTGTGTGTGTGAAAAAAAGAGAGAGATAGGCTAAAAGAACTTGTGTTAACCAGTACTTGACTAAATCATTCCACGAATTTTTCACAAAATTATTTAGAATAAAAAGTTCCATTGCCTTTCAATCAAGGCAACGTATCTACTTGTACAATATTTTAAGTATTTTTAGAAAATCCCATCAGAAGTTTTCTGTGTCTTTTAAAAACTTTATTCTATCTGTTGCTGAGAAGGGTCTGTTTCAAATACAGCTCATTAATAGAAAAAAGGTGGAGGAAATAATTTTCTTCTTTTTATTCAATTATCAAAAGAGCAAATATGTTCAAACTTACTATCATAACCTTGCAGTGGTTTGCAGTAGTGGCTAGTGATTTTTCAAATCAAGCACTTCATTTCAGATGACTTAAAAGGAAAACCACCTGATTTTCAAAATGCTTTAAAAAGTAAACCYCTGAAGAAGAAGCACTTTCACTCTTGGCACCTGGTTATTGAAGACCCAATATCAGATTTGGAGTTGTGCAAGAAGGCAAGCCAAGTAAGTTTAACCAAATGTACAGAGAGAACAAAACCTCTTACTTTTGTTGAACTTGCTAAGTACTACTGTGTTGAGACTGTATTATAAAAAGACTTCACTTACTTATATAATTGATTTTTTACTTAGTTGCTACCATTGTAATATGGTTACAATGCCAACAACAATAATTGCTCCCAACTTACGGAATAGCAGAAGTAAACAGAAGTTAAAGCTAAAACTTTCAGACTTTATTCAGCTGTTTGCTGTTTACAAACAGACTTTTCAGATGTTGCTGTTAAAGTGAGCACTAAACATTTATATAGATAGTGAGAACATTCAGTTACATTAGAAAAGACATAAGATAAGCAAGAAATTTAAACTTTCATGCCTCAGGGCATAACACTAACTTCCTGGAGCCGAAAAGTAATTTCCCTTTCAGCAGGTTGTTCCACATTCTTCATTATAGAAAGTATAACTTACTAACCTCTGTCAGGAACAGGTTACTGGACAAATGGATTACTTATCTAAACCCTTAAGATATTTCATGTCAGATTTAGAAACTATCCATTCATAATGAGGGAAGAATGGAGGAGAATAAAGGAAATGCATTTCTTTAACTACAGGCTTATCAAAAGCAGGTTAGAAAGTTAAGTACTACAGCCTGATCTTAGATCCTGTGGCATTGAAGTCCCACAGAAAACTCAGGACCATTTGTATGATTAATACTCATAGTCAAATGGATAAAACTGTAGGGATTGCTAAAAAAAATTGCTGTTCTATGTTTCATTTATTAACTGAAATGTGTATAAGAAAAAAATATGAGGGTGGTACACTTAGCTCCCAAAGGATGTAAAATTCAATTTTGACATTTAATAGAATATGAGAAAAGGTTAGATGTTAAATAAAATGCTGAGACATTTGTGAGTGGGATGGAAGAGGAAGAAAGTACATGATATGGTGGGTTAATATAGTTCCAACAAGTTATCACAAATGTCTTGGGGTGACTTTATGATGCTATATATATCGCAATCGCCTGCTTAATGCAAAATATTAACTCTGTGTCTTTAAGCTGGCTCGAGAAGCCAGGCGCTGTGTTTTGAATGCTTCAAGGATATTTACATTTCTAACTTATCACTAGCTGTTGTGGTGGTTCTCAGGAGACAACTCTCGCCGGCCGCTTTTCTGTAGCAGAAGGCGAAGGGAACACTTTTACCTTTTTTTCCCTCTGGCCAGTTCTCTCAGTTTTTGTCTAAATTGTTTGCCGGCATTCTCCATCAGGAGAACGGAGAGAGTTAAAACTTACTCTTGGCTTTTTACCTCGCCTCTACCTGAGGCAAGGAAAGAAGACAGCTTTCTTCTGGGACCATGGTTTTTTCCTTCTTCCTTTGGAACTTTACAACAGAGAACTGAACTCCGTTCCACATACCATCACCATCGGAAGCCTACACCATCCTGGGCCTGGAGAGGGCTACTCCGTACTCAGGCAGCTAGCTAGAGACAGAGCAGAAGATCACACCCAGAAAAAGGACTCTGAATTCATCCAGGTTGTCTTCACCACGAGAGGTTTATTATCTAACATTATTAATTTTTAATTTTTTTCTCTTCCCTTCCCCTGGTGCCTGCATGCACACCCCCAGCAGCTGGTTTTGTTAAATAAACAGTTTTTTTCACTTTCCTCCGAGAAATTCTTAAGGGGGGGGGGGGGGGGGAAGGGAGTTTTAGAACTCTATCTTCTGCAGAGGAGACTCTTTGAGTCTTCCTCCTAAGTTTGTCCAAACTGTGACACAAATCAACCATTTTTTTTTAAATTACATCTTTTGTCACTCTATGATCAGGGTAACCTGCTATTCAGATAGAGCTGCTGCATTTTTAAAATATTCTCCACCTTTGGGGTTTTAACTACCAAATCTTCCAAAGGTGAACCATTCATCCAATAACACTATTAATGAACTTCAATCAAGAAGATATTTGGATGATGACATAGTCTGAGTATCAGCAGTATTTCCTGTGTAATGTTCTGCTTAAAAGTCTCTTGAGGTGCAATTGCATAAATCAGCTTCTGGTTTAGCTTTTATTTCACAAACTAAAAACCAAACAAATAATCCCACAGCATTCAGGGTCATAAGGGGTACTGCAAGAACTTCCACAATAGGCTGTACAATATTTTTTTTTAATTAAAAGCCACTGGAAAACACTAGATGAAATTAAGTTTGTAGTTGTAGTACCAGATTTAATAGTCTGAGCATTTAATTCACACAAAGGAATTACTGGAAAGGACTACAGATGCAGTGATGAGAATTTCAGCTGTGCTACCTCTGGGATTCCCAGTCTATCCCCTAAACCACTGCCATGTGGTTTTCTTGCAGCCTTCGTCCTCTAGTTTTCTTCAAGAACTTCAACTTATTTCTSCACAAAAGCACAACTTCAATAGGATGGTGAGAAAGGGCTGCTGGGTGCTATTTACACAAATCCAGTGGTTTGGGGTRAAATTAGATCTTTTTAGAAAGACATATCGTAAGGTATTTGGCACTATTATAGCCCCATTACATCTTCTATGAGCCAATAATGCCACGGGAAACTCTAGCTCTAAAGACCCATCTTTTCCTCTCACCATACAATTGTGGAAGGCTAAGTTGTCTACTCAGAATTTTGATTTTTACTGATCTTTTTCATTCACTTRGTTTTGTATTTTATATCACAAATTGTATATTTTGCATTCATTGTGCAAGACAATGAATGACAGTAAATGACAGACAATAAGAAGGTAGACTCGGATCTAAGAAATTCTTGGGTTTTTTTCCAAATCTATCCTTTGTATCTTATATGACCTTGGACAGGATGCTAAATAGACCATGGTAAGAATGGACCATGTTGGTGTGGAGAGGAAGAAAGTAATAATTTTCTTGATCATAATAATAGCAATAGTAAAATATTCCAAAGTGAGAAAATTATTCCACATTATAGTAAAATACCAGAGGATCACCAAAGTTGCACAATAGCATGCAGGTTCCTCAGCTGCTAGACTCCTGAGCAAAACAACTACAGAATGATGCTTCTGACAGCTGTCCTACTTGTAATATGCTGGAAGCGTTCAGAGCTCCGTCTGATTTGTCTGGCAAACAAATCTAAAGGAACGGAAAAGATAATGTGAAAATGAAATTCTGCATAGGAAGAGYTGATACCTGTCATCACTTGACTATACCGTGGTCCTTTGAGTTCATATGTCTTAGTTGTAACTGTAGTTTCTGGTGTAATATTTCATCGGTGTTAATACTTGAGGATCCAGGCAGCATAAAATGTTTACTAAGGCACAATCTATTTTCTTGGCTTTACCTTTTTTTCCTTGGATAGTTCTGCACTAAATTATCCATTTTGCAGTGGCTTCAGACCTCAACCGCTAGTGCTTTGATTATGCAACGACAGATTGCTAGTCTTCCTGTTGCATCATCTAGGTATGTTATCTTAAAGGATGAATAGATGGAAGAAATTAAGCTCAGCACATTTTCTGCTGTGATGTTTCTTTGTCACAGGAAATCCTGATCACCTAATTGAGGATCCTTAGATTCATTAGATGATCATTCCTTACTTACACCAGCTTTCCACTTTCTGAATTGGTGTTTTGGTTTTCTCTATGAGGCTGTGCTGTTTACATATTGCTGAGGTACATAGCTTTACTCTGTCACTCTTTCAGATGTAGTTGTGCATGACTGCTAAGAGTACCAATTCCTGACCTGTTTGCAACATCTCTCCTTGCTCTACAAATGCAGTCTGGCATTCTGGTCTCTCTCTCTTGAGCCGTAGGAAAGGTGTTTATGTGGCTCCTCATACAGAAAAAAAAATCAAGTTTTAAAATATCCTGTCATCCTTTCATTTCTTACTGTCCTACTCCTTACTTGTGCTCACTCTTATTTAACTCCCATGAAATCAGTACCTTATTGCACTACAGATGTAAGCCAGCACCAAAAAACAGAAGGCTTGGAATTCGAAGAGGAAGATCCTGACTTAGAAATCTAATCATGATGGCTTGAGTTCATGAGAATTTTGCCACTGATTTCATTACTTCCAGAACAGGCTTCTCATTATGTGTTTCACATCTGAAGCTTGAAAACCAAATTTATCAATTAATTAAATAACAACACTTTTAAATATGTGCTCATGTGTGCCATTCTTGGTCCTTTCTGCTTTGAAAGGAAGGGTTTTCTCTTCATGCTCTGAATACTTAATGTTCTGGATACATATTGGATGTTATGCTTATGATTTCATTGAGCTATTTCTATTCATCAGCCTATGTGGTAATGTAAAATGTGATGCACAATAATATGATGACAGTATGTAGCAAAATAGCTTCCTTTACAGGAAACTGGTTCCTTAGATGCTTATTACAGGAAGGTGGTATATAAGGGTACTGTAATACTGTTAGGCTTGAATCTAAAGAATCATAATTATCTGTCTAAAGGAAGCAGATATTGATGCAACTGCCTGCCCAGCATCAAAGGCACCACCAAGTTTACCAACCACAGAAGATCTAATGAGAGAATGTATAAAATAGTTGATGTGAACCTCAAGGAAGTTCATCCATCCTCCTGTCTCCAACAGGTCTAATTAAAAATTTTAAAACCTTGCAATAAAAAATAATCTATTCACATGTTTCATTATTTTTTCTAATTAAAATATTTCTTTCTCTCTGTCTAACCTAACAGTCCAGTTGTTGCATTGTAAGTCTATTAGTTCTCCTTCCACACATGATGAACTTGGAGAACTATGATTCTCTTCACAGCAATCTTTCATGGTTTTGCAGACTGTCCCCCAGACTCTGAAGACTAAATGATAAACTCCAGTTCTTCCAACATTTCTCATAGGTCATATTTTTCTGGTTTCTCTCTATTTTTGTTGTTCCTTCAAATATTGAAGAATTCAAATACTCCAGTTATCCCTCATTTTTTGTTGTATCTAGTGCCTAAAATACCATACATGAATGAAGAAGGAATATTTTTTCCTATGTCTACAGTCTGTATTGTTCTTTACAAAGTGTGTATTTTCCCTATTCAGCATATTGTTGCCTCATGCTCAACTACAATCCACTATAATACTCAAATTTTCTTTTAACATAATCCAGCCTGTGTATGGGTAATTGCACCAGACTTTCTGCTCATCCTTATCAAATTCAGATTACTGCACTGTAATACCATTCTCTGAAATGATGTCAGTCTTTACAACCATCTTCAGATTTAACAGGCATATTAGCTATTCCATCATTTCAACATGTATATCCTATATATCCATACAAATGCTTAAATGTTTATAAATATATGTATGCAAATATAGGTGAATAAATATTCCTTGAGGCATGTCACAGTTGAATACTTGGGACATTTAAACTTTCACAGCCCGTATAAGGTTATGTGATAACGAGCTGGTCTCCACACAGATAAAGGAGCCCAGAGGAGCAATGGCAGCTGTGGGAAGCCAAATAACACCATGATTTAACTCCCTTGCAGCTATTATAGGAGTCATCAAAGTATGAAAATCTCACCCTCAAAGCCACAAAGGAGCACTGAAGCCCCTGCACCCACCCCAAGGGGTACAGCTAACAGGTGTCAGRGGGGAGGCTGGCCAGGTTGCCCCACAGACTGGTGACATTGCCCAGGGGTTTGCTGTGAGATGCAGGGAAGAGCATTTCAGTACCGCACAAGACTTCTGAGATGTTTAGGAGATCAAAGTCAGTGAAATTGGGATGGTTTGGGGAGGATCAAGTGCAGATAAATAGAGAGAGAAGAGTACTAACAGAGTATATTGCACATAAAAAAGGTGCTGGTCTTTTGACATCTGAAGATAATCTCCTTATTAAACTCCGTATCAATTGTTTTTTTCTGGATGTGGAGCTCTGTGGGCTGTATGCATGTGTGGAGAGGATCTGTGTGCCAGTGGCTGTGTTGGGCCATGGGTGGGAGGCCCATGTACCTCTGGTACCCTTATGGGGTACAATGAAGATGCGACATCAGGAACTCAAATTTTCCAATATGTTATATATTTTTCAATATATGTAAGAACTTCTGCCCAGTTGATATTCGAGGAGGAGAAGGGAAGGACTGAACTAGAAAGAAAGGAAATAAAGACCTTCATAACAGAGAAGTGAAGCTGATCTAATCTGGCTTTGTTTCACTTCTTTTTATGTTTGTCTCTTTCTTTCTTCTTTTGTGGATGTGCGTTTGTGTCTGTCACCAAAATGAATTATGACTGCAGTAAATTTCTTGAAACCATTTCAGTTTTCTTAACTCATTTGAAAAAAAAAAAAAAAAGATTGCAAAATACTATTTTCAACCAAAATCATAGAATCATTAACGCTGGAAAAGACCCGTAAGATCATCAAGTCCAACTTTTGACCAAACATTACCCTGTCAACTAAACCATAGCACTGAGTTCCATATCCAGTCATTTCTTGAACACTTTCAGGGATGGTGACTCCACTACCTCCCTGGAAAGCCCATTTGTACACTAGACCACCCTTTCAGTAAAATTATTCTTCCTGATGTCCAACCTGAACCTCTCCCAGCACCCCTCAAGGCCATTTCCTCTTGTCCTGTCACTTGCTGACTGGTAGAATAGGCTGATCCCACCTTCCTACAATCTGCTTTCGAGGTAGTTGGAGAGAGTGACAAGGTCTCCCCTCAGCCTCTTTTCTTCCAGGTTAAGCAACCCCAGCTCCCCCAGTTACTCCTCATAAGACTTACTCTGTAGATGCTTCACCAGCTCCATTGCCCTTCTCTGGACATGCTCCAGCACCTCAATGTCTTTCTTGAAGTGAATAGCCTAGAACTGGACACAGTACTTGAGCTGTGGCCTCAGCAGTGCTGAGTACAGAGGGCCAATCACTTCCCTGTTTCTGCTGGCCATGCTATTTTTGATACAAGCCAGGATGTCATTGGCCTTCTTGGCCACCTGGGCACACTGTTGGCTCATGTTCAGCCGGCTGTCAACCAGCATCCCGAGGTCCTTTCCTGCTGGGTCACTTTCCAGCCACCCTTCCCCAAGGCTGTAGTGTTACATGGAGTTGGTGTGACCCAAGGGCAAGATCTGATACTTCTTGTTGACCCTCATACAACTGGCCTTGGCCCATGGATCCAGCCTATCCAGATCCCTCTGCAGAGGCATCCTGCCCTCCAGGAGATCAACACTCTCACCTAGCTTGGTGTTGTCTGAGAACTGACTGAGGGTACATTTGATCCCCTTGTCCATGTCATTGATAAAGATATTAAACAGGATTGGCCCTGTTTAACAACCCCACTAGTGACCAGCCACCAACTGGATACAGCACTATTTACCACTGGCCGTCAAGCCAGTTTTTAACCCAGTGAAGAGAGCACCTGTCCAAGCTGTGGGCTGCCAGATTCTCCATGAGAATGCTATGGGAGACAGTGTCAAAGGTTTTACTTAAGTCCAGGTAAATATCCACAACTTTTCCCTCATCCACTAGGAGGATGACCTGGTCATAAAACGAGATCAGGTTGGTCAAGTAGGACCTGCCATTCCTAAACCCATGCTGGCTGAGCCTCCCCCCTGGTTGGCCATGTGATCGCATTCAAGATAATCTGTTCCATAACCTTCCCCAGCTCCAAGGTCAGGCTGACAGGCATGGAGTTCCCTGGATTCTCCTTCCAGCCCTGAATAATTCTGAATTTACTGTAATAACACCCAAACAAACTGCATTAGTTTTAACTAAGATGAGTTCAGAGACCTGTAAAACACCTTCTTGGAACAAAGAAAGATCCTGACACATACAGACAGTAAAGTATTCAGAGATTCTATGCAGCTGGAGCATTTAAGAAGGAGGTTAGATAGTAATAAATAGTTTTCAAAGTGATTGAAACTATCATCTAACTGATAAGGCAGATGTGTATGTTCAAAGAGCTGTAGACTTACTTTAATCTTGCCTGAAGTTCTGATAATTGCATGTTTTTAGCTGAGAATGTTTAAAGATCTTTTATGTGATTTGTTAAATTTTTTAAGTCTCACTAGCCTATCTGAAGTAAAATTCATTAAATATGAACATAAGCGTGCTCATATTGATGTCATTGAAAATGTGTAATTTTCCAAGTTCTTTTCACTTATAACGTGTGCAGAAGCCTTACTGCATATTCACAGAGTATGTTTATAATATTAACTATATATTAAAATATTAATCACATATCATTTCTTATCTAATTACATAGTTTCAAAGAAATGTGGCAATCAGTATTAACAAAGATTTACTCTACTTGAGAAATTAATTAAACATTGCCTTCAGATACTGTAATATCATTTGTACATTTTGACTAATCTATTTCAGTGACATATACAGGGCATATTTATATAAACCAAATTATTTTTATCCTGAAAAAGAAAATAGAAATAATATGTACTAAGTTTAATAACAAAAATAAGCTGCATTAAAAGCTTTTCAGCTACAGAAGTACTGATTCTGCATTACTAGAAGTTACAGGACAATCCAAAATACACTATGTTTTGGGTGAGGTTTTTTTTCATATGCAATCAATGATATTAATAAATGTTCCATGCAGTTACAAAAGAAACAAGCTGAATGTAAAAGATCAAAATATTTTATTGATGGTTTTAATAGTTTCTTGTCCAGAGAAGTACAGGTACAGGCATAAGCCAAGCATTTTGCTGCTTCCAGAAAAAATATGAACATTCAATCCCTCTACAACCAATTATTTCAAACCAAATTAATGTACAATGCACTAATGTTTGAGATTTTAAAAACTCACCCAGCAACAGAACAAAGAAATGAAAGAAACCCAAAGAATTTCTGGTGGCATTGTAACATGAAGATGTCACATGTATTTGCTGGTATGATACTTGATGCCAAAGCACTTTGAAAACTTCTTATAGGTGACAGTATAACCACTGCAACTCTTTCTGGTTAAACTTCATGCCAGTGTTTTCCTATCTGAACATTCAGGTCACTCTTGCTCTCTGTGGAGTGGTTTGCGCTCCGGAGGTAGCATTGGCTGTAACTTCTGCCAGCGTTGTGGAGGCCAGAGAATATGAGTAGCTCGGGCATGTAGAAGTCCAAGAGAAACCTGCAACCAAAATATAAACCAGAGATATTATTAGGTAATGCAAATAAATCAATATGTAAAATATACAAAGCACATGATGATTTGTTAGAGCAACGGGAGAATACAAAGCAGAGGAGTGAGTACTCTCTCATGCATGTAATGAGGGGAAAAGAAATTGTCTTCAGTAACAATTTCTCTTTCTTCTTTTTTTGATAAAACATTTTGTGAAACTCAAAACAGCTTACTGAAATGCACTTTCTGTAACAAAGAACTAGGAATGTTTTTTTTCATTTTCAAGAAAAAAAGCTGCTCAAAACAGGTGAGGCATTCTATAATCCACACAAAGCTTTTGATTATTAGTTATTCTGGGTCCAGAGAACRAACTTCAAGTATCTATTCTGAATAAGTTAAACAGAACCTGTGTCTCGTATTTGAGCCATGTACACTAGCCACACCAGGATAGTGGCTTTTCTAAACATGCTGTGCTTACTATTTACCACTGTCCTTCAAAATTCCATTTTGTCTTCAACCAAAAATGGAAACTACTGTGAATTGTAAAGATTTCTCTGAGGATGAAAATGTATTTCTCTACAGATCAAATACTTTTGAAATGCTAGGTCTACTTACATTTAATTCATATGTTTTGCAAACATGTTTTACCATCTTATTATTTGTTATTGTTTACTTCAATAATTTTACTTCAATAAATCAAAATAAAATTCAATCCTGATATTGCTTATAAATGAATCACATGACATAGTTTAGAAAACTGAATTGCTTAGAAAATCTTAAGTCAATTACAAACAAGGCCCTTTTCATATATGGTATGAAAATGGCTAGACTAAGAGTAACAACAGAACAGTCACAAGTTCAGACTGAGATAAGACAGTCCATACTTAACACTGAAATTAAGTAATTTTGTATGGAGTTAATCTCACTTAATTTGAAAAGCCTGCAGGATAAACTTCTGCATTTAAATTATTTGTTTAGACTTCTTCTAAAGAAAATAGCATGTAAGAAGCATCCAGCACCAACAAAAAAGTTATAAACAGGACAGAAACACGGTTAGAAATACTGGAATGTCTGTGTCTGTGAAAAGATGAAATAATTAATACTCCTAAAGAGAAAACAGCATTATAAGTCTACAAAATTAGTAATGCATGGATTAAAAAAAATAYATAGGCTTTATTTGCCTTTTATGTCATTATTTCTCATAAAAACAAAGAAATATCAATGATATTACCCTAAAGAATTTTTTAAGCCAACAAAAAGCAAATGCTTCTTCAGAATGTGTAAGATTACATCATATGTGCATACATCAAACAGGATACTGAAGAGACCAGGAAAAAATAGCATATTGGTTCAAAAAATAATGACGGAAGCAAGGTCCAACAGAGATAACTGAACATAAACAGTGTAGTCTCTATACTCCATATTAGGAACCACAGAGGGGAAAAAATGTATACTTGTTTTATTCTTACATTTTAATGATCTGGTATTGGCTGTTGTCAGAGCCAGGAATTAAATGGATTTCTGGTTTGAACTTGTACTTTGCTGCTTAAATTTCTATCTAAACTCAGTTCCATTCCATTTCTCATTAAAAAAAAAAAAAGTGATTTTAGTAAGCAGGTAATTCAGCATTTTATGCAAATAGACATCAAATAGGCCCCTAGGAATATCTTCAGCTAATTTTCTTGATTTAATTTCATAGGATTAATGTATATTCACCAGTCTCTCTCTACTACATAATCAAATCAGTGAAGCTGAAGTGGTATATATCTAATTCCATATTCTGTAGCTTGATGAAGCAGGTGCTGAATTACTTGAATATAATTTGGTTACTTAATAACCCATGATATCTAGAAGAATCTGAAGTAGATCACCGAACTGCAGTCTAGTATCATATTTCACTTGCAGAGACCACTTGTTTCCCAGATCCATTGCAGCTTTTCTTCCTACATTTAAGCAAAGGACAGGCTGCTAAGTGACAGCTCTTTTTTCAATAGGATTGAGCAAAATTTTTTAATGTCTTGACACACTTCTGTGTAGCTTGGTTGATATTTATGGAATTCACAACATCCTTTATCTTAATTAGCCCATAAAATGGGCTGCAAATGTAATATTACCATGTTGGGTTTTTTCCCTGAGCGTGCAGCATGATAGCACACACATTACAGGCTGGTGCCAAAATATAAAACCACAGCTAGTCCCACAGCTGCATATAAAATGTGACAGCATTAGTACAGAGAAAAATGTTAAAATACTCTTTTCAAACACAAATAACATCTCATTTTCAAAGCTCTGTGTTTTTCTCAGTACATTGCTTGTTACTGATGTCAGCAGGAGGTCTGCAAACAGACTGAGAATATAATAAATGAATCAAAACTTGTTTTAAGCTGAAGCTGGGAATAATTTTGCCCAGAGGATTACTTCTACTGACCATCATCTGCCTTGAAACTAATAAAGAAATCTCCTTCATATAAACATGATTTACAGCATGACTAGAGTTAAAAAGAARAAACAGATATTGTTGGGTGATGGAAGCCTTTACTAAATAACAAATTACACTGATGCTATAGGACTTCTTTTATAATAACTTAAAGGTTCACTTTAAAACCACCTTGATGTCTGACTTCTGCAAACAACCATAATAACTTTTTTCATTTCCTATTGTTATTCTGTACTTACCACAGCAGCCATGAATTTCACCGAGGAAGAACAGAATTGTTCACAGAGAATAACCTGCCCTTGTTAACGGGTTTACCCTCATCAAGGTTAGATATGGATGAACTCAGAAGGGTGAACTGAGAGGCTAGACTTTCTGTTGTAACATTGAAATACTGAAATAATCTATCAATTAATCACTGCACTTCCAGACACTATTTTCTCCCTTTACCTAAGAAAATAAGTTTATCCCCTTGAAACACTGTCCTAACTATAACAAAAATCAGTACTTTAGAGGCACAAATTCTTTGAGGAACGTATTTCCTTCACAGACACAGAGATGCCAGCAATTAAATAGTTTGGGCTTATTCCTACATTATGACCTATTTGTTATTCTTGCTGTGGCAACAACAGACATTATATTAAATTGAATGCATATTATTGTCCCTAAGCTGAGCTGTTTAAGCTTTTTTTTTTTTTAATCTTTGAATATTAAATTGAACAACTGAGAAGTCACTCTGTTAACACAGAAATTTTATCTGCAAAATAAGTTTTGAATTAATAATAGTGTTTTGACACTGTTACTGTGCTAAAAGCATATTTCCTCAGTGTCTGCTTGTTGTTAGTATGTTAGTTGTATGGAGACTGATTAGTTTTGGCACTGCACTAGGACGAGATAAGCCTAAGATTGATAGTGCTATCTGCAGTGGTACTTACAACAATCTTGCTCATTTTGTCCTAACAGGTTGGGATAAATGCACCTCTACGAGTATAAAGACTTACAATATCACTTTGTCTGGTTCCAAAATACGTCACCACAATGACAAAAGCAGTATTCAGACTGTATTCAGTATTCAGACAACAGTCCTGTTTACATGTAGGATACAGTTGAGCTCACCAAAATTTCTATGGAAATAACAGGTGTTCAGTTTGGATCTCAAAAAAAGGAAAAGTCCAGATAAGGGTGTGCAGATAAGTCCTGTGTGCTGGTTTTGGCTGAGATAGAGTTAATTTTTTTCACAGTGTCTGGTATGAGGCTGTGTTTTGGATTTGTACTGAACACAGGGTTGATAAAATAGAGAGATGTTTTTGTTGTTGCTGAGCAGGGCTTACACAGAGCCAAGGCCTTTTCTGCTTCTCGGACTGCCACTGCAACTGGCGAGGAGAGTGAGGGTGCCTGGGAGGTTGGAAGGAGACATAGCCAGGACAGGTGACCCCAACTGACCAAAGGGATATTCCAGACTATATGACATCATGCTCAGGATATAAAGCTGGGGAAAGTAGGAAGAAGGGAAGGTTTGGAGTGATGGTGTTTGTATTCCCAAGTCATGTGATGGGGCCCTKCTCTCCTGGAGATGGCTGAACCCCTGCCTGCCTGTAGGAAGCACTGAATTAATTCCTTGTTTTGCTTTGCTTGTGTGCATGGCTTTTGCTTCTTCCATTAAACTGCCTTTATCTCAACCACGACTTTTCTGGCTTTTACCTTTCCAAGCCTCTCTCCGATCCTGCTGGTGGGGAGTGATTGAGCAGATACGTGGTCTGGCATGAAACCAGGACACCCTAACAAGGGTATTCTCAACTTTCCCAAAGTATCTAAAGTCTACCCAAACAGCTAAATTCAAGTACTGCAGCTCCTAGTTGTGAGTTCACTTTGTGTTAGGAACATTTCCCACAGATTTCTCCTTGCTTCTTTTTTCCTTAAGCTTTCTTGATTTTGCTGTAGCTTAAACAGCCAAGATTTAAAATTCTATAATAATGCTGCAACAAGGAAGCACAACACCACTAAAAATAACCTGAGAAACAGAAATACAGAACCAAAACCCCCAAACCTTTAAAAATTTTTCCAAAGTTAGTCTTCCTAACTGGTCAGTCTTCTAATTGGAAGTAATAATCATAGAATTAAAGACTACTTAGATTGGTAAAAACCTCTAAGATCATTGAATCCAACCATTAACTCACTGTTCACCACTAAACCATATCCCCGAGTGTCACATCCACATGCATTTTGAACACTTCCAGACATGTAATAAGACAAAGAGACAAAAGAAAAAATGCTAGAATGTTAATACAGCTGTATCATAGCCTCAAAATTCAGTACATCCATTGCCAGTAGCAAGCTGTAGAGGTTGTATCAGCTCTGCAAGGCCTCATGATTAATTTCTCAGGATTTGTCTGAACTTACTTCTTCTGCCTGGAGTTTTGATTCAGCTTGTTTAGCTGCAACAAATTTTCTAATGATCAGGTGACTATTGCCTAATCTGTTACAGTTTTGCTTATACCGCTTATATTTGCACAATCTTGTGGTATAATCAGAGTTTTTACATATGCATTAAAAAGTAATTATTCTGTATATAATTAAATATTTATGATTTGAATATGATAATGAGGTATACAGGACTGTAGGCATGGGATAATAAAAACGGACTGAAAAAGCCTAGCAATGGTCATCAAAAAAAAAAGCAACTGACTAACAAAAAGGTTTTAAGGCAAGCAAAAAGGAAAAAAGTAGAGAATAATAAGGAATATGCTAGCACAAAATAAAATATTTAATAAATAKGGACACAAAGTGACACTGCAAATCAATAAATACCAAGGAAAGAAAGTTAGAAAATGTGCTAAGTTAGTGGAACTGAGATTGAGAAAGAAGAAACCATCAACACCACAGTTCTCGTAGTGAAGAGTTCAGGGTGTCAGCAACTCATGAAAGCACCCTTTTCACTTCTTTTTCAGGAAGATGGGTACCGCCAACCTTGAGACCTAAATGGGCAGCATAACCACTGAGAAAAAGGTAGATATTTGGAAGTGGTTGCATGACATCTTTAAACTGTTTTGATGAGACTTATTGTGTATTAATTTGATAATTTGGACTGCAAACAGTAATATTGTTCTAACTGAACGAACYCTATTTACAGTCTGAGTAAAATACTGTAAATAGTTTTGATTTTGATGCAGCTGTGACTCAGTGGCTTCTCATATCATGGGATCTTGCTGTTTTGTTCACAACAAAGTTTTGACTGTAGTATTATGTTACTTTTAATTTTCTGAGGCTACATAAACTCTCATTAAGTGGTAAAAAAAAAATCTCAAAGTAAGGAAAAGCGATCTTTCTTTTCCTCTCTTGATATTTCTTTTCATATTTTTCTGAAACCAAAATGGTGATTTTGATGAAATCTTAGTAAATACATTTCACTATTTCTTACATTTAAAAACCCCCTAAACAATCAAAATTAGAAAAATTAAATGGACTTTTTCGTTGTTTCCTCACACGTTGTTTTGACTTTGGGAGATTTTCACTGAAATCTTAGTTATGTCAATAAAAACATGAAATATATGCGAAGTGCGTACATCTTTGTGACAGAAGGTGCTGTAATAATCACATTACATAGTATAAAATAAGAAATCTAGGAATATCTAGATCAGTCACAGAAGATAGTAATAAGCAAAGGTAATAGGAAGAAAATATTAAAGCACAGCAGTAATCCTTCTCATTGGGTCAACACAAAAACCCTCTCTGAGAGTGTACTAGAATAAGTACTTGAGTATGAATATACTTCTGAAGAAGAAAGATGRTCTTTCATCATATTTCAGCCTAGAAAAATTTCAATACTCCTTTCTTCCGGTCTCATTAATAAATGTTTAAATTGTGCAAATCCTCTGAAATACCATTGAAAAAGAACAATAATAGCTACCCAAGAAACCAGAAATAGAACTAAACTACAAATGCCACAGATGCTGCCTGTGTACTTGAGAAATTCCATCAACAGTGASAAAATTACAATTTAAAAGGCCAGTCTTTGGTTTTGCAGTCACTTTTGCTTTAGTCTCTTAAACTGAGTTATGTTCTAGCAATATTGCACAGGCCTGCCAAATGTTGTGGCCAATGACAAACATGCAAACACAAAAACCTAAAATGTTCTCAAACCTAAAAGAGATAAAACAATACGAACAATCACATTCTTTCAAATATGTTTTCTATTCTCTGAAGTAATATATTCTCATTACATTTTTTTCTTCACAGACAGGTTAGCTAAGAAGCGTTACATATAGCCTTTCACATAGTCACCACTACGGAACATCAGCTATATAGAAAATTTGAGAAGGAAATTTTGTGTTTCGTAACATAAACTCATTTGGGATGGTCAGGAGTTATTCCGGAGCAGTAGAGGTCTATTCAGACTATATTTTGCTGGCTGGACGCTTGCCAGTCCCTAGAGAGGTTCTGAAAGGTGCCAATACAAATTAGATGAAAAATCCTCTGATATGGTGAAACCCTGAGTGATTTAGAGATGGCACCATAGGAGCAGGCATAGAGCTTCAATGAATTTTTCCAGATCTAGTAGTTCATAGCCCCACTACCTTTATTCCATCAGCCAATCAGCTGTAGTTTAATGATACTGATATTCTGAACGACTGGGAAGGGCAAATTTGCATGGATGTTGAAAGCTGTGTAAAGGGACCAGGCTGATGAGAAAGGTGATAAAAAGTTCTAGAATATTTCAGCCCTCAAAATCTCAAAGAAATCCTCAAGATAGAAACACAGGGAACTGCGCAGTGTTTCAGGCATAACCTTAACAAAAAATATAAAGCATGGAATACCTATCTGTGTCAAATTAAATTGCATGTCTTTAAGAAATGTTGTGGCACTGGGTTTTGATGTTAGATGGTAGCTGTAAAATGGTCTCACAGAGAATCATCCCAGTAAATTAATCTCTCAAAAAAATCCATACTTTAATAGAAAGTAAACATGATTGCTATTACATTTCATTTTTTGTAGATGGTTGAACTTTGAAACAAGTACTATCATGTGCAGTAGTAGGRAAAGGGCTCAATAAAAATAAAATCCTGTGGATTACAGTAAAATCCCAGAGAAACCACTTCCTCTAGTAGAAATACCTGGCATAATGAACAGTGACAGAAGAAACAAATATCCTTCACCTCCTTCTTTTATGAATCCAAGAATAACACAAATATTAGAATCAATAAATTATTTTGTAAATAAACCCATACCACAATAGATGTTCTTTAACTTATATCAGCTCACTGAAGGTTGACATAACAAGATGCCAACTAGCTCATGAATACAAAAAGTGATAGATTCCTTTCTAATACATAGCAAAGTGCCAGCATATTCCTTGTTCTTTCTTCTCGTAACTGAAGAAATCAGACCTAATGGAGCCACACATATCTAGTGACAAAGAAAAGAATGCAGCCCATTAATCTTGTTACTAAGTGTTCCATTACGGTTCCATTAGTTTGATAGCTGAAGCAGCAGCTCCAGCTCCAGATAAAAGATCCCCTATGTGTTTTCTTTCACAGAGGTAGCATATAATCAACAAAGGTCTGTATTAGTTATCAGATTTAGAAGTGATCATTTAGATAGAAAATATATTTTTAAGATATGAAAGTATATAAATGACAATTATTTTATTTTAAGGAAGTCTTAAACAGTGAAAGTATATACTTAAAAGTGATGCACATATCACATATATGCACAGACAAAATCACAAAAAATCATGTAAAAGAGATAAATATATTTCAAATGCAATGGTTGATTCCCAGAATTAATAAAATTTGCATGCTAGCACAGAATAGCTGTATGACATTATTACAACAATTGTGATTGCTTCAATCTAACACRGTTTTGCAATTTAAGCTATTCATATAAGAAGAGGCAAGCGAAGTCACTGCATTGTAATAAATACTCAGGTTACTGATTGAATTGGAAGAATGTACTAAATATCAAARTAATTGGATTGCACTCTCATTTTTCTATCATGTCAACATGCTTGTGTAAACCCAAAGTTACAAAAGAGGAAAAGGAAAGAAAAGGTCACTGAAAATAGAATATATTTCACATGAGATTTTTCTACAGTTAAATGTGCAAAGACTAGCTAACATTGAACCATCATTGAAATTCATAGAAGTAGCACAGATTTAAAGGATTTCAGTCTAAAGTAGTGTATCATTTATTCATCTCTTGAAGAAATCAGCTGTCAATACCATTGACTAAATTAAATACCGTAACAGGCTTGGTGCAAGAATTCCATGAACTGAATTCTATTTCAATGCCTTTTCTTGGAATTGTCATGGATATATTATTGAAAAAGACTCTATAGCTAATTAACCTCTYCACTCCTTCACAGATTTTTCTGTGTTTTCTGTTTTCTAAAGACATCTTTTTAAAATAGGGGTTAGCATATGACAGAGCACTACTATTCTTTTTTCTTTGGTAAGTATAGCAGTCTTAGCAAATATTCTTTCTTGCTTATGATTAACAGAACCATTATGCTAAATCAGTCTACAAAAGGATTYATAAAACAATCTATTATTTATTTTAGATTTCTAGTAATAAAAATGGTGAAAGAATTTGCTTAGTGCACAGTATGATGATGCGCTTTGCATGCTGCATATACATAAATATCATTTAATAGTTAAAAGCTTTTTAATATTTCACTGGGTGATACACAAAGTTCCTGATTAAATAGGATTGTCAGTAAGTCATGTAACAACAGAAAAACAAAATGTACTAATAGCTGTCATGAAAGAGACCCACATAAAAAAGCTGTAATATGTTTGCAATTCAATATTTTAAGAACTGATAAATCAAGTGGCAGGAAAAAAATTATTAAAACACATTTATTATCTTCACCTAGAAAGTATTAGCTAATTCCAAAATCTATGCATATTAATTATTTAGGAATACATAAAAGCCTTCAATGTGAATTCCTGTTCAGCAACGTATTGTGTCAGTGACAACAGTCAGAAGAATGTCAGGCTTAATGACATTTTTCAGCTTTCTACACTGATATTGATTATGTGCATTGTCTTTCTTGACTGAACAATTAGGACACTAAACAGAACCACTGTACATTACAAATTAAGTTGATTTCCATTTTGGTGCCATTGCGTGTCATTAATTTAGTTTCAGCCTGAAGCTTTGGCAAACACAGTGGTACAGTGCAAGGCATTCAAGGGCAGGAGTGAACAAGCGGGCCCAAGAGCTCACACAGTACCCAGGGACTCAACTTCTCCTCTCACTACGTTGCTCCTCCACAGATGCAACTCATCCCCATAGGCTGGTGCTTGAGCAGAGGCAACTATGCCCTTTACTCTATTACCCCTCCTCCGCAGCCTGCTGTGCTTCCAGGAAAACCAGACTTCTGCATCCTGGCACTGCTCTGGCCACAGAGATTTACCATGAGGCTCTGTGCAATATGGGAGAAAGCTCTGGTGTGTTCTGCTCTGCTTCCACTTCACACTCACAGATTAAGTAGTCCTTGATGAGTGGCTAGTATTCGAAGCTGAGCAAACAAGATAAGATGACRGATGAAACTCCACCAAATTTCTGTGGAAATCCACAACTGTGTCAGGGATCATATGTGTGCAGACTGGGAGAGGTAGCATTTCAGACTCATTCAGGAGAACTAAAAGGAAAAGAAGGAGTCCTACAGTAGAAGGAAGCAGTAGGCTGTGATTTCTAGATACACTGAAATTCTTCTTCAAGAAAAGTGACATGAAATCACCCCACACGCTAGCCGCAGCTAATTTATATTCTTCATACACTTTCCAAAAGCTCAGAAAGTACCTGATCTTATGGGTCAAAAATCAGGGCTATTTATGAACCTAGAGAAGTACCAAAACTAAAGAATGTCATGGAGAACATCTCATCCCACTTATACCTTGTATTTCTGTAGAAGTGAGCAGTTTCATCAGTGAGCACCGTGATGGGACAGCATTGGGAGTATTTGGAATAGTTCATTATCTTAAATTTTCCTTGGCAGATACCTGGCAGTCATGTTACAGTAATTATCAAATGCTGAGGCAAGAAAGAAAAAAAAGATGAAGTAAAAAAGGCCAGCAGTAGCCAGAAAAGTTAATTTAAGGGAATCGGTGAGAAATTACTTCTTAATTAAAACAAAATGGTACAAGACCTTATGATATTACAACTGTTACTAGGCAAAGTAAGCCTTTTCCAAAGCTAGAATTGTTCAGAGATTTTCAGTGACAATAGCTTGTATGTACAGCAAACAGATCTGGCAGCTGGTTCATAGCTTCTATGGTTTTTATCACATCTTTTAGATTTAGTCTGATACAAATGAAGTTGTTGCAATACTCTTTATAAAATAATTTTGATCTTCTCTTACCCTAAAAAGACGACTGTTCAATAGACTATTCCACATAACTAAATATTTTAAAATATCCTACTGTGCGGCTTGCCTATATTTTCTTTCAAAATGGCAACAGAAACAGTTTGACTTACAGAAAACATGCTGTTGGCAATAGGAGCTATGAAAAGCAATGGGGAGTAAATATTCAATGAGCAGTTAGGATATCAAAATGTCATTAAATAGCTGCATGATATGTCATTAAAATTATAAAAGACTTTTTAATAGAGATCTTTGTGTGAGGATGGCTAGAGCTCATCTAAATTGGTAAATTTCATCAAGATAATTCTGTATACATAATCTCCCTGAGTTGATTTACTGAGAAAAAAACCCACAGAAAGACATCAAATATATACAAATTTATTTCTCTCCCTTATAGCTTTAATAATAGCTATGAATTTAAGAATACTAAATACTTTCCTTTCTTTGTCTGATTTATTCTGTATTTTGTTAAAACTATGGAGAAGAAGATTAAATTTACTAAACCTAGCCTTTACCTGCAAAAAAAACCTCAAAAACATTAATATTTTTCTTATTCATTCTCACTATTATTTAGCATTCTGTGTGTAGCTCTGCATTTTGCAGTTCTTCAGTTGTGCAGTGTTTTTAGTTCAGCAAATAGTTTCTCACRCACTTTTGTATAAACACAGCCTTGTTGTTGTAACCGGCACAGTTGTTTATGAATTCCTAACCTATATGATAGACAATTCTGTTGACCAGTGGACAGCAGGAGGTGGTATTCCCATCCTCCAATCCACGGTGGTTTCTGAAAACATATAAATAAAGACGAGGGCAGAGGCCGGCTCTCTCTCTTCTTTCCCCTTTGGCCTCTGTCTGTTGGTGAACCCTGACAGCTGTCTCCGCGTGTTTGTTTAGACCCGAAAACTACACTGTGTTTATATGATACTTGACATTTGTCAAAATAGCAGGTTTCTTGGTAAGAAGCTTCTATAATTCAATTCATATAGCTATCCTTTCACTTCATAACACAACATATCATTAAACAATTGACACTACATACTTATGAATGTATTTTTCACATCCTACATAACTAATCCTCTTCACATTAACATTTTTTCTTTAGTTCACTCCTGATTAGCTTAAGATAGTAGCATAACAGGTTTTACAGAGAAAAGTTTCACAAAAATAGATCAGAAATATAACAAGATACACATCCTTATCAAGATATAACTTTAATCAAATACTGTTGCAGTTCTTTCATGCAATCCTGAGTCTACAAGGACTGCACATCTCACATATGAGATGAATGTTTAGTTCTCCACAGAAAACTCCCTCAGTAAGGGAACAATTGTGCTTATGCAGAAGCCAGTTTTATAGAGCAGCGACATGACAGATCAAATCCCCAGCCCCGGCTTGGGCACCAGCAGCCCCAGCAGACTGACCCAAAGGAGGGGCAGGAGAGCAGCAGTCAGCTCCCTTTAGTTATGGGGACATCAGAAAAACAGAAGAATGGAAGAAGCCCACATCTGAGTTCCCTGACCGCTATATTAGAGGTCCAGTTAATTGGCCCAAAGAGAGGTACTGCTTTCTGCCATTTGAGATGTACCAGGAAACCTCTACCACTGTCCCTCCTCATTCAGAAGGGCACAGGCTTCTTCAAAGTCCTGTGCTATAACTTCCGAAGGCACATAAAATTTGTCTAAGATTTACTATGACATAGGAAAAACAGTTTTGTAGACAGCTAGCATTCTCCCACTGCTCTCTTCAAGACCTTTGGTATCCTTCTTGGCACACACTCAGCAATTACTTTTTTCTGTTTTCCCCTTGTTCTCTAGCCTTCTTTGATGCCTCCCTGCAGAACAAGACAGGATACTATAAACCAAATAACTGAGTCACAGGTTTCATTCTCTCAAAATAAAAAAAGTTACCTTCATCTTTAGCCAAATACGGTAACCAGTTGCAGCTGGAGGCCAGGTGCCCACCAAAGCCGCTCTATCACTCCCCTCCTCAGCTGGACAGAGGAAAGAAAATGTAAAATGTAATGAGGCTCGTGGTTCAGAATATGGACAAGGAGAGATCACTGACCAGTTATTGCCAYGGGCAAAACAGACTCAACTTAGAGAAATTAATTTAATTTATTTGAAATCAAGTCAAGGAAGGGTATTGMGAAATAAACCCAAAACTTAAAAGTACCTTCCCCCCACTCCTCCCTTCTACTTGTGTTCAACTTCACTCCCAAATTCTCTTTCTCCTCCCTCCACAGCAGTGCAGGAGGACTGGGATTGGGGCTGCRGTCAGCTCATCACACATTGTCTCTGCTGCTCCTTCTTCCTCAGGGGGGAAACTCCTCACACTCTTCCCCTGCTCCACTGTGGGGTCCCTCCCATGGGAGACGATCCTCCCTGAACTTCTCCAGTGTGAGACATGTCCATTTCGAAGCCAGCTGGCCTTGGCTCTATTGGACATAGAGGAAGCTGCTAGCACACACAGCTTCTCACAGAAGCCACACCTGTAGTGTCCTCAGCCCCCCAGCCCCAGCAAAACCTGGCCACACAAACCCAATAGAACAGGTTTAATCCACAACTTTACGATCAAGATTTATATTTATCTCAAGGAGAAATTAAAAGTTGCACCTAAGCTATACATGATAAGCAAGAAAGTAGTGAGGACTAATGAATTCTGTTCCCTGCATATTTAATAAAATATTCTCTCATAGTCATAATCAAGCCATAGTTCAGCAAAGCATGTGCTGAAGTTTAAATATTCAAATAATACACTTGAGCACATTATTAAAATTAAGTAAAATAAAATAAAATGAATAAATTTCCAGGGAGCTAATGATCTAGATTTATTAACTCTTTAAATTACTCATTTTTTCAGATTATATGTAGCTATTAAGCTATTTTAGCAAGATATAACCACACAGGACTGCCAGGTCATCAGTACACAAAAAGGATTAGCACATTTATGATTTGAAAGATAAAAATGTTAAAACTTAATGCCACTAATACTAATACATTGAATGGAGCTCTTTCACTTTCAGCAAGAAAATCAATATGATTAAAGTTCCTTTTAAGTGCTTAGCTTTATAACAAAATCACATTCAAAATATGCTGCAAATCCAAAGCTTATTTTTTACCTCAGTGTTTTGAGGGACAAAAATCACATTTTTGTCAGCAGCAGACTGTGTAGCCATCACCACTGCTACAATGTCTGAAGATCCAAATACTGTCTCTCAAATTAGCTGAGGAGACAGCAGCAGTGAAATTGCAGACAGCACAATCTGATACATTTTCATCAGTCTGCTGTGGAGAAAATATATTCCTGTGTGTTTACTGAGCTGTTTTTTCTGCTTCAGGATCTTAGCACTCAGAGCAGAGAAAAAAAATGCTCCATATTTTAATGAGATCATTATTAATAGTTCATCTTCTAGCTTGCTAGAGTGCTAAATTTCCATCAGCTATAGGCAAAGGCAATGGCTATTGCTATTGCTCTCCAACGGATTCTGGCAACCTTCCCACAGCATCTTTGGTCTCCCATGACTGCACAGCTTAAGCAACTCAAGTCCGAGTTTGGTAAGAACTCTACATTCTTGTTTCCAAAACATTTTGTGTATTTTCTTGTTCAGTGAATCTAATGCACATTATTCTTGAACAGGTGAACCACCAAACCTACAAAGAAAGGCACCCATGTTTTGCTTTACTCCAACATGAAAACTAAGTTTTCATGCTGTCTGGAGCCACACAAAGAGAGTAGTGACTCTGAAGCTGCCTTGACCTCAGAAGTCTGGTTAGGCCATTTGAAGAGTGAATCAGTCTTAAACTGGAGTAAGCCACACTGTGTGCTTGTAGACTTAAGGATGTGATTTTAAGTGTGAGTGAAACACATTACTCAAAATCATGATTCTCTACATGCAGCAAGTAAGAAGATGAAAGTTAGTAGCTAATGATAAGGTAAAGCGTGGTTCTTATAAAATGTGGACAAATGCAGGGCCAGATTCTCAACAGAGTTGGACTTACAAAAAAAAAAAAAGTAAATAGCATCTAGAGCCTTTTAATGGGAGTTTAGAGATGCTTGAACAACCCACATCCTGAAATTAGAACACTTCCTCTCCAAACATCAGAAATTATATAAACTCAGTGAGTGTTAGCTGCAACTGGAAAACATCCCCAGTTAGTATTAACACATTAAATAAGAGGCCAAGAGCTTCAAACTTATACTGAGCAAGACTAACCTTGAGCATCCATGGCAACAGCAGAATCCAATGCAGCACCTGCTATGTTCTGCAGCAAGGCAACTCTCTCTTCAATCACAAAATACTACCTTGCTGGCTAGTAGCATTCCCCAGGCATGAGAAACCAGTAACCTTCATCCACTGCTGTGCAGAGCAGGACCCAGCTCCAGTTCCCAGACTCGCTGCTGCCTAGCTCCATTATACAACGGGAAGGGAATCCACTGTAAATCCCCAAATGCTTTTTTATGAGGAAGGCTGGGGAGCCAGGCATAACCACAACCAGAATGCGGATGACAAGGAATACAGAAACAATTTCCAAGACAGATTAATTTCCAAGTTCAGCCAAAAGGTAAATTCTCCAACAAAAAAGCTAAATCCTGTGGCATCTGAACAAATATTTAATTCTCTGGCCACAGTACACCACCCTAGTTTAGACCTTAATTGAGATTAATGGGGCATGTCCTATCTCCCTTGTTACTTTTTTAAACCTCATCGAGATTCAGGAAAGCATCTCACCTGTCTGATTGCAATGAAAGCAAATTGTTATGGTCATCTTTTAAATCATAAAGAGTAAGGCTTTTTAAAGAGAACTTGAGATTCTCCTCTAAAGAGAGGTAAAATAAACATGGAATTTGTACATTACATATTTTATATGCTATAGCAGCTATTCAGAAAACATAACAGAAAATAGAAAGTAATAAAAGCAGTTTATTCTCCAAGATAATATTTCAACTGGCCTCAGTTATTATTATTAGTGATTAAAAAAAGCTTCAACGCTTTTCTGGCTTTCAAGTGCTGAGGTTATAAAACATTGAAGTTCTGTTAAGTAAAACATACTCTTGTCCAGCCCCTATGACTCTACATTTATTTAAAGTTCTTGCTATCCTGTACTATGGCATTGCTATCAACACTTTTTAATCACTAGTATTCACTTCTGAAAATGCTAAACCAAGCCCTTGGCTGATGAAAATGCTATATACATTATATATGTATGTATATCAAAATATACATACACAGAAATTGAGACTTTCTTTTTAAAGTCAACAGCTTTCTCAAAAGTGTGACAATCAAAAAAAGTTCAGTCTCCACTTACCATTCTTTAGTGCTTTATACATACTCATTTACACACGGACAAAACGCATGTAAAATGTTCCTTTTGAGCATCATAGACATGAAGCTACTAAGAAAGAGATATCAGAATCTTTATTAATTCAAACTGTATCTTACTTTAACCAAATTTATTGCTGCTACAGAAACAAGGTTGAGCCTATTTGATGATTATCATTTTAGATTTCTTACTTAGAACTATGTCAAAATTAATCCTTTCTTAATGAGGTTTTTGAAAAGGGTTTAAAATAGCAAAATTCTGAAACATGCTCATTAGAACTATTTGTAAGTAATTAAAAATGATAGCTTTTAAATAACTTGAGATTGGATCCTAAAGCCATGTCAGAAATAGTGCTCAGATGACAGCCTGTCACATAAATTTATGCTTGATAAATTTATGGGCCTGTTGATCACTAAATGGTAACATTTTTATTATTCTCAAAAAGAAAAAAGTTAAAATTTCTGTTATCACAACTACTTTTTCCTTCCTTTTCCCTCCTAGTTCATGACACCTAGTTCATTGACATTATCTTGCTGAACACTAGAAAATAATTAATTACTTAGTCTGTGTCCTCTCACTTTTCCGCTAACAAATGCCACCTTTACAATGTAAGAGAGCCATAAATTGAACAGAAAAGGTAACCAACTGCTCACAAAGCTTTAATTTTTCTCTGTTTGACAGAGACACTAACATGATGAGCTATGGCATTTCTGTGTAAAATCCTTTTTGGATTTGGAGTGTGTCACATTCTATCACTCAGGAGTCAACGTTTATCTCATGACATCTCACCCATAGGGAAAGCTTGGGTGTGAGGTTTTGTTTTGTTTTGCTATTTTAAGAGTATGGTAAGGATTACAGTAAAGGTTCTGAAAACTTCTCAGCCTTCAAAGTGTGGTATAAAAACTCTCTTTAAAAAAGATATTCATAAATATGAAGTGCCCTTTACTTTTCATATATAAGACATTTGAAGTGCAGAGTGTTTGAAAATGTGCTGGCTAATAAAAACATCAAAATAATTTTTGCTAACAATATTTATTTGCTGTTCTACAGAAAGTCAGTAAAATGACAATAACACAAATTAACATTAAATGTCAAAAWAAATATAAGAGTATCTTATTAAACAAACCAGGGTCAGTGATAGAAGATAAACCTGGAAATTTTTTTTGTAATTTCTTGATTGTGATAATAATGTTTAAGGCTTTTTTGTATATATAAATATATATATATATATATATTCTTTTTAAATAATGATACATGTTGCATATAGAAAGCCACACTCAACTGTGAATTTCTTAATGTCTTATTTTCAGGTGTAATTTGAACATTGACTGGAGTCTGGAACATTTCCCGAAACTGATTAGTAACTTACTCGAATGCTTGTTGCTGTAATTTGAGAGGACTCTTCCTGTAAACCAGTGCTATTGTTCATGTATAAGGACACCTGAGTCTGACCCTAAGGTTTATTTAATTTCCTCTGTAAAATGACAGATTTAAAAAAAAAAACCACAAAAAATGCCCCAACGGATTTATAGAAGATTGTAAAATATGTGCATACCAAACTTCACCTCTTGAATCTTACAGGTTTCGAATATGAATTTATAGAACAGTGTGGGCAACAAGGCTTAAAAGTACTATTACTCTGATCTAAGTAGATGACAGTCTAGTATTGCACTACATTTTGCTTTTGATGAGGACTATTATTTCCAATAGCACAATATGTAACAATGCCACAGCTTGTCATGACTTATCTGAAAAACATGAAAGCTTGCAGCAAATACATAGATTTATGAATGTCACTATTACACAGGCACTGTTTTTCATGGTACTTACTGAAGTGCTATGTAAACATGCATGGGGGGGAAAAGGAGGAAAATATTTACAGAAACTGTAAGTTTTCCACGGGAAATAAAAACCAATCAAACCTCAAATATTTTGTTTTCTATTGCAGGAATGTGACTGCTACTAAAAAAATTCTTTTCAGCTTTAAAAAGTGTTACTGACCTGAGGGACTTGTTTAGAGAACTTGTTTATCTAACAGAACAAAGCCTTATGCAAACAAGGATGGACACTTGTTCCCTCCAAAATTTCTGAATCTTCTGTCCATTTATATAAGACAAGAGATGAGTAGTGAGCAGCCAATTGCCTCACAGGTATTAGACTCAGACAGCTATTAGAATATAGTGCAGACTACTGTAAAATTTACAAGACTGACAGACAGCTTATTAGATTTAAGGGATATCATTACATTTGATTCAACAGACACTGGATTTAACCTCATTGGTATGTTCCAATGTCTACTGAAGCATATGGACAAATAYCCACAAAAGGAATCATATGCAGACCCTTATTCAGAGCTCTTTTGGTGGATGAAGTAATAGATTCAAAGATTTTTAGCATTATCATCCTTGTTTTATACTGTTGCATTTTTTCCTAATTCAAGGATACTTGTCTTTACATAGGAAAAGTTCCCTGGCCATCACAAGAGAACAATTTCAAGTAATTTCTCTGTATTTGGAATGCATGTTTCAATCTTGCCTTCTTTAGAGAGACTTCCTACATGAACACCTCTCTGGCCCAAAAAGAGGTTATTGCATACRGAAGGAATAATAAATCAAATACTTTAGGGGTTTTGATAGCCCCAAATTAACATAATACATGTCCTGGAGTGAGACATCTGAAAAAGACTGATTTAACATGGCAATTAACACTTTGTGCTGAAGTGCTCTGATGTCCAAAACAGAAATACGAGAGAGCAGTGATTACTGTCAAGGTAATAACCTTATTTGGAGAAGTTTAAAACACATATTAAGTTTAGTAAATTAAAGTTATAAAATTGAGTTTGAGAAAACATTTAGCTCTAAGACCCGAGGTTAAATGAAGACTGACTGAATTGTTTGTTTATTAGACCCTCTCTCAACATGCTCCTGAAATCCCATGAGAAATTCAGCAAGCTTGGATTGTCTCACCTAAATCCATAGTTTAAACTGAAAATCATGCTAAGCTCAGTAGACAACCAGTGGAAAGAGAGGACCTTGACATAGTGATGTAGACCAGTAGTAAGTTGTATCAGTTTTCCCCATTTCTCTCCCTCGACTGTAGAGGGAAGCTAGGCAACTATGCTATTAATTTGTGTGTCTCTGCTCAAGGCTTATGATTAGATTAAAAGAATCTGGACTTCTATATTGACTTAAAAATCATGTAATGTTCTCCATTAAAATCTATCTGTTCAAATGATGTGCTCCAAATAAATGCAAGACATCATCTGACATTAAATTAGTTTCCTAAATTACTCGGTACTGAATTTAGAGAGGACAACAGCAAAGCTCCCTTCACTGACCCAGGACCTGTATACACTAACTGATATTGCATTTCCCAGTTTAATGAATAATTTGTGGGGGGTTTTTTACCTCAGAAAATTCTCAGAAGTCCTTCTTTTTCTACTGCAATGCTAAAGGAGAGCAGTAATAACTGCAGGTCGATTACTGAGCACAGGTTACGGGATTTGAAATCTTAGTGACCTTGAGTGGAATCGGGTTCCAAATGCAATTTGTTAAATACCGTTATATTACATGACAACTCTGGGAGTCAGGGAATGTGAGAATAGTAAAGCCAAAATCCCTTGGGGTAGTCTGATAAAATGTAGCAAAATCTGTCTAAATAACACATTTGTTATCCTTAGTTTTGTTGCTTAAAAATGGTTTGCTTGGGAACCTGCTAAGTTCAGACGAAGAAATCACCTTATCTCAGCCATCACAAAGGCAGTGTTGTATACTGCTTCTGTTCTAACCATGGCAACATACTGCCACCGAAAAATAAAATTTAAAAAAAATTAAAAATCAGTGATGCAAAACTAGATTAAAAATATTCATTGCAGAATTAAAGCATAACACATTGAACCCAAAGATCTCTTGGCTAGCATTTAATCACACAATTTTCTCTTTTTAAAAAACTCTCAATTTAACCTCAGTTCCCAGGTTTTCTTTTTTGAGATTCCACTTCCAGTGCAGTAGATATGCCATGTTTTCTCTATGGGACCACATCTGAAATGAGTCAGTCACTCTGTGCTACTCGCAGCCAAAGGAACTTCACCTAAAAGTACTTTAAGATTGAATCTTTTGTGTGAAGCCTGAGCAATCTGCAGCCAGTGAAGAATAAAAATATATTGAGAACTCACTGCCAGAGATGCAATCGTGAGATGCAGAAATAATTGCTGGAAAATATCAGAAGCGGGTGTGCTAGCTCAAAAGTTTGAGTTTTGTCTGCTTTTAGAGGATTCTATGTATCCAGCCTACATACTAACTTTACTATCTGGAGTGCATGGATAGTAAAAAAAGTATCATATACAAAATTCATCAAGAACTGTTCCAACATAAAAAAGCTGAGTTTTAATGAAAAAGATAGAGCTAATAATGATCTATTTTTATTTAATTTTTAGATACAGAATAAAGTCACTGTTGGGTTCCTAGCTGACAATCGAGCCTAGTTTTATCCCGGACTAATTAACATGCAATGCTTATAGTTATTGATGGTTATAAATATTATATAAGCTTCTATTAAGATAATAGTGATAATAAGTTTCATTTTTCACAATATTTGTCAGGTTTAAATAAACTAGAGATTTATATTTTCAGTCTGAAATAGAAAAAGAAAGCAAACAAAACAAACAAGAAAAACAGAAAAAAAGAAGTTATACTGAAGTATTTATGCTGGAGCTCTGTTTCTCCAGGTAGTTAATGAATATTTTCTCTGAAAATAAGTATCTCTGAGATAATTTTCTTGGATTTTATACTGTTCTATGAATTATAGAAGAATCCGCACTGGCTGCATATGTTATTTTGCAAGAATCACTACTCTTTTTAGAAGCAGACTGAAGTAAGGACAACTGAATCATCCAATCAGCAGTCACTTGGTACCATCATAGACTTGCTCAAGTGAAAAATGAAAGTCAACTTGAAAATTATCTTGAGAAATAAGCCAGGTTAAAAAAAATCAGGGCACTATTTCTATGAAAACAACAAAAATGATCAAGCAGATTAACAATTGAGACTTTTACAGCTAATTGGAACAAATGATGAAGATACAGTTCTTAGAATATTGTAGCCTTTCCAACTGAAAATCAAAGAATGGCATGCGTTTACTATTTTTGTACTAAGTCATTAACATACCCTAAAATTCACCCCCCTTCCCACAACGAAAATTAAAAACAAAAAAAGCCTTCTAATAAGTCACCAACCTTGATATCTACAGACATTTTTTAAAAAGTAATGAGAACTAAGACATTCAAGCCTGTAGAAAAGCTGGCACTGCTGGCACTGCTCAGAGGATCCAGTGCAGATCCTCAGAGTTTCTCAGCTAGGAAAGCTGCAACTTTTTGCATAGATTAGATTTAGATTAGACTGCACATCAAGGCAGCTCTCACTGCTCATGCATCAGGGAGTTCTCTGTTTAACACTGCTATTCATCTCTCCAAGGAGACACTAATTTTAGGATAATTTGGAAATGCTGTTCCATCTGCAAATTAAATTGCACTTCATATTTCACAAACACCAAGAACGAAGTAGAAGTCACCTTCACTTTTTCTCTTTTTATTTAACATTWATTTTGCTGCAGGAGGCATGTAATCCACAGCTTTCTTCTTGTGCCTGGCCATTTTAATTTTTGATCCTTTTTAATACACTGTAATAATTAGTCTATAAAGTCCAATTACTTAGGGTAAAAATGACTGGCATCTCTAGACTCAACAAACTCCAGCTTAACAAACTGTATGACTGCCAATTCTATAATTTTCTATGAAAATCCATATCACCCATTTTAATTTTTTCCCAGCTTGTATCTTCATTGGGAACACAGATTTGCTCTTATAGGGAGGAAAATTTAACAATAAATGCCGGAGCACATGAATGCATAAATCATTGCATGCATGTTAAAACAAAAGTGAAGTAATCTGCTGTTTAGGAAAAAATGTGGTTAGACACTTTTATGAATCACTTCTCTAAGAACAATCCTGGAAAGTTTTGTGTGACTGGATTAAACAAACCTTCAGTTTCATGAAAATTCTGAATGTCCCTGGAGACTCTAGTAAAATCATCATTTCTAGTAATCAAAGACAAGGCATAAGTGACATCATTCCTTAAGATATAAACTAAAGCTAGGATTAGAAACAAATATAATTGTATTCTCCATTTATCTAATATTTTGCTTTTATCTGAGTCATTGTACTATGCACCTTTCCAAACCAATTTTAAGTTTTATAAATAAGGAACYGTTTCCGTAGATTTGCCAAATTCAAATTCAACACTTTTTAATGATAAGATGATAAAGATGGTCTATGTGTAAAAAGATGTTCCACCAGAAATTTGTACTTACAAATACTTAGAAGATTACATCTCTCATGTAATCTTATGTGAACTCTAGGCTCTACCTAGAGGCAGGAAAAAGTAGCCTTTACACTGGGTAAGTAATAAAGTATTATGGAATACACTATATTAAGAACTATAGCAAACATCAATATTTTCTTATTTTATTTTAAACTATCATGCGAAGTTAAAAGCGCCTTTTTTCCTAAACTGCAAGAGAGAATCCTGTCTCTGCTTAAAGCAAAGCTCTTTTAAATAGTAATGTAATATTGAAATCCTAATGCTGGTGTTGCTAGTGTATACACAACTGCTGGCCATCTGACTGCTGATATGAAGCCAGTTGCAATATGCCTAATAAGGACTGATCAAAACCTTCTACAGTTTCCTGAATTATTTTTATAGAAACCAGAGAGGGAAAAAAAAAATATTTTGGATAAATTTCCAGAGTATCTGAAAACACTAATAATCTGTTTTAAAAAAAAGAAGAATCCCCACAAAGCCATGCAGTAAACCCCCTGCATAAAAAGGACACGGACCTGGCGAATTCAAAGACAGCCACTAAACTGATCCCAGGGCCAAAGCACCTCTCCTATAAAAGACAGGCTGAGAGACTTGTGGTTGTTCAGACTGGAGAAGAGAAGGCTCTGAGGAGACCTTAGAACAGCCTCTCAGCACCTAAAGGGGCCTAGAAGAAAACTGGTGAGGGCCTATTTACAAGGGTACGTAGTGATAGGACAAAGGTAGTGGCCTGAAACTGAAAGAAGGTTGATTTAGATTAAATATCTGGAATAAATTCTTTACTGTGAGGGTGCTGAGATAATGGAACAGATTGCCTAGAGATTTTGTAGATACCCCATGCCTGAAGGTGTTCAAGGCCAGGTCAGCAACCTGGTCTAGTGGAAGGTATCTCTGCCCACGGCAGGGGATTAGAACTGGATGATCTTTAAGGACCCTTCCAACCCAGGCCATTCTATGGTTCTATAATTCCATGATAAATCAATACCAGATTTAAGCAAGACAATGAGAAATTTATGTTGTCCCCATTTAGTGACCTCTAATATGTGTGATGAAATGTCTATGATCTAATAAAATAGAAAGAACATATTTTTCTTTGCATGAAACACTGAATATCAAACTAGATCAAGCACAAAAAGAGCATGAACTAAGCAGAATACAGTAACATATGAAAAAAGATAATTTCTCAAGTAACAGTATGCAATCTTGTACTCTTGACAACTCAAATTATTTTGAACAATGAGTAATTTATGGCTGTGAAAGGGCAAGCACTTTCCTTCCTTCATTTATTTGTTCTATTCCTCATAGGATACAGCAAATAAATAATATTAGCTCTAAAGAGACATTTTCTGCTGTTATCATTTTCACCTTGAGGAAAAAGATCTTAATATCTTTGAGCTTATGAGCAAACCCACTTACTGTCATACATTTCTCCTTTTCTCATTCTTCATAATAAATTCCACAAATTTTTGTGCTGTCACAGGTGCTCTAAAGAAAAGCAGTATTAACAGGCTTAGTGTGACACAGATTTAGGTTTTTAAGATTCTTTAATTCATTAAAGCTGGGGCACCTGTACAGCATGTCAACAATTATTTCTCCTAGAGGGCACATACTTTCTTGTCTTGTTCAATTTGGAARTAAGTCCTGTATATCCTGGAAAGCAGGATCAATTCAAAATACTAAAAAAATCTTGAAAGCTTTTAAAAATGTAACTACTTGGCAACTTGTATGTAATTAAAATTATACAARGTTAATCATAAGAATCCAAACGTAGAGCCATTTCCACAATGACATACTGCATATTAATTAATAAGGTTGAATACTTGGTATTTTGTATTAGCAGCATCACAATGAAGTGAAAGCTGTGCAACCTGAAATGGTCTAAATCCAATCAAAGCATTCAGGAATATAGTCATAATTTGACAAAAATAAATACAAGAAAGAATATGTGTATTGCAGGCAAATCTAGGCACTAACYACTTAGTCTTCACTCTCTCTACTCTTAATGGTGGCAGAGGTTAAGACCCTGCTGAACCATTGTCTAAAGAATTTCTTTATCTTTCTGTTTTTGCATTGACCTCAGATGCACCCTTAAGAGATCATCCTAAAGTTAGCTTTTGGGAATACACACCAATGCCTTTTTTAGCCAATTTCCCAAGCAGGTGACTACAGCCAGAGGCTCAGGTGTTCCTATACATTGCTATGCAAATGTAGAAAGGACAAAAAATATATTGTTGAAAGATAAGGTAGAAGATGGCCCAAAATATACTATGCCTAAACATTGGCTGAGGTCACAAGGAACTGGATAACCAGTAGTAAGTAAATCAGACCTGCTTGTAGTTAAAAGTCTGGGTTAGAATTCCTAAACCTAGAAACAAGCTTGGGACACAGCAATTTTAGCTGCTGCCTCTTCCTACACTTCTCACAACTGTTGCAATTCATTGATGATTTTACCATCTGCCTCAAAATCTAAAATACTTGGTTTAAATATATAAAAAGCCAGACAGGCAACTCCATTATTACATGCAAAGGCATCTCTAGCTCTGTAAACACAGGCTTAAAGCTTCCCACCACTTTTGCAGTTCTACCTGAGTTAAACAATTGTGAGACTAGAATGGCTTTGTCACCAGAATGGCCTAATCTAAGCTTTGTCATGGCAGTGCAAATTAATACAAAATACCTCCTGGATTATTTTAAGGTTGTATCCAAATGAACTGCCTTACTTGTTGATACACATCATTGAGACATTTCAAAGATAAACTGGGAAGGTGTGTTAAATTAAATGAACCCTTGTCATTACATTCTTATTCCTAAATGTTGTAGACAAGATTTGGGCAGTGCAATATCTCTATTATCTAAAACATGATAGCCATGCTTTAAGTCAGATAAGTATAATCAGAAATCAAAGGAACATGCTAAGCTGCAAGACCCCTGAAGTATCTTTTTTCTATTACAACTCTTTTTGTACAAATTTGCAGTGTAACACTGGGCATAAAGCTTACATAACTTTCATATGTCCTAGTATGGCATGATGGGCGGTAGCGACATAGTATGCCAAAAAAAAGAGGAATGAGACTCTGTGGAAAATACCTATAGCTTTTTCTAGTGATCTTATTCTGGCAGCATGGAAATGTAATCTAAACTACATGAAAATTTGAGAAAAATACATTAAATTAATTTTATAATAATTTTTTTCTGGAATAAGATTATCTGCCATATTTCAGCACAGAAACATTTTGTAACATCCAAATTCCACCTTTTGACAACCAGACATTCCAAGTAAATTTGGAATACTTTTAATTGCAGAAGCACATATATGCCTCTAAAATAAAAGTTTTCAGTATTCAAACTTTGCAGGGACCACTTCATTTAGGACTCTGAGGGTGATATCAAATCTGAAATGACAGTTACGATTTTCAGGCATATTTCCCTCTGTAACACGTACATTCTTCACACTTTGAAAAAATGAAGACAGTTACAGCTGCTGCCTACTGATCTGTGTGCACTGAGAAGCACATCAACATATTCAGCTTATTGGAACCGTTTGCAAGAGCATGTTTGTCAAGCAAAACTATCCCAGAGCATCAGGGAACTGATGTCTCAGTTGGATTACTTCACTAACTCTTCTATAAGAGCGTAGAACGGTTATTTTAACTGAGACTATGCAGACAAAGCCAAAAAATTCTCACAGACTGTTAAGCAACTCAGAAACCACAACACTTTGAAATCTAAAATTGTTTCAGGCTTGAGGTTCACCATGCAAATAAAATCTAGACCTATTCTGAATACAACAGCAGGAAGAAAATTATAAGCTTTAATACTGGCCTCTTTCCAAAGTACAGGCCATATCTCAAACAACAAATGGGCATCCTGATGCAGAATAAATTTAAAAAATATTGATTATTCCAACAGTTTTATAGTGCTATTCCTCAGTGAGTCACAGCAAACCATGAGATGGTATCGTTATGCTCACATCAGTGGCRTGGAAATAGGCACAACAGGACTCTCCTCAGCTTTAAGCAAATACAACTAATGATCAGAACACACTGATTGTCATATAGAGACCATGTCTGTTACTTTGTCACACCAGCTTGGCTTCAGACAAAATTGTCTCTTCATATATGACTTTCAGCTCGAGGGCAGATGGAGAACAAATTCATTATAACAATGATATCTCTCTGTTGGTTAACCTTTCAGACCTTTGATGCCTGAACCTAAAATTCCCCTTGCTAAGGGCTGTACTTGCCTAAGGAAAAGACAGCTGCTCCTAAATTGCTTTGAAATGTGACATAAGCATGGACAAAAAAGATAGACTGGAAATTTCACTTTTTACTATGCATTGTTAAAAGAACTTATGGCATTCCCATAGTCTGTCTTCACAAAACCAGAAAAAATGGCATATCTATGATTTTTTTTTTTTAAATATTAGGCTTGTCTAGCCCTTCCTGACTAAGCTCTCTAACAGACCAACTCCTTTCCTCAAATTCTGTAGTCAAGCAAGATTAAGACACCTCAAGGAAACAAGATGATATATCCAGAAAATTAAAAATAGATTATTGGAAGTAGAGAATATAATACTCCTAGAAATTATATGATTACAAAATTCATCTTCRTATACTAGATGTTACTAGGATATTCCTAACACTTTTCAATGCTTTATATTTGTATACAATGAATTATATTTGTAATTTTATATATAAATATATACAAGTAATATATAATCAGATCTTTATCATAGAGAAAACCACTGAGAGAAAGCTTCTCAGAATGCTTTATTAAAAGCACAATAGTGTCAATCCTTTTTCCAGTCGTATCTGAGCAATTTCAGTAAGGCCAGGGTTTTGCTAAGGTTCAAAGGAGGCAATCATTTTGACTGGACTGTGACAATGTAAAGAGTCTTGCTAACTTGTATGGCATCGGCCAGTTTTAGAAGGGGTAAAGCAATTGACACTACCCATTTAAGGAATATGAAATGTGAGGACAAGGCCCCATAAGAGTTCACCTTTTTCTGTGATTGCCAAGTTACTCCGATCAAAAAGTATCTCAGCAAAAGCTTCTGTGCTTTGTTAAGTATTTGCAGCCCCTCAGCTGTGGCTCTGGTTGGCCTTTACTTAGCACAAATTCCTTTAACTGTTGTACTGCCATATAGCAAAGATTGGCTCCAAATTAGTCTCTTCTGATATGAGATATCAGCAAAATTCATTGCTCCATGCCTTCTTAGTGACCTCCCACTCCTTTGAGCGCTAAAATTCTGGAACTGCCATGAACACCTGAAATGTTTTTACATACATAAGGGATGCATTAGACCACCCTACTGCACATACATGTATAACTCCCAGTAGAATTAAAGTATTGTATAGTGAATGTTATTAAGAAAATAATCTCATTAATATTTAAAAGGGCCAGATTGCCTTCTCAGAATAGGCATCAAATAAAGATAGCCTAGAAAAAATGCCCAGGAGACCTTGTAGCCCATGATAATTAGAGACCTTCATATATGGGGAAAAACAATTGATGTCATAATTGTTCTCATCTGAAAAGAGATGAAAAGAGCCCAGTAGACATGCTTTGTATGTGTTGAGAATACTAGCCTGGGAAGATGCCTTCATACAGTCAGAGGAGATTCAAGCTGTATCAAGCACTTCTCAAGGCATTCTTTCTCCAAAGGGCTACTACTGCACTGTGATAGCCCACTGAGAGTGAATATCACTGTAGAAAGATACAAAATTCCCATGGCCACAAGGAGAAGGATTCATGAACCTCTGAAGAAGAGACAGCAAACCGAAGACTGGCTACACAAAGCAGAAATAATACAGACAGCAGGGGGCAGCAGCCAGGATTATGCAGCACACATGTGGGAACTCCAGGCACACAGATGGGAATATTCACATGCCCCTCCACAAAAGTTTTTGGAAGAGATATGCCACAGAGATTTCTTATGTGGAGTCTGACCCTGCAGAACATGCCCACCAGGTCATAATCTTTGTCTTTCTTTTGGATTCCAAGAAGGCAAGCTGGATGGAGGCACTGACTTCCTAAAGCGCAGCACTCATAAACTCACTTGAATATGGCACATTACAGGAAACTAGAGACTTCTGGTGTCAGATGGGGAAATACCTTGAAACCTTAAGACTTTGAGAGTTAGGTAAGCACTAGCCAGTGGGTTTTATATTAACATTTCAAGTTTAGATGCCTGAAGGTCATTGAATTTCCACCTTAGGGATCCTTTCTAGGATCACAATGACTAAATATGTTTTATGATTGTTATGGATCTGATAAATACACAGTAAATTCATTTTCCCAATAAAATTATCAGCTGGAGGAAAAAATTATTTTATTAACTAAAACCAGGGAACAGAAGTGTGATTTGCGCAGATCCCTACCGATTTCAGTAGGGCTTCCCATAGTGGCAGTTATCCTTCCACTTAGAGTAAATTACAGGGCCAAGATCTAACTGTCTAAACAGATTTGCTAATTATGCACACATTGCAAGCATAAGCACAAACAAAAAAACTTGAAGAAAACAAGCTACCCATTTTTTCCCTACTAATCTTAAATACAGATTAAGACTAGCATTTTAAAGGAGGGATTTAATTTCCAGACTACAGAGAGCTATTAATGAAGTTTGCATAATTATTTTAGACAGCTCTTCTCCAATGTAGACAAAGAATGCTTTTATTAACAAGCAGATGAGTTTGCCATTCTATGCCAAATAAGGATTCTCTCATAATTAGAAATTGCACATCCCCTAGAAGGAAAATTGTTACTGAATACACAGCTGCAGGGAAACCCTGCTGCAGCTGCACCCTGCTTCCCACAGAAGAGGTCCCCATGGTGTGGAAATTACTTCCAGCAGTGTTATAGGCATAAATGCAGATCAGATTTTAAATGTATTTCTAGCTTTAGTTTTGAAACATGTTGTATACTGAGAGTGCAGTTACAAACAGATTCCACCCATCCCTTCCTCTTTGACCGCAAGTTTAGTAGCACTATGTGTGACTGAAACTTAAAGGTCCAATTGATGGAGAAAAACCAAACCATAAACCAGTGAAAACATGTTTGATTTCAAGTGGATGCAAAGCACTTTCAAGGACAAGGATAAGTTTCATAAAAATATCTCAGTATACAACAATGACCTTAAAACTTATTGAAAAATCTCAGGCAAAAGCAGCCCTTCCTTCATAGGGTTTTCCGGAATTTTGTATTGCACACAAGAGCTACAAGAGTTTGGTTCTTTCTTTCCCTTCCTTCCTTCCTTCCTTCCTTCCTTCTTTCCTTCCTTCCTTCCTTCCTTCCTTCCTTCCTTCCTTCCTTCCTTCCTTCCTTTTGGGGCTTAATAGCCCACAATGCTAGCAAAATAGCCCATATTAAAACGATGTTTGGGAAAAATGGTCTACCCAAACTCTTCTAATACCCTACAGGCCAGATAAACCATCCTGGCTTTTAGCTAGAGATTTCTGCTTTTTGCACCCCATAGTGTTAGCATCTTTCCATCACCTTATCGAACACCCACTCAGCCAAGTGGCAACAAAATGCTCAATTTTGAGACAATCTGGAGATTTTCCCTTGCTTGTCACAAAGTTTGTTACATTTTAACATGTAAATCCTTCTTTTCAAGCACTTGGGAAACTCATCTGATTCGCTACCCACTGGGGTCTATCTCATTATATACTAATGTCTATTTCTAGAATCTAATGTGAGCACATTTGCCAGGTAACGTGTGAATCACACAGAATCTACAGCTATACTTCTCTATTCACAATGCTGTCAACTTGAGTTTTATATCAAGGAAACATGCTGTGAATATGATGAAGAAGGTCATCTGAGGGCTTTTCAGACATTTATTTTAAGGCTATCAGAATCTGGGGTAGTCTGCAAAGAAAACTAGAAAGACAGACAAACTAGTAGCTTAAAACCAGTTGTTTATTTACCTAAATATTTAGCTTCCAAGTGCTATTTTTCAGTGTGTTCAGCACTGATTCATAATCTCTGTTAAAGATAGTTTGATATTCTATATTACCTTCTCCAGAACATGTCACTTGAAGAGTAGAGTAATCCCATTGGTATCAGGAGACAAGAGTAGGCAAATGAAATCTTCTAAACTGAAACATACTCAATAAAATTTCAAACATTTCCAGCTTTTTACATCCAAACCGGTTTTTCTGTAACAAGTAATGCTGGCCCAAACATCAAGGTTATGATCTGCTTTCTGAATGTGCCATAGCAACAGACACTTTTAGTTTCCCACACCAGTCTTCAGAAATGCTCCTTTAAAGTTCAATTGGATAAAGGAAATATTTTCTTCTGAAAATGCTGAGACAACCCACAATGTTTTTGCAGGCACAGATAGTCAGTGAATAGAAATATCTGGGTAAAATATTTCTATAATATTTAAAGTAGAAGTGTAGTTCTAAACACTAATAATTTCTATTCTTTAGTGAATATCACAATGACTGCCAATGATCAAATTGTACCTATAAAGGTAGTATATGAATACTATTTGTATTGAGTACCTTAAGATATCTAATTAAAATTTATACTTTTATTCAAATAGGCTATACAGACCTTTTTCTCTAAAGCTCTTTATAGTAACAAAGGAAATCAATCAGTTAACTTACAGCATCCCACATTTTTGCAGACTCCAGTGGGTACACTTCCATTTTCAGTTGAGACAGCTACATATTTACCAATAAGAATGAAAATTTAAAAAATTACTGAAAATGTAAACCTCTCATTTTTTCAGTAGTATAAGAAAACAATTACCATCAAGGAAGGAAATTTGATTTACAGATAGAATGCAATCAAATGCATGGCAGTTGAAGGATTTTACTCCAGCCAAATAAAAGGCTGAAAAGGTGTCCATAATGTAATCAATGAAGCTTAACAGCGAGTGAGAATTCTGGCCTCCCTTTTGTGTTTATTGGTATTCTTGTCAGCGTGTTAGTTAGACACACACAGTTTTGTTGTGATATGCTGACAGATTTGGACTGTATATATCGCTACCAGTAGCTGTGGGCTCAGTTTGCACAACATATGCCTCCACAAACTGGGTTTCCTCTAAGGACTAAATGAAGGGCATCCGGTATATACTGTTGCCATTATTTGAGTCCTAGTACTCATAACAGTTCCTCAAACATTATTACTGCAAACACCCAAAATAAAGATGGAGAATTCCTAGTAAAAGGGTTTCCTTTTTTGGAAATATGAAGGATTCAAGCAGTCAGTATTTTATCAACAACAAATTCAATTATAAGGACCCTCTAAATTCACACATCATCATTCTAGCAGTTTTACATCATGTCTTTCTTTTGGTTTCTACCAAGGACAGCCATGTGTCCTTCTCTCACCGAGAATTCTGCACTATTTGACCTCCTGCAACAGGCATGGGTCATTTCCTGACTTTGCATTCTTTTGGAGGGCTCACAACAGCTGACCTACAGTCCTGAGAAGTCTAATACATACCAACATTAGACAAAAGGTGAAAAGAATTCTAAGAAACTAATGGAAATATTCAAAAGCTTTACATCTTGATTATGTAGCAAGTTCAGCTCAGTCCTTTCAAGACTCTTTGTTTATCTTGCCTGTCTTTTATACTGAGAAACAGCTAAAGCAAGAAATATTTTATGATGATTATGAAGATTTTTGGAACCATTTTAATCAACTCTCTTATCCTACTTGATTGTATACAATGGAGCAACCATCCTGTGTGTATGGTAATATCTCCATGGTAACAGATTATAAAATATAAGCACAGGACTGTGATCACAATTTACAAAAGAAGGTGATTGAACATGAGGAAATTACACTACCAAATACTTTCACTTCCTTGGGATTTCAGCAATGACATTTCAGGACTGGAATGTCCCAAGTTGCAATCTGAGAGTTTTGCTTAAAAATATATTAATTAGTATATATATTTATAGTACAAAAATAAATAAATAAATACTCATGGTTCACCATGAGTAAAGTCTTGCAAATAATATTCCCATTGAAGTCAATTTGTCTGTGGGACCATTTATGCTCTTAAGGGTTAGCACTTATTTTACAGGATGTATGCCTTTAAAGTGTGCTGCATATTGTATTTTTGATCTAAAGTATAGTAATACAAAAGAAAGCAGCAGAGGTACCTCAATCCACTTAGCTTTGTGAGAATGCATGAGCAAGGAAAAGGATCTGATCAGACATTCCCTTAGTTACAGTTATGGACCATTAATAGGAAGAGACCGAGCACAGTACGACTTCAGCAGACTTTTAGGAAAATTGCCTTTATGGATAAGTAATGTACTTATGTTTGAAGCACATTCAAGCAGGACGGAAGAAAGGTGTCAAAGCTTTCTCTTCAATTTGTTGCCTCTCATCTTCTCCTGTGTGGAAAGAACCTATCATCTTTTCCCAACTATAAATCTGCTGGTTTGAGCAGAGGTATCTAGGGCCCTTGCTTTTGCAGAATGCAGATTACCAGAATTACAAAAGTCATTATTTACATGTGTTTGAAGCAAGATGAATTTGCAGCAAAAACTTGGGCATTATGCCAGTTTAATTGACTTTTAGGAAAAAAAAATTAAATATACTATTATTACATTATTATATTTTATATAGGCTGAGTGAGAAGTTGAGCCTAAATACCTAACCATTCGTACCATTCCAGGATGTGTCCAAGGCAAACAGGATGATTTTCCTTCAGCAGGGACTATTTCTCTGCATTGGTGGCAGAGGGAGCCAACACAACCAGCTAATTTTACAAAGCTTCAAGTTACATGTCATAAATTCCAACACCAGCTGCAGTTCAGTGTTTACTTATTTACAAATAAAAGGGACTGTCTTGCAGAAGATGCATTTCTTCCTTGGCACTTTGTCACTGAACGAGTTTGAGTCTAAATATCTGCTATTTTGTTCCTGCTCCATCTATTTCCCCACAGACCCAGAAGTATATAATCATTGACCAAAGTGCAGACAGCCCACCTACATGGCATTTTTCTTGCTGCAGCCTGCTGGAATAGAAGCACTTTGAAAGATGCAGAGTTGCAAGTGGTAGTTTATTTGCATTACTCATGAAAGTCCTTCAGCTAAATTTCCACACAGCATGCTCATTATGTCCATGCAAGTGTGTCTGTGGAGCTTTTAAGCTTATTGAGACAAACAGTGAAAGTAACAAACAGCGAGAGCTTCCTGTACTGTGTATAACTAGATTTCCCTCTTAGCTTATTCTGAGCTCTGAATGATCCTTCTAGCCATTTTCATATCATCCTAAACATGCGTCAAAGGTTGAGGGGCAGCACTGCACTGATTAAAAATCTCTAATTACCAAAACAAAGCAATTTGTTAATTCTATTTCTTGTAAAATTATAGCTATATTATCAGTTGCAGTCTTAGAATGAGGAATGTGTTAGGCTCAACAAACAGCAAAAACATTACCATGGACTGCATTGTGCACAGTTTTCCATATACTGAAATAACTTTTTTTCTCCCTAAAAAGCATTTCTGAGCTAGGAAATAATCTGTCTGGAAGCAAAAGATCCTTGGGCAAAATTCTACATACTTCATTATTCCAGAGATCACACTAAATCATCCAATGATCCCTTCTAGCCTCCATGAAACTTACAGATACTACATGACCTTAACAAGTGAAAATGTATATATTAAATACTCTTTAATAGAGCCACATATTGTAAGATCATTATGTTAATTTGCTGTGACCTTCTAGAGTAACCACTTATCAAAGCTTTAACTTAATGAGGTATAGAAAAATTCCTTACTAAGAGACAATATTGATTTTAAGACTGCAAGTGATAAGAATCCAGTACTCTCAGGCAAACTGTCCTGGAGATTACTACCCTTCATCATTATTAATTTTATTTACTTTTTATTATAATTCTCCCAAATTCAGCTTCCAATCACTTAAGCCCATTAAGCCATGTTTGTTAAACCCTTCCTTTTGACAAAAATCTGTAAATAAAAATCTATTGTAAATAAATACCTACCACACTCATACTGTTCAATGAGATCACACACTAACATTTATTAGACAGCAATTCCCCAGCCTCTCCCTACAAAGGAAACACATACCTGGCGTTTTTCTGAAAAATTACAAGTTAACATATTCTTCTTAAAAACAATGTTTCAAATTGAAGTGACTATTCTCCAGCTAGTTCTCCGGTGGTTCTACTTGGAATAGTTCATTCATTTACCTAGGTGGTTTTTCTTTTACCTTGTTTTATACACCATGAACTTGCATATAGACATATATATGTATGTGCTTTATACACATGCATATTCGTCTATATTCTGCTTGCAGGGTCTCTTTGCACGCATTTAAAGATGTGCAAATAAATAAATCCAGAAAATGGCCATACAATTACTTCCGGAAGTAATGAAACTCAACTGCAACATGTACTTAAAGTTCTACAGCTGCAAATGGTCTGTGGGATCACACTAGAGTTAATTCCAAGATAAAAACCACTGTAGTGTGTATCATGTGATTGACAAGTCATTAGGGCTTTCTTTATTACASTTCAGATCAGCTTCTCTTGGTAGACACTGCTTTCTAAAGTCACTAATTTCACCATAATTGACATTGTTCCTAAACCTCTAAAAAATCTACCTGAAGACCCTTTAGTTTCCAAAATTATATACAGACATGGTAGGAGACTTCTTATGTTCAGCAGTCATATTATGTTGCCTGTCTTAACTCTTACTTCACTTAAAAAGGAAAACAAACTTTGAAATCACATTGATACCCTATGGATTGAACCGATTTTATTTTTGAAAGACTCATTAAAATATATTTTGTTAATATTCACATTGGCAATTAGCCCGTATTGCAACTTAATCCAATCTTTTCATCCTTTGACTCCACCACAAAGATTACACTTTCATAGGTGAAGTGGCAGGAAGACAAAGCAGAAAGACTTCAGCAACTCAGCATGGTTCTAGTACTATGTAAGATTTTGAAGCTGTAACACAAAGTTCTTTCAGGTTTTGTACAGCTGAGTACATAAAAGCATATTTTTCCTCGTGACTGTTGGTTATTTTAAATACTTCAAAGGCACTTACTTTTATATTTGATTATTCACAACAGAAAGCTATCCCACTTGTTTGACATGTTATGTCAATCACCACCAAAAGGCTCAAATTTGGGAATAAGCAGTACAAATGTGGAAAGGTCACCACATCCCTGATCAGTGAGAAGCCAAAACTGTTGTTTCTCTACTAGGGTTTTGAGTCTGAAGTGACTGCAGTTTAAATGAAGGCTTACTTGTAAGGAAGCTTTATTTTAGCTTTCATCTTATTTTTCATTCACTGTATTCCCACCTTTACATTATATCAAAGTTGCCCACACTGAAGGAAACTTACTGTCGCTCTTGAAATTCAAACATCCATCTGGACTGAACAATGCAGGATGAGAAGAACCTGACATTGCTTCCTTACTCTTTTTTTTTGCTTTGTTTTTAATTAAAAAGCTTGATAGAATCGAAGTTTTCAAAGCCGTGATACTTTTTAAGTAAACTTTTATGATTTGCTTCTGAAGCTAAAGATACACAGATGCCTGAGTGCAGAGGATCATATCACTATGAAGCCCCACTGCACTGTCACCATCTGCAGCCATACAAGAAATAGGTGATGCATTCAGTTTGGCAAAAAAAAGAGACAGAAAAAGAGCCCAACAATGAAGAGAAGAGTTGGCATTGCCATAGTATTTTTCAAGTATGTCTGAGCACAGCAGTTAGCATGAGTTGTACCTGGTTAGCATAGTTGTCAGCATAACTGCATGAGCAAAAGCCAGCTTTTAGTGCCAATAAAAGTAGAAAGTTTTAGGAACTGTATTGTATAAATAGAAACAGACAAAATGTGATCAATCACCTGTCCCAAATAACAGCCTGCATCTTAAATAGGTTTTGTGTTCTCAAGCAAGCAGAGAGACAAACTATGCCAACAATTTACTGACCATCAAGAAGTACAAAAGCACAAAAGAAATATCCAGACTGATATTGAGCACCACCAGCAGTGCCAGCAAATCAGAAAAAACATCACTAACCATCAACAAGTTGCTCTCTACCCAGTCCTATAACTGAGGACACTTTGTTGGGTACGTTGCAGTCTGTCTAGAGTTTCTGGAAAGACTTCAGGGAGGGAAACTTCATGACCCTGCAGAAGCATCCAAAATCACCAGGGAACAGGGAAGAGCCCATGGGATCCCATAGCCATGCTCCAGGACTGTGCAGAGCCTGACTGACACTATTCACCCACTCAGCTTCTGTAGGACTGCAGAATCCCTCCTGACAAGATGGCAGGTGAAAATATTTTCCTTCTAAACCTCAAAAACTCTTGTTTACTTTTCAGAATTCTAGTAATTATTAACAGGTGCATATTGCCTAGACTTTCCAAGGCCTGTGTACCCCTATATCACACAAATGTAAAGATTTTGTTATCATGCACATGCACACATACATACTGATGAGAATCAGTGTTTTCTGATTTGCCAAATGATTCATGGGAGGGCACCTGAATTTATGTAAATACATTACTGCACGAACATATTCCTCAAAGTGTAATATGTCCCTCAAAGTAGTGGCACTTATTACTGCATATGAAAATACTTCTATGAATGTTAATACTGTTGAAGATAATCAGGTTGTTTGGGTTTTTCTTGTAACTGAAAACAACAGTGATAAAATATTTCACAGGTGAGTTAATAATATTTTCTAAAACAATATTTTTTATCATATTATTTCCTAATGCTTCTTACACAATAGAGATAATCAAAATTCCAAGTGACAGACTACATTAAAAAAGGGAGAGAAAATTTACTCTTCAGTCTGGTCTAAAGAATGGCACTACTTATTATGTTATGATAGATAGTCATATTCAAATTGCATAACCTTTTGAAAAATCCACCTGCATTCAACTTGATCAACTGTTCAGATCAACTGAAAAAAATTCAGTAAAATCTGATTTTCTGAAGTTAAATCTTTGCTACCTTAAAAAAAAAAAAAAAACAATTTTTAAGTAAGATGATTAAGGCTATGTCTGTTTCTGAACCAAAAGATGCATGCTGTTTTCTTTTCAGGTCCAGATCTGCACTTGATCATTTTCTGATTCCTCTGTAAGATAAGATCTAACCAACCAACAATCGAATCCCAGGCCTGGGAGACCTTGCCATGGTAATCTTAGTATAGCAGAAAATAGTTCTGAAAGTTTCTGATTGTAGATATGCATCATTTTAGTGTATACTCCACTCAAATTTTAACACCTTCTTAACTAAAATGTTCCAATGGTTTGTTTTTCTTTTTTGCCTGAAAAATTACTTTCAGCACAATGGGTTGAGTTTTTTTCATTGATCAATGGGAATGGGTAAGACCAGGACCCATGCTGCTGGACGGCTGCATAACAGTGATTCCTAACACCTTCCTGGCCTCAGCATTGAAAGGGTTGTTTGGGAGCACAGAAAGACAGAGGGCATTCTGAACACGGGCACTGCAACACTTCATTAAAATAAATGCTTGGGGGCTTTGTATGTCTTAAATGAAAAGTTTCGTTTCCTATAAAATTAAATGTTTCACGTTGTTCTAAATTACACTTCAGTATTTTAGTATGATTAAACAAATCTTTAAAAAATTAAATTAGATTCCCTTTTCCTACAAGTTTTTTAGTTCATCAGCTGAACTAAATATCAGTTACTCATACAGTCCTACTTGCAAGTTCTCTAGAAATATTTGATTCTGTAAAATATACTATATTTTTTATAATTCTAGCTGATTTACATTAGTTTAGGAAGACTAGGTTAAGTCTTTATTTACCAAGCTCTGAACAACTATTCCATTATTTTGCCTGGGATCAAAGTTAGGCTGATGGGACTAGGTTTAATGGAAGTAGCGAGGTACACTGAGTCGTGCCGCACTTGCTTTTTTTTAATTAGTTTTTTTAAAATTATTTATTTCATTTGATGCTACAATAAATAAAAATAGATTGATATAGCATTTTCAGTGAAACCAAGAATAAAATTGTAGACAATGCAGAAGTATTGGGAAGAAAAAGGACAGCATTTCTATGCAAGGTTCATTAGCCCACCATTGGGAATTTGCTAAAACTCTTAGCAAATCTGACGACTTCATCAAACTTAGATGCTTAGAGTTACGCTTAATGATTCTACATCCAGCTACGTTTTAGTTATTAAAAGTTGGACTTAAAGGATAGAGACACGTAATCCTGGCTTCCTTTCTAGATACTTAGCCCAATCAAAAATTACTTTATCCTGAGATGTGTCATTTCATTAATTATGAATTTTCATCTGGGATGCCACTCTTCCTCACTATTTGAACAGACAGCCTTGAGTCACAACTCAGACATATATGTCTAATTTTTAGATGACACCTAACCTAAGAGCTTATTTTTTACTTTTTCCTTTTTTCTTTTTTTCATTTTTTGTTTGTTTTGTTTTTTTCCCTAAATTAATTTATAACTTTAATTATTTAGATCTGAAGAAAAAGAAGTACATTATGAACTGTATGCCTACAGAAGCCATGCATGATGATGGTGTTCAAAATTTTATCAGCTTACATATGATACYATTTGTACAATAATTTTTTTTTAAAACACAGATGTCAGATACCTTGTCTTAGTTATTGTTTGCAGTTTTGCATGTCTTTGTGGAAAACTGCATACATTGTATCATGTGTAACATTAATAAGAATACATTATAAAGGCTTGATTGTTCCTCATTAATGTATTTGATTTTATATTCCTAATGCATTCAAGGAATATATTTACTAACTTGACACTTGTAGGAAAAAATTTAAGGAAACCTTTTTCTAAGAGCATAGAACTTCTATATTCATTTGGAGTATCAATGTGGGTGAAAATTCTCTGCATTTTCTTATCTATATTTCTTCAATGTTTAAGTATTTTTAAATTGTAGATGTAAAATATGTTCCTTACCAGGTCCTTCAGACAATATAAAAGCTTACCCTCTACACTACACTATAAATTCTGAACATATTAATATTGATTTTTACCTTTGAGACAGGTTTGAAAATAAGATACGAAATGCAAAACTAATTCAGTGAGGTTATGAGCATTAACGGCTGTTTATATTTAATACTGCTCTTTCAAAAGGAACTTCTTGTAAGCATCTTACATATACGTATTTATTTAATCATAACTCTGGCTTTTTTAATGGAAAAGTGAAAAATGTAGTTGTTAGAGCAGATTTATTTGCTATATTGGAAATCAGGGTTCAAAACTGATTTGCTTGAATATAAGACCTTTTTTTCCTAATAATGTATGCTTAAAATAAAGTAAAAAGGAGAAGACTTATGTCACRGGTTGTAATTCGATGAAGTTTTGGACCAATGAACAGTTGTTTTAGCCTAGTGAAATTTGCATATTGAGGAGGGAGAAGGCGGAAGAGAGGCTGGAAGTTCATTCATCTTAGTTGTCCACTCCAAACTCGAGAGAGAGAACTGCAGCTCCCAGGGGGGCTCCAGTCCCTCTGGGCTCAGCTGCCTGGCTCCTGCCATCTCCCCGAGGGGTGGCAGGAGCAGATATATACATCGGGCGGTGGCAGCGCCACGCTGGTGGCCTTGGGACTGTGGCGGGACCTTCGCCACTTCTGGAGGCATGGGTTCATTTCGAACTAAGACCTACCATGCCGCGGGTGAACACCACATCGCAGACCGCACGCCGAGACAGAGAGCTATAACGAGGTCAAGATCCTTCAGGTATTTCCAAGGTCAAGATCCTTCAGGTATATACTAAGAGACACTAGCCTTTCTTCCAAGCTAGAGAGAGAGAGAGAGAGAGATGATTTGGTTGCATGGAGAGACGACAACATGGCGGGGCCACAGGGACCTACTATGGCAGCACTGGACTCAGAGGGGAGAAGATACATCAAATGTACAGCTGGGATGTTTTCTTCTGTAGGCCTTGGTGAGCTTTAAATGCAACTTAACTATTCTTCTATAAGCCATGAAACATAGTTGGGGGGACGAAGAGGTTGTTTCTCACACCGCGGGAGAAGTGGCCCATTAGAAGTGCAAAGATGCTGAGATATTTGTGGAGATTGAAGAGAAGGACTTTTTACTTTTATGTAGATTGGGATAACTCATCTCATCCATAAAAAACATACCCCATGAACTGCTTTCTTGGGAGACGAACTGGTTTTCTCACTGCAGTAGTAAATCTCGGGCAGGACTACTGCTTGTGATGGCAGTTGTAGCAGAAGAGAAACTTTGCTTCTGTTGGACTCTTTAAAAATGCCATGTATTTTCTTTTATCTTTGTGCATTCGGTAGAAGGTGAGCTTGGTGGTTTTTGGGAGAAGCGAAACGTATCTTATGTATTGCCTTAATATCTGTTTATTATTCTTTTATTTTTAGCTCTGTTAGTGTTAGTGAATAAACTATTTTACTATTTCAAGCTTGGAGCCTGTTTCTGCCGTTCTTAAACCCTCTTAAGTATATAATCGTGGGGAGTCTGGGGTTTTCTCCAGGCTTACCTACAACAACTTACAATAGAGGTTTTTACTTCAAGAGCTGTACTATTTTATGTATTGCACCATCAAATCACGAGAATGGGGGGAGTAACAACACTCCTTACACCACTCAGAAGTTCACTGAACCTTTTAAATGGGCAGAGAGGTGTGTGTAATCAGCATCCTTGGAGGTTCATTTTCACATTAATGACAAGTAATAACAGGAAGTTCATAGGTGTGCGATTGCAATCTCACAACAATGAACTGTGGAGGCAATGCTGAATGCTGACAGTAAACACACCTCTCTCTGCAGGAGGTAACAGCTGGTCAATATGCACTTATAATCCTGTTTTCATAAGAACGATTATTTTACATTTAATTCAAATGCTGCTTTAAGTTCTTCCAGCTTTTTTCTTTCTTTGCTTATTCTTTCTTTTTTGTTTTTCTCCTCGTGGCACTTTTTCCCTAAAATTTTTCTGTTTCTGTATTACACCTTCCTTTCATCTGACCCATGCTTATTTTTACTATTTAAAATTATGATATAAAATAGTTCACCAAGTACCCTTTATTTTATACACCTTTGATCACCACTTTTTAAATTTATCTTTTAAACTTTTTGTCATGCTCTTTATTCTAGGCTAGCCGTTCCTCCCCTTCCACTCACAGACAGTTTCAGCTCTAAATTGCACTTACTTCACGCTTTCATTCAGGCCAGACTGTAGGAGCCACTGTTCCATCTTTCTGTCAGTTTACTACCTGTCAACAGCAGGAATCTCTCTGCCATCCCGTTCATCTAAAGCTGACATTTTCTCACACAGATTAAGAGTAAGAAGGAGGTAGCTCTGAGCAAAATTCTGGAAAGCTTTGGCATTACTGTCTTTTTTTAATGTAGTGCTAAAAGGATTGCATGTATAAAGGAAAAAATGAGGCATGATAATGGAAAAATCTTCATGCCAGTGAAAGGGCTGGATGTGAAAAGGTTTCAGAAAGAAATCTAGATGACTTTGGATCAAATCATTTCACAGTTTTATTACTTGAAAAGAAATGTGGCAAATCAAAGTATCTCAAGGATCAATGCAAAAATTGTTGGAATCAGCCTACATTCACAAACATGACAATGATTTTAAGTGCTTCAGTTCTGAAACAATATATCAATATAACTATATATACGGAACTGCATTCAAGTAAACACTAAACACAGAGCCATTGGGCTACAATTCCTTTATATTATTCAGCTGGGTTATTAAAAGTAGAAATACCAAAACTCAGTTACTTCCTGGAGTGCAGTCAAAAGTTTATGTAAAAATGTTAGTAAGAACTAATGTCCTATATATATGAGCCTTTCTTAAAAAAAATTTTAACATTACTGCTCTTATGTGTCAATATAACTCTTCTGAAAGCAACTATTAAATAAACAAAACATGTAATCAATTTTTCTTAAATTTGCTAGGTTGTTCAGTGTATTTAACTATAAAGCTTATGAGTTATAATGAAACTGTAAGGCTCTTTTTAGTTCAACATATTGTCTGATATGTATCTTGTAAGTTAAATTAGACCTTAATATTGGCTGATAATGAAAAAATGGATCACAATAATAATAACAGGAAAGTCATTATGATAACATTAATTATTATAATCATTGTGTCTGTCAATATTAAAATCATGCAATGGTATTAAAAAGCTACCAGATTGAGGTCAGCTTTATTATCTTGCAGAAGTCTTTGTAACATGAAATTTAAAGTGGTGGAAAGTAACAGTGAAAGAGCATCTCTTATACACATAAAATGGTTTTCAACTAGCAGGTACCTGGAGATGAACAGTAACTGGTATGTATTTCCTGTTCATTTTGATACTTAGTTAATTACTCTGAAAAAGAAAATGTAAGAGAGAAACTTTTCCAAGCTGCCATTGTCATGTCCAGAGACTCTGAGCTGCTCAGCTTAATTTAAGTCTCATTACACAACATATTTGTTTAGGAAATAAGAGTACTAAGGTGCTCTTTAAACTAATTACTTTTACAGAACAGAGAAATTTTCTCTGAGTAACATAATGAAGCTTTATGAGGTAAATCAAAATGAGACAGCAACGGAGGGAAAAAATCTAGTTACCAGAAATGTCAAAGAGAACAGGTTGAAGTGGTAAGATTGGTTTAAACTACTCCAAATGGAAATATTGCAGCACCACCTGAATGACTAGAACAGGATAAACCAAGGAGAACAGATAACTTGACTCACTATAGCTTTTAAGATAAAATACCTTCTACCTGTTCCTGGTATTATTTATTTTCTTAAATAGTCTTTAACTGGTCAATTTTATTTAAAGATTTTTTTAAAAAAGAGGGGTTTTTGCCAAAGCAATGTCCAGTAACAGTTAGATACCTACAGCGCAATAGGGAAGTCAACTTTCAGCATATAAATGTAACACAGTGTGAGGAACCAGTTCCATTTTAATTTGTCTCAACATTCGACTGTGAGAGCTATGTCACACATAGAGGGAGGGGCTGTGCTTCATGCAAGAGGCAACTGGGAGAAGATGGAGGCAGACTCTATCTCTAGGGAGACTTCGCCTGGCCGTCATTTCATGGACTTGGCAGTCAGTAGGAGACCATGGAGGACACTGTGCCCTCCAGAAAGGTCCTCCAGTCGGGTGGTGAAAGATCTCCACCAATGGATTGCAGTGGAAGGTTGGACTGGGCCAGTGCCCCCTGTCAGCGAGCAGCCCCCGGGAGGAGCCAGGGGGGATAAAAGGAACTGCGGTACAAGCTCTGGAGCTCGCTCTCTCCCTCTCCCCCGCTTTTGGTCCTTTTTGATTTTTGAGTCTTTTGCTAGATGCTGCTGGACGTGTGGCCAGACACCTGCCCTGCCACCTCCCTCGCCTGCTCCAGCCTTCTCCTGCCTTGCCTCTCCGCGTTCCTGCCCGACACCCTGCCTGCCTTGCTCCTGCCCCGGCTGAGTCACCTGCTTCCAACTGCTTCGCCGGTCCAGCCCGCCGCCGCGATCCCGCCACGACCCTGTCCAGGGTGCCGCACCCTCCTGCCCGAGCCCCAACTCCCGCGGTGTCCGGCCGCCCGTCGCCGTGGGAGCTGCGCCCTGACAGCCGCGCCTCTCCGGAGCTGCGCAGGCTCCCCGGCGGGGAGAGCACACTCTGCCTGCCGGCGGGACCGCAACAGCACAGCCCGAAGGCTCTGGGGGTAACGCCCGCTTTTCCTCCCTGTCTCCCCTCTCTCTCTTTCCCCCATTCCTTTCACTTTTCCTTCCTCATTTTCTGTCCTTTCCGTTACCTTTTAGTACACACTTTTTGTTTCCAATAAATGGTTCTCAGCTATAATATTTGTCTCAGTTGACTTAATTTTGTCCTGGATGATCTGTTTTAAAAGAACTCCCTGCGTTCCCACAGCAGGACGCGACACATAGTTACCATTTTATCCAATATAATGAAAACCAGCTACCTAATATACTAGTGAGGTATATACATTTTCACATAGATTAATAGTACAACACAAGCAAACTAGTTGTAAAATAGTACTACAAATTAGGAAGCTTTAAAGACCTTTCCTTTAAATATCATCTTAAAGAAACAGAAAATATTGCTTTCCCATTTCAGTGTAAAAAGGACACATTATTTCTATAAGATCTTTTTTTCTGAACTTATTATTGTCCTTTTACTGCCTATAGTYAAACTCCATGTTATGTGCAATTTAAATAGATGATGCTTCATTGTACTTGCATCATAGTATGCAAACATAAATAAAATTGGACAACAATTAATGATATTAGTTTCAGGGATATTTCATCACTAAATGCTGCTTTCTTGCCAACCTAAACATGAAGTACTTAATTTCAAATGACACCACCTGCTCCTACCTATAAATGAAATGAAAAAGCTGCCAAGTATCATGTTGGGTATTAACTTTCAACCTTTTCCTTAATCAGGTATTCCTCCATAACATTAGAGTCCAGCAATCTCATGGGATGAAAAGCATCATAGTATATGCCTGCAATTCAATTTCAAACTCTCATTGTGATATCTGACTTAACACGTTTTTTTCTTTGTTTTCTTTAGCTGCTTGGTGGGTCACCGATTACTTCAAGCAGACATACTAGATAAATAGCCACACCTCATTCTGACAAAGACAGTGCAGATAAACAAACATTTATAAATGAAGGCTCCTCTGATTTTAGCTGTTTTAAGTTCAAGGCCTATACTCAAATTTTCACTTTCCAAAATATGAGACTGTAAGGACATTGGTGAAAGAGAAAAGACATTTTAAGAGTTAAAAAACCATACAGATCAAAAAACAGACATGAACTTGTCCATACAAATGCAGAACAAATTTAGCTTTGAGCAACAGTGCGTAAGGCTGGTTTTGGGGGATACTTTTATCTGTGTGCTTGAAGGCTCCCTATTCCCCTAATGAACTGCTAATAAAAAGGTAAAATCCAGTGCACTGTCATACATTCTCTTCTACGTCCTTAGTGACACATTTGATAGTTTGTCAAACTATTTATCATCACATATAGAACTGCCTTAGCAAAAGAAAAAGTCATCCTACAAGCCCTTTGCATGATAGAAAATAGTGAGATAACAACCCTTTCAGTTTATGATTACTGGCAAGAAAAGCCATAGTGATGTTTTGCAACGAGCTGTCAAAGCCTGTTTATATCTGGCTCTCCCTGCTGAAACGGCTACAACTACTTTAACAGCTACAACAAAGTCATTTGCACTGCTAAAGTTCCTCATCCAAACAACCGCTCAAGTTTAACAGGTATGCTGCTGTATGTTTCAACAGCACACAACTCGGGTTTTATGCCCAATATTTGTTCATGTATACAGTATTTGTTTCTGATAAACTCATAGCCCTTTTTGTCATAAACATCACGCTGTTCTGAAGGTGGAAAGTATCACCTGCTGAGGAATTTGAACGGCAATACAACCTTCCTCTTTTCCCAAAACACAACACATTTTCCTCTGCGAAGGTTGGGTTCGTTAGCTACACATACTGTGTTTTCGAATTCCTGCATTAAAAGTGTTATTTGCTACCTCAGCACAAGGCAGCAAAGTCAACGACTTTGACTTGCTAGTCACGTTGAAGAGTGACTTGCTAAAGTCAACGACTGTTCTCCCCAATACAGTTAGTACTAGAGTCAGAGAATCTTAAAACAGACCATTTAGATGCTCTGGAAGATTCCCCTATCTGAATATTTCCATAGTTAGACATACTGCTCAGTTGGGCACATAGCAGTGATCCTGTCTTTTGCTGCTATGCAACCGAAAAGTAATAAAAGACCAGATTCTGGATATCTCAGAGCTTCTTCAGAAAATCTTATTCATAACAAAGCAAAGTAAATGTGGGCCAAACAAATTTACTAAGCAATCCCACTCCAAGAGCATAGGATTACTCTTTTTTTTAATGTATATGTAGTCATTCATAGATATGACTTAAATACATAGGGTTCTCCTAGCAGATTTCAAAGTAGTCACTCACCTAAAGTTCCTCCTAAAGGTACAGAAGAGAGTTGGGTTCCTCGACTGTAGTTCCCAAAGCTCAATGTGTTGAGCACTAGGAGTCTAAATCATATGCAGGAAAAGGAAAAGAAGGAATGGTGGAAGCTCTGCTACAATAAGGCAGGTATTTCATGTCACAGATCTAAGACTCCATGCCTGAATTCATGTGTTTTAAAACTCAGTTTTAGCCCACTTCCTATATTTTGATGCCAAATTCTACTTTTCTGTCTGTGTAGAGACCCAGCTCTAACAGGAGGGACAGAGCAGATTAGCTTATAGCTCAGCAATTAAGATACTCACAAGATATGGAAGTGAAGTATTCAAATCTATTCAGGCTGAAGAGAGCCTTGAAACCACTGATAAGTGTTTATCCTAAGTTATTTTGAAATGCTTGAGCATTTCAAAAATCAGGAAAATCAGAAATACTTAAAGACCTAGACAAAAGGAGCACATCTATATGTATCCAAGAAGTTTTTGCATAAAAAACCAGGCACCAGTAGTGTCTTAGGCATCCAAGCAGTTTAAAGAGGAGTCTCTTAAATCTTCCCCCTCCACTCTTCTACCATCTAAACACATTGAATATATGGTGGTGTTCATTAAACACCCTCAGAAAAAGCCTAATGCTCACCATTACAAATGATTTTATTATTCAACTTGTCAAGGGGACAGATGCTGCCAGTCATAAAAAAATAAGCACTGAAGTACTACTAAACTTGTAGAACATTTGTGATTAGAAATAATTCAGGACCTTGTACCAGTAAAGACAATTTATCATTAAGCAGAACTTGCATGCTCTCTTGAGATGGTGCATATGAACTAACTATATCCTCCCTTAACAATCACTGACAAAGCATTAGAGTGCTGGTGCATTGCATACAGCTGATCTACGGTAGCAAGAGGCAAAAAAAATACTGAAGTCAAATACTGAAATTGCAGAAAAATGGTATTAGGTTTGAACAGGTGGGGGAGTTGAAAACTGATAGATCATAATTCAGGGTCAGGCACTTCTTATTTTTAACCTACAGGCTGAAATTCTACTTTATGTAATAGAAAAGATGAATAGTTCCTTCAGGGGGGTACCTAAAACTTGTTTACTGTTCTCATCACTTTGCCACAGTTAATACTCACAGCACATAATATATTACCTAGAAGTTTAGAATTATTGCTTTGCAGCAATTTCATAGTGCTTACTTCAAAAGAAAACATGATACATGCAACATAAAGGATAAGTGATGACAGCAAGAAATAAAAGATATATTAGCGGTATTTTGAATTACAAAAAGTTGCAGTCTATTCTGTTTTGTCCTGCACTTGTCAATAACATATAAAGACCTTTTTAGTAATTGCTATTTCTAATAATAGAAGGTATTTAAATGGATCTTTCACTATACTTTAAAATATTTCAATATTTTAAATATACTTATACTAAAGACATATGAAAAATGGACATGTATACCCATTAATTTACCTTCCAAAGGTCAAATAGAAAACCTAAAACAGATCAGGACATTGAGTGCAGCTTTTCCAAATTGTATTTTGGAGCTTTCTTTCACCTACCTTTACTGTTTGGTACTTGTCTCATTTTCCCACTTCTTACCTTTCAGCTTAGAATTTACCTTTCTTTGAAAGCAATTATAAAAAGATGCAATGATATGAAATTACTGCAACCAGCTTCACAACTTAGAAATTCAAATATTGAAGCTTTTCTCCCCCTCAATTTCACATAATAAGAGGAACCTTCAACACTTTAGACTAAAACTCTGTCTAAAAGAGCTGCAGTCTTTAAAGTCCCTAAACTCTTTTTTCTCAAAGACCATAAAAACAGCAACCAAAATTCAATGTCTCACCTAATTTGAATCTTCATCAACATCATATGGCATTCTTTGAGCAAAATAATGTTTCATGGAAAGAACTGCACGTTGGTATTAGGAAAAGAAAAGCAATTAATCATCCTTTGCATGAAATGTTCTGCAGTCACTGTCATATGCAATTTTATCAACTGTACTGAAGCCAGAGTACATTCTGAATTTTACACTTAAGGGCAGGAAAGGAGAATCTAGATGGTTGTCTGGATTATGATAAGCTGTATTCTGATCTTTTGTGTTCTAGTAAAGGTTTTAAAACTAATATATTAATATAGTCCAATCACTTCTGGCTATCAGTTTCATAGTTTATTGCAGTTTCAAACATGTGGGCTGATAAAGCACTGGAAAATCTGGAAGGGGGTTTTCTGCTGCCATGTAGAGCCAGATTTCCTATCCTTATACCTTAAGTTTATAGACTCAGTTTTCATTAGGAACAACATCTAGAAACTGCAAATAAGTAGGGTAGAAGATTTTCAGACTTCACAGAAAAATTCATATAACTTCAGATAAACTATAAGCTGTGTTAAGTGATATTTTTGTACACCACTGTTTACATATCTTCTGTCTTATGTGTGCTAGGTAAGATTAGGCCTAAATACACTAATACACTAAAAACATTTGAACTAGTAAAAACCACATAGATAACTATAGCTAAAGTACACATTCAGATATCCTGTTAAGATTTATCTTTTTCTACGTAGAAGTAGAAGAACAGTTCATTTCATTAACTCTTATTTCCCTGTTCATAGATACAGATCTATGAACACGAATGGTCATTTTTTAAAAAGATCTATCGATTCATGAACCTAAATGAAACATCAACATCTAAAGTAACTGCATTGTTATAAGTATACTAAGTTCATTAATTAATTCATAGTTAGTAGCATCTAATAGAAAGTGGGTTTAGAATTTACAGAGGAACTATTGATTCTGAGGAACTAAAGGCTTAATTTAAAATATTCATACAAATAAGGAGTCAGTCCTTACTCTCATTCAAGTAACTTACACAAACTTAAAGTACTACAGTGCCTGTCCTAAAGGAGTCTTGAAAACACATTATCCAACCAAGAGAAGAAGGCACAATATCCCTGAAAGAGATCATGGAGCTGAGAGTAACAGGACATATATGTTTGACAGCACCAAAAGGAGATTTTGACCAGAGCTGCAATAAAAGAAGCAGGTAGGAGAGACACCATAACTGCGACAGGTCTACCAGGACTGTAATTACATCAAGGACCTCAAAGTAACCTCATACTGGGGAATATGAGATGTCTCAGAACTTGTAATTACCTAAAGCCTTCTATTTTGTATTGAGCCTTCTAGTTCTAAAGTAAAAATTTCTACCTTCCTGTTTCATGCAGGCAATTGCTTGCATGTGAAATCTTTTTTTTCTCCAGAGATGCGCAATCCATAGGCATGTATTTCACAGACCCAACTTTAACTGAATATCTGATTATTAACTAAAACTCTTTTTGAAATACACTGGGGAGACATGCATATCTAGACTGCATTCACAGTGAGAAGTTTTCCCCCAAATATTGTTGGTCCCTGTTGAAAACTTTGCTGTTGCCTTCCTAGTAGCCACAGTGAAAGCACTGGTGTTTATAGAACACTAAAGACACTTCAGAATATGGGCACTATGGGCACTTGGAAATTCCGAGTTTCACAGTGGCAGAGCAGATCAGGACTTGGAGAAGACCATGGGTTGTTTCTAGTCCATTTGCCACACTTTTTGTCAACAGAAGATGGGGCAGGAGGGCTGAGGATGATGTACATTCAGGTCTCATCCAAACATCGTGCTGCAATGCAGCTGGGCGTGCTCCCAGTCCTATCATCTGGAAATAGCTGGCATCCACGTGCATTACGTGGCTGCCAGAATTCAGCCCTTCTGTTGTCTAAACCTGTTCAGATTATGTCTCTCTCACGTGGTGCTTATGATGCCAGTGGCATCAGGAGTGACGTTATGCTGGTGCTAATTCTAGTGAGCTGCTTCATAACTATTTGAAACTGATAATGGTTAGGAAAAAAAACCCCGAGGAATCTAATAAAGGTATGTGAACAGGAAACATGACAACAGATAAAATTCAGTTTTGACACATGCATAATATTTTCCATTAGAAGGAACAATGCAAAGTACTTACATATAGTGCCTAGTTCTAGTCACTGTAATTACTTGCAGAAAAAATCACAATTGTAATGTAATAAAAAAGTAAAAGTATTGACCTGTTGAATTTTTAAGTACTGACAAGAAAATAGAAGCAAACAACTGTATGTCCTCAGAGAATCATTTAAGTTACTGTGCTATGTTTTTAAAGTTCTAGGTGAATGTATTTGATTTCAAAATCACGATACAGCAACAAGCATGGAAGACACAATTTTACAGGTCCATATCTACACCACAAAATCTGTTTTTAGCTCAAGTATTAGATAATCAATGTCAAAATGTTATTGGTGTAGGGTATAAAAGTAATTGCATAATGAAAGGATAAATCCTGTGGGGAATGGTGTCATCTCCTGCCTGGTCTTCTTACCAAGTAGCCACCATTTCCATTTCATTACAATGATGTCATAAAAGGCTTGTAAAGTGTCTATCGATTAAAAAAAAAAAAAAATAGTGAAAATCTTCTGGGAGATCTGCAGTTTTATTGAGAAATCCAGGTTAAAATGAAGATAGGTATGTCATCACATCCCTGCTGATAATAAGAAACTTCTCAAAGGATTAATATAATGACCTCTCAATCATAAAGAAGTTAAAAAAAAAAACAAAAACAAAAAGCCACAAGAAGGCAGGAAAACAGTAGCATACAATTTTTTTGTCCTGCAGCTACTTCTGACCATGTTTAAAAAAAAAAATCTGCATGTCCTAAGCATGTTCTGCAATACACATTTAATGTTTTAGAAATACGTTTTATCAAATCTTATCTAAACACCTTTTCTGTCTCTGGGCTAGCTTTGAAATCCAGAAATGTTAAAGAACCTTTTTCTCATACAGTGCTTTCAATTTGCTTTTTGTTTTGCATTGTTTTCTAATGGAGAAAAAAAATTGTTAAGTCCACAGTCCACTTGTGAAATCCAAGCTACTATGCTCCCAAACTCCCAGTGATAATACATGGCCTCTGTGGATTGTAGATTAAGACAGATCTTTCATCTAACAAATGCAAGCTTGCCAAACATGCAGTTATGAAAGTTGTAGACTTGCAGAGTTTCTGTGCACTACCATGGACTAACTTTAATTTCCATAATTTTTCTCAAGCTTGATCACACTTCTGGGCTTGTGACTGTTTATGTGTTTTTAAAACTTTATTTTCCTTTAATCTCTTTGATTGGGACCATGCTGAATTATTTCATACTCTTCCATATAGCTAACTAGTTCTCGTTCAAGCAAAAATACGTCCTCTATATATTTACCATGAGCTATTATAGGAGCATAAGATGCCATATCACTTTAATTGCTATTAAAACATAGAGCTTGCTTTTAGTTACCTATCAAGTAGAGTGTACTCTAATAGAGAACAATGACAACAGCAATAATAGCAAAGGTTTATTAACTTACGCACAACTTATCATTCAGTACTGTAGGAGCATCTGTATGTAGTTTTTACCTGCAGCCATATAAATAAAAGCAAAGAATCCTCAGATGGGCCTGGACAACCTAAATATGGCATAAAATATCCCACTTTTTTCAGCAGGGTGTAATACAAGAAAGAGTTTGAGATAAGCAAATTTCCTATTTTAGAGATTTGCATTGTCTTGGATGTATATATAACTTCAGTGCTTCCCTGAAACTTAACAATGAATGAGTCTACGGAACCTAATTCTGGAGCGGAAATCTCACAGGGATACATAGCTTTTGGAAGGTGTATGAGTTGGCTGGTTGCAGTACAGCCATAAAACTGAGAACAGCCTCTCAAGCAGGACTGTTTAGAACTTTTGGTACTAGTCAGAACCGAGTCTGTGAATCAGTAAATGTAAAATAAAATAACATGAATGTATCCAAATGTTTTTGGACTACACAAAAGATTCCTTACAATTTTATATCTCATCTGGGTAAAGTTTCATTTGGTTCCAGTTCTCACCATGTTGGTATATACCTACAGAACTAAATTTCTAACTAAACCTGGAAAAAAAATTTTGAACAAATTCTGACAAACAAATCTTAAGATTAGTAAGAATTTCCTTCCTTCTTAAGTGAATCCAAACATGAATCAACGTTAATCATAACCTAGACTTACCAAAACACTTGTCCACAGTGAACATTAACCAAGTTGCATTTGTGGGTAGATAACACAAGCAGCACACTCATAACTGACACCTTACACTATCATTATCTCCACATAAGAACTTTTAATTTATTTGCAAATGAAACCAAATTAATGAACGCTTATCTTTCCCTTTCAATTTCTATTTAATGCTTTACCATTCACTTCACAGTTTTATGTGTATTCTACATAGTAAAATAGTATCAGCAGATCCCTTCAATAAATCTTTCTAAATACCCTGTAACTATGGACTGTTTCCAGTTTTAAATTCCAATGCATTCTCAGAATGTGCCTGTTATTATATTCAAGTATGGGTTTCTTTAGCAACCACTTCAAAGGTCAGTTCTCAAGCCCATATAAACAAATTAAATTGCAACATTAAAAATAATTAACATAAATTATTTTAATTGTGTGAGCCAACTATTAAAAATCGGAATTGTTATCCTGAGCATATTTTTCAAAAGTTATTATCTGTGATTCATGTTTCTTTATGAAATTTCACTTTATGACACTCATATTTTTTTTTCTATTTGTTGATACAATTCATTATTTTCTTTTAGACAATACTTTGAGTTTAGGTAATGATCAAAAATTTATGGGAATAAAATATCTGGAACATGAGAAGTTGTGTCATGATGGGATTCATTGACTCAGGAATGAAGTTCATAAGAGAATGGGAGCACAGTATTCTTAATAGCTGCTCTACATTTCCAAACTTCAATCTCCCTAGATATTTACTTTGAAATTAACCTGCCTAAAGTTAGAAACACATGAATGGTCCATACGCTGATTCAGATCCCATTTGAAAGATGAAACTCAGGATAATGACTAGTCAGATATTAAATCTTGTCTCACAGGTAGGGATGGTAGAAAAGCTGAAGATTTTACTTCCAAATCTGAAGAAATGTTTCCATTTATTATAAAAATTGAGTTACAAGGAATGAAGTAATGTGTCCAGTAGATCAAAGCCCGACATTTGGATGATTATACAGCACAACACTATCACTGATCAGTCTGCTAATGTTACCCACATAGTTTAACATACAAATATATTGAATAGCTCAGCTTCCAGACAAAAGAAATAAGAGCAGCATAGAAGCAGATAGCATCCCAGAGGGTGGAAAATCATATACAGAAAATCACTCATTAAAGGATGTTAGAATTAACCTCTTCTTTTGCATGCACAGGGAAAAATAATAGAAAATTCCTTGGTCTGTCCTAAGGGTGGAGAAGATGGCCATTTCATGAATCACATGATTGCAAAAATCAGCTCCAACAAGACCCTAATTAACACTGGTGGATTTAAAACATTAACTCAGAACCATTAGCCAACTTTTGTGTCAAGACTGCAATTAATGAAGTATACACTAAGTATCCAACAGAGCAAAGTGATATAAATTTTGCTTAAAAATATCTACTTTCTTTTATTGGGGATATCTTGGACAATTTTCATCTTGAGAAACTTATATTCCTAACCTGGGACAGACTTCTTCTTTATATTGTATGTATTCATGGTGAGGTTAAGACAGTCATGACCAGGTCAGGTGGGATGTAGAGCAGTTTCATGAACTGATATGTTTAAAACAACCTGAATTTTTAATTTCCAAATCTATTCTCAGAATAAGTAGATATGTTCTGTTTTAAAATTCCTTTAATATTTGGTTGACTAATACCAACAACAAAATGAAAACAGAACAATCAGGATAACAAAAGTTCAAGAACCTGAAGGGTAAATACAGGCTTTGTGTTGCCATCATTATCCTCTAGAAAGATATAAGAGGGGAAGTGACTACATGTCATGAACGTGACAGTCTTGCGCGAATGACAAGCAGTAACAAAGAGGGGACAATGATCCAGACCTCATCAGGAGAATTACAGTTAGCCAAACTAACATACTATTCTATCCTTAAGAAATGTGCCAGTGTCCATCCCCAGTGGATGATTAAGGATATATTAGATTAAAGAATATCCTTCTTGAGCAATAGTACTACGAAAAAAAAATATTAAAAAAAGATGGAACATATCTAGGAAATTACTCCTCACCCTCACCCTCTTTGGAATACAGAATTCAGGCCTTCAGTATTTTCTTTTGTGGAAAATGAGTTTTATCATTTGCTGACATAGACTCTATCGGGTCCATATGAAACTACTTTGCCAATAATAGATTGCAGGTTGTTGCCAATATTCGAATAGAAAAGTTCTGGTGTGCTATGTACTCTTCAGTAATACTGAGTGAAAAATAGAACACTTCTTAGATATATTAGTTCCTAAGTCTCTAGTAGTTAATGAATCCCTTCCTACAAGGAGTAGATGATTGATTGTGAGCTTGGCAAGTTTATGAGATGCATTTGAAAGACTTACAATGAGGATTTCAGTACAAGCACTAGGATTAGACACAGGTTAGACACCTGACACTTTCAAGAYGTGTGTATATAGCTGCACGTCATCTTGAATTAGCCTATTCTCCTGGCATCTGCAGCTAATTCTAGTGTTCTTGGCTTGTTTGAGAAATATCACCACTGATGTTGTGGTTGAGAAGATAGATTCTTTCAGTGTCCCAATTGGGATAGATATATTGGGATCAAGTCTCCACAGAGAAGACATACTATAAGACACACAGATTTCAAACACATTCTTTTTGTCTCAGATAAAGCAAATAGTCACAGATGCATTTACCTCACTCTGGTGGCAGCTGATCTTAGGTCACTTGTGAAGAACTAGAGAGGAGCTGTTTTTTAGCAGGCAGGTTCCTGCCAGCAGGGTAGTGATCATACTTCTAGTTAAGTGCCTGCCATGCTGAGGGAACTATTGTATATAGTTCATATATATCCTTGCAATTGTCACTGAGATAATAGAAAAATGCAATGTAAAGCTACCTAAATCTTCTTTCAAGACCTACATCTGATTCAGGCAGACATTGATTCCCTCGTTCATCAAAAGTGGTGATAAAGCTGCCATATCACCATCCATAGGTATCTGTCAGCTGGCTTCTTCTGTAACTTGGCTGAAAAACTTTAGGATAGAATGCTAGCCCTGCATCTCAGGAGATGTAAAACCCTTGAGAAGATTGTTGACAGGTGCAGCATGGAAGAAAATTGCCATAACTTTTTATCTGAAACACATCTTTATTAAGACTCTTTCAAGGTTCCCCTTTTTCTTAAGAATAAAGAAATTGGAGAGAATAAAGAAACATCTTGCCTTGAAGTCTAATAAAATCTCTTCTATTGAACCTAAAATAAAAACATTCATACCTTTAAAAGCCTTTCATGAAAACAAAGATGATGGTAGATGTTGTGAGATAAAAACTATATCTGGCTTGCTACCATACATAACTTTGGCTATTCCATCTAAGTGATGATTGAAATGTACTCATCTCTTTTGACCCCTATTCCATTTTCTCAGTAAAGCCTCTTAAGCTCTACTTTGCTCAAGAAAAGGCATTATAAGCTTCAATTCAATGAAGGTCTGAAGGACTGGCCCACTGCTGGATAGGCAGAGCTTAAAACATGCAGAACACAACAGTAAGATTCGTGCTGAAAGGGGGCTTTTAACTAAAAGCATTCATTTCATGTTCAGTTGTGACCAACATACCAAAAAGAAGTTGTGATTTCCTTTTTTGATTTAATGCATTAAGGCTAAGCTTGAATGAACATTCTTAGTGTGTGCAAGGTAATTAACACTGCAATGCCAAATACACAAATTATGAACTGATGTTTGCATTACTATACTGATAAATGGATCCAGTTTTAGAAGATCTTAACACCAGCTCTCAGACCAAGATAAAACTTCAGTTTTCTTGAAATCAAAATAATCTTAATGTGACTTTTTTGGAAGCTTTTACTTTTCAAGAAAAATTGCAGGAACTGACCCTGAAACTACATTGCAATAAATCCTGGAAGAAACACAACAGATTTTTATATACTCCAAAGAAGCACAGCTACTAGACATTTGACAATATTCCCACTGACTATTTTAATAGAACCACCCATTCCATACATAAGATTTGTTTTCTAAAATGAAAACAATCCTCCCTGTGCTAACAATAGCTGTCTAAAAGTCTGTTTTTCAATTTGTCATTTGATAAGATGCAGTTGTACATTTTCACTTGAACAATTTACAGACCTTTAGAGGTTAAGCCAAATATTCTATTTTAGTTAAATACCAAGTAATGTAATGCTAAATTCATCAGATTAGTATGATATCCAGCAGAGTCTTTTTGTCCGGATCTTCATCATCTTTCATTGCAATGATATAGATTCTCAGGATCTTCATAAATTCAGGTAAAACTGGGCAAGTCACATAAAGGGGCTGATGGAAAGAAAATCCTGCTCTGTATTACTCAGTTGTGTCTGTCTTAAAAGGGCTAACTAGTTGCAACGTTGAACACATGCAGGAATCTCTTTCTTGAATAGAAAAAAATTATGTGTAATGATATTCTGAAATGTTTTGTGAAATAGAGCCTGTTCGGACACATCAGATCGGGTTCACTCCAGGAATGCTTAGTCTTCCAGAYACCATTCACTGCACTACAATTCTTGATTCTCTTGAAACCAATAAATGCTTGTGTTTTTATATTAGTAAAGTTGTAGTGTGGTAAATTATGTCTTTAAAAACTGTTGGCTTTTACCTTAAAGGTTATGCTCACCTATTTGCTTGATATCTTTTACATCAATAGTTCACACAGTCAGCACAGGATAGCTGAAATCCCAATAAACAAGGGTGGTGACCTTTCGTTACTTGTAAACATAAGGCAAACTTTATCAAATATTCAACAAATTCTCTTTCAGTAGCACCTGTGCTCTAAGCCCATGAGGAAATTTGAGAGCAAACAGATGGATGAGGTGCTCGTATCAAAATATAGTCCCAAGAAAGAGATCAGTGCAGAAATGCCAACTGAGATTTTATTTACTGTTCAGTCAGTGAGGAGCACAGAGAATAGGAAATGGAAAATTCATATGTGATGGGAATTATACATGAAAGCATCCACTAAAACTCAATTCTACTTCTGTGTATGCTTATAACAAAGTGAGGTATCAGCAACCTCAGCTATTTTAAGATACTCTTCCTATCAAAGATAGCTTCTACATTGGCTTCATCATCAGATCTCCTCTTTGAAAAGGTGTCCTTTCTAACTACACAATATAGAATTGATACAGCTACATTTGAAACAATTAGCATTTTTATTCTCCTTTGGCCTCCTGCAATTCTAAACAATTTTAAATTCAGAGAAATAAGAAATTTCCTCTAAGGTTCCTTTCAAAGTTCCTGAATTTCACTGGGGACCTTCTGAACTAAAATGGGTATGGTTGTTTTGGGGTAGAACATCTTTATTTCTTTATCAAGATCAGAATTGAGAAAAAGAACATTTTAAAATACATCGTTCTACTGGAAAACCTCCTCTGCCTTTGCTCTTCAAGTCTCGCTCTAGATATACAACTCTTACGTGGTAGATATCTCACGATTATTTCAGATAGTTGCAGAACACTGTGAATATAGGAGCCACTGGTGCTAAAAACAGCTTCAACAAATTTGATATCAATCAGAGTTTGTGCATAAAAATATTAACATTCAGGCTTTGCCCTCAGACTTTAACTACATAACAATAAAGATGTACCTTGTGTTAAGGAAAAAACAAACAAAAACGCCCCTTGTATGCTAATCAATGTCTTCAAAAAACAAGACCAGACAGAAAAGGTTTTATAAGAAGCCTCATTCAAGAAAAAACGAGTTTGCCAAAATAAATTTCAAAACACTAAAATAACAGCTTCAATGTGGTTTCATTTTCTTATATCGATTACAGTAAAATTTCATTTTATCCTGAAGCATTATGGGCAAATGAATTTTTAGCATTTTAAGGTCAAGAGACTACATTTGTTCCTGACCTAATTTCAGTGATTATGATGAAACTTTCAACAGGAACCCATTTTTACATGGGTAATTTTTGGGTTTGCATTTCTTTATATACTCCTTAGAAAATATTTTGATGAACTAGGATGCTTCTCCAATCTGAACATAAATGAGAGATTACAGTCTTTTGGGAAAGAGCCATTATAATTTATATAGTGCATATAAATAAATACTTTCTTAAAGCAGGATCAAGAAGATCATGAAATGTTCTGTCTACTTTGATCACTTAATGTGATGAAGGGCCTCTCTGAATCGGCAATTCTTAATTAACAGATCATTACTGAAGATATTTTCTACTTTAAGAATCCTCACTAAAGACAGTGGAAACACCTGAGATAATTTCAGTACTTGTCCTGTAAATTAATACTTGTGAGGAAAAAAAAAAAAAAGAAAGGAAAAGAAAATAATAATAAATAAAACTGATTTCCTACAACTCAAACTTTTAGTGATTAGCAGAGATGCAATCAAGAAGGCAGAAGAGAAGATTAAAGTCAGTACAGAACTTACATTCTTGAGCTGCTTCACTTAAATATGGTTAAAAGTTTATAATTTCTGCACTTTTTAAATTGTTTCTAAAGCCCTAAACCATGAAAAAGAAGGGAAAAATATAAACACACAGATACATTGAATTTCCCGAAGATCAAACATAAAGGTGGTGTCATTGCAGCTGCAGTACAGATGTTTTTTCCTACACTATATCACTGAATACTAAACAGATATTCAAAATGTTTGAAAGCATAATAAACAAACAACTGAGTCTAAAAGCCCTCTGCATTTATCAAATAGACGCATTCAAAATAACTAGATGCCTACCAGATTTTAAAAGATGAAAAAACAATAAAGCTATACTCAGAAAAACACTGAAAATAATTATTTTGAAATTACACATAATTACATATTTACATTCTTACTATGATTAATAAAAAAGGCGAGACTGATGGAAACCACTGCTGGGTGGGGAATGCAAAGAACACACACTTTTGTGTACTAGTAAAAGGATTTCCTAGGCTGTGCAGAACAAAATGAAACTCAATCAGTTACAGACATTTAGCTTGGTACGATACTGTGACAAAAAGGCAGCACATGGAGGCACTGGAGGGTGCAATGGGATGCCACATGTTCTTTTGACTTCTCATAACCCTTTAAAGCTTTTAAAGTACAATGACATCAAGTGATAAGCATTGACTTCTAACAAAAACCTGATCCAAAGCACTCAGCTCACTGTGGCTGTCAGAAACAATGGACTATAGAACCACAATTTACTCAAAATTTCTCATTCAAACTCTACACATATGATGTGACAGAAAGTCAGCAAATAAATGTGGTTCCATGCTTCTGGCATGCAAGCATCTATAACGTTACACATGGTAGCTCAGGCATCACCATTAGTTATCTTACAATGCTTTTCAACATTTCAAATTTAACTCTTTCTTGACCTTCACTTTTTCAGTGTTCAGAAGAAATTGAATCATATGTATATGTATATACGTATACCAAATGTAAATTATTTCTCTCAAAGTAAAAAATTGCACTCTCTCTTAATAAATTAATCAATTGTTAGTTAAATAGTTTTGGTTTTCCTTAAGACCGCCTCAGTATAATTTCCTCAGGTAATACTTGTAATTACTACACTTTTGTACAGTCTTCTGATAAATTCTTCCTTCTTTTATCAGAGGAAGGATATATCTTATGCACATGAATTATCTCAAAGTATTTAGTCTTTTAGCCACTGACATAGGGAAGCTTTAATTTCTTTTGGGATTCTGTCTCTCACAAGGAGTTACAAATCCACAGCAAGTTGAACGGGGATAATTTCTTTCAGGGGAATTAATGATCATTCACTTCTTGAACAGTGCTGGCACTTTGCTGGTGCTTTGATAGAAGTCAGATTGTTTTTTACTGCTCCTTTTTCTTAAAGTCTTTGCACAAATAATAGCCTTTCACTTGCAGCCAGTGTTTGGGGCATAGGAAAATCTGAAGATTATGATCACATCCTTGTTCCTTATTTTGTAAACAAGTGCTAGAAAATTCACAGCTTTGCTGTCTTAAAAATACAGCTTTGTGACCATAGAGCAGGGGGGAACATTTTTCCATGCAGATAAATTTACAAGAAAAGAAGAATGTGAAATTTGTCAGATAAACTTGTAAATCATTTTCCATTCTGAAAAATGGTTATTTTGAGCCATATTGATAAAATACAAAGAAACTAAGAACAAGAAGCCAGCTTAAGGGGAATTGAAAAAGTCCTGAAGAAAAGGGAGCTTGCAGCCATGCTGTCTCGGAGCAGATCAGGAATCAAATATTGACAAAGAGAAACTCTTTAATGCCTCTTACCCCCAGCACAAAGGCAGATGTAACCTACTTCAACCCTATACTAAACAGAATTTATTCCCTCTCTGTTCTGCCGTGGTTACTTTCAGTTGCCCCGAACAAGGCTAAACCAGGTTCACACACACTCTACTCATCTGCACAAGATGATTACCTGACACCAGAGGGACTCCTGGACTGCTAAAGACTACGAATGAAGCATCCTGCACAGCAAAGTTAAAAGGCCCTAACCAACACTGACTTTCCTGTACAGGCAGAAAATGGACTTCAAACGTACTCAAGGTCAGGGGTGATGTTGAAGAGTTCTTTCTGTCTGAAATATCTTCCCCAAAGCAGGGCTTTGGCAGATCTCAGGTGTGCTCATGATATATATTCCATCTGATAATTGCCCTTTTGCTTCTATTACTTCACACTGTATAATACCTAAGAAATGTGCTCTAGGAAAAAAATACAATAAAAAGATAAATAATTTTGCAGTTGTTTTTCTTCCAATCCCTAAAGTATTTTAAATTATCACGACCTTTACATTCTATCTACATATTTCCTTTTCACATTCCTGTTCAAACAATACTTTTCTTGAACATGGAACACCTTTATATCCTGTTAACAACTAGGAACAGGGGAAAATGAGCTTCACAGCATGACATAATAACTAAAATCACTCACTTCAGGTATGTGGTATACAGTCCTTTTGAAATACAGAGGAAAATACTAGAAGTTCTCCCCAGACTTTCTGCAAGTGCAATAAGGCTCTATAAACACCAATTGTCATTTTGCAAATACTGGCATGGCTTTAATGACCAATAAAGAGTGTCACAGAAAAACCTGGAACTTGGATCTACAGGGTTAAATTACAAAGTATTATTTTTTCAGAGAAATGTGGTAGAGGGTAATTTAATAATAAATAATAATTTAATTTAATAATAAAAGTTTTTTGTGATTTCAACAGTCCTCGAATGCATAGAAAGTTTAAAGCAGAATTTTCACTGTTTACTGCAACACTCGACCTTTTTTGTCTTGCTTGTCTACTTGTGTATAACTGCAACGTATGTAGTTTTCTATTTTCTCTTGTATTTTTGTTATGATTGCATTATAATTCACATAACTACCTGCACATATAAGCTGTGGCCTGATTTGACACTCCAGTTGTTCAGATCATGAAATTTATTCTCAAGGAGCAGCACAAATCCTGTTTTGTGTGCATGCTTTTGGGTTTTTTTTCCCCATAGAAGACATGGGGGAAAGAATCGTAACCTCACCTTAATACAATGCCAGGGTACAGCCAGGGTATACTCCTTGACCTGTGAATTGGAAAGTAGTCCATGGCTCCATCATTTACTGTGACTGAAAGAATTTTTCAGGACTTTATACCATCTGTTTTCAAAGAATGTGAAAAGGCTACAACAATGACATTATCGCCTTGTGTAAAAGCTCAAACTCAAGTCTTTTAGAATACCAGCGATGAATACATTTGCAGTTGCCATTGTTTCTCATAAAAAGCACTAGTAAACGGAAGTCCTAGTTGTTTTGAAATAGCTTGTCTTGAACTCTACATTCATGCACTTTTATAGCCTGTCATGTTTGCATGTATTGCTAGGAAAGAAAAGGAAGGGAAATTCAATGCCCAGAAGTTATTTTCCTTATGCAATTGTGAAACAAGAAGATTTATAGGATAAACATGAAGTCCAGCATTTACAATGATATAGGAATAAGTTAGCAATTAGAATATTCTGTTCCCTTTCAATTTTGATCACAACTAATTAAAATTCAATATAATGACATTTCTTGTGAATTCCTTCTAAGAGACAGTTTTCCGGTTAAATATAGGACTGGATTTCCTAAAATTTAAGTAGTAGTCAGACAAAATTCATATGATGTCACGGCACATCAGTTTCAAAGTAAAATGAAGGTAAGGAAATTTTCCTGTTCAAAAACAATACTGTGAACCTACAACCTTGTTTGAAAGGTAATGGTAAAGAATATAATGCCCTACAAGTGTTTACAACAAATTATTAAAAATATAATCAACTATTTTTCTTTCCAGTGGAGGTGACTTTATAAATGTGCACATAAGAAGCCCTGTATTCCCAGGAATTTTAGCAAGTTAAATTGTGGCTTGTTTCTACAAGTGGAAAAGGTCATTTAAACAACTCCAGCTAAAATGTTAGTGCAAATGTCTGTACTCCCTAATTATTGTGCAAACTCTGGCAAATATTTTTTTTTGTAGTTCTTTAGAGAGAAAGACTTGGCTTTATTTTTATACACAAGGAACAAAGCTCAACCCAACAAAATTTACAAAAGATAAGCTTGATACTCTTATTACCTTGAACTAATTTGACACTTACTTAAGGCTTTTTTAATAGGTCAATACAAACAGTATTTTTAACTTTTTTTTTAATTATTGGTTTTATTTTTTATTTGTGGGTTTCTTTACAGTTATTTTGGCTGACAATAAAAGATCATTGCATTCTACCTGGACTCTATCTATTTGTAACACCCTCCCCCCACCAAACACAAACAGAGATAGAAAAAGCTTTGTTCTTCATTTAGCAGTAGTCACACAAATATAAGACCATACACTTGGGGTGAATTTCACAAATGCCTCTAAACAGACCTTTTTCAACACATTTGCTGCTCCAAAAAATCAAGCTTTCTATTTTAAGAGGAGAGGGACTCAGTACATTCTCTTCCTTAACATACTTTACAGATCTTTCCTTTGCCTCTCGTATTACCTTTGCTTTCTAGACAAGAGTATGAATGACTCAGTGAGGGAGTATAATAATTAGGACATGGTATAAAAGGGCAAGCAGGATCTCAGGGCACTCCACTTGTGCTTTCAGTCACTGCAGCTACTGACTGTTTCTCTTTGGGCACCAGATTAATCCATCTGTACAATTAACTTTATGTCACCCTCTATTATTTATTTTTGCCTCCTCTATTCACCTATTTTGACTTGCCTGTGCCTTGCTTTTCAGGTGCCCAGCTGTACTCAACACCCTTCTGTGTTAGTTATCTTCCTCCTCCTGACATCTTTTGCTTACATTAAATTTTTCTGTCTTTGAATTTCCATTTGAAAAATGTATGCATATAGTACAAACGAAGGATCTGGAAATAGGATGCAAGCTATATTTTTACAGGGAGACTTAAAAAATTAGAAGTGTTATAAAAGAAGATATAGTCAAACCATGTATTTGCAAGGCAGTATCGTTGCATATTTCATTCTCCTATCCACCCTGCATGAACTTACACCATTGGAAAAAAAATCAGACTGTCAGCTGTCCCTTTTTCACCTGAGAAGAGTCAATCTAGGACTTTATAGATGCAAAAAATAAAAAAAGTAGGATTTCTGACTTGAAGATCATACAGTGAGAAATAAAAAGTACAAAAAAAAAAGCAGGATGGGGGAAAAGAGCAGGCAAAACAAGCATTAAACACATAAGGAAAATATGAGACATATTTTAGTGGCAGCTGAATAGTACTGATAGTACTTGGAAACGAGAACAAATGGGGCAGTAAATAAGCCCAAGCTGGAAGTCTGCATTAGAAAGAGAGAGATGGAAGTGGATTTTGCAGGAAGAGATTGATGGTATTCTAAGTGTTTTATGAGTATGGACTATGAAGTTTAAAGGGGATTTTCTACAATAACATAACTCCCAACTGGGCCAATTTTCTAAATTCATTCACATTCCTGTCAGTTTGACTCTGTTGATCTCGACGAGAACTTTTTTTCATTAAAGCATCCCCCACTTTACTGTCCCCTCAACACAAACCATGACCACTAAAAAAAAGGCTATGAATATTTCAAAGAAGTAAATGGCATGGATGGATTAATATTTTAATTCAAGTTATGCTTGGCTTTTATCGAGTTGTAACTTTGAACATAATAAATTCTGTTTAGAGAACCAAAGGCTTTCATATTCTATATTTTGCCTCCTTTTACATTATTTTTTTTCCTAAACACTAGAGTGTTTATGGACATAGCCAATGGCATGTCAAAAGCAGAGAATGAAACTCAGCTTGTACCCAGCTTACTCCTCTGATAGATTTTCAATCTAAACCAAAGAAGAATTCCTTTTTCCTTTGCCTACTGTAAACATTTGTGCCAAAACTTTTTTTACTTCAAATGACAGATTCAGAGCTTTGTACAGTATTTACCTACAAAAAAAAGTGAAGAAATATTTTTTGAGGCTGGCTGTAGGTGACAGCTGAATTACAGCAGTCTGGCCAGTGTATGCTACTGGGAGTGTTCACAAGACTAGAATTCAACAGGACTGAGTGATTCACTCACCTCCTTTTGTGATATGATCATATTTATTTTCGGGAATTCATTGATAATAAAGTGCAGGCATGTCATCATATAAAACAAAAACAAATCGATTAGGCTACCTGCCAACAAGACTTTGCACTTCAAATCAATTTGGACACACAGCTAAAATTTCCTAAGCTTAAGAAAGGCAATATTGAACTATAGAAGCATGAATTTTGCATTTCTATCACAAAAAGTTAATATTTCTGATAATATCCCTCAGAGAATTTCTTAATACTTTTTTTACAACTTAGCAGCTCTTTCAGTTTTTATTGTGTTTACTTCATTACATCATTTGGGTTCAGTTCATTCAGTTCCTTCATTGGCAACCTGGACTGCATTAGACAAAGCACTGCCAGCATGTCACAGGAGGTGATCCTTTCCCTGTACTCAGCACTGGTGAGACACACCTGGAGTGCTGGGCCCAGTGCTGGGCTCCTCCTCAGTGTGAGACATGGATATACTGGAGTCCAAGAGAAGGCTATGAGAATAATTGAGATTGGAGCATCTCTCCTCTTAGGAAAGGGTGAGAGACGTGGGACTGTTCAGCCTGGAGAAAGTTTTGTTCTGTTTTAAAAATCACATTGTGCTTGCATTATGAAATACTTACTGTCTCATGCTAATGAGAACTATGGTGAAAATGAGGCCTTGATGGATATAACTAGAAAAGTAGAGCAAAGCAAAATAGTTCAGCTAACAATAAACTGTTTCAAACTCTTGGCCTATCTTTGAAGCTGAGACAATAATGAGCTTATAACAAAACAGCAACATTCTTGCAGTATTCAGGGTTACCATTGCGGTATATTGAGGAATTACCATTGAGGAATACCCTAAAGATGCTAAACTAAATATTGCATCTCTATCAGTAATTGATGGTCCAAAGATTTTCCTTTCAAAGATCACAGAATCACAGAATGTGTGAGGTTGGAAGGGACCTCTGGAGGTCATCTGGTCCAATCCCCCTGCTCAAGCAGGGCAACCTCAAGTGAGCTGCAAAGGACCATGTCCAGATGGTTTTTCAATATCTCCAGGAATGGCAACTCCACAACCTCCCTGGTCAACCTCATGCTCCCTCTGGAAACACACTAACAAACACAGCAAATTCCAAAACCTAATTTTTCTCTCCCACATTAAATACTTTTTTCACTTTCTTTACAATGCAGTATTCTATAAAACCTGGATATTTTTCCGTCTTTCAACAGAAATTCTTACTTCATGTAGAGGTAAATATGAGATAAATGTGAAGCAGCACAGACCTCAGTAGGGCTGCAGAGAATTTTCAGCAATGAAATTTCTGATTTTACTTTCGAGACCAAGTATTATACTATTACTACATTGTATTTCATCTCTTCCTCAGCCATTTTTAACTGTGAAGTCTATGCTAGAGATCCTACTTTTGTGGTTTCTTGAAATATATCTCCAAGCTAATTTGATACATAAACCCTCCTGTATTAAAGAATATATGGCACTGACTTCTTGTTTGCAACAGTGAATACTACTAGATATTCCTGCAGCAAAAAAAGTATTTTTAGAAAAAAGAAAAAAAAAAAAAAGGGATAACCTATTTTATCTTACAATGGCAGATTTCCAAACAGTCATATATGCCTGTACACACTTAGAAACCTAAATTATAATTGATTCATGAATCCTTTGTCTTTTTATACTTCTTAGCATAGCAACAGAAACATGTACGATATCCTGGGTTCACTAATTTTGACTGTTCTCTTCCACAAAGTATAAAAACTTCCATTTAAGACAGCACTGTGGTTTGGCAGTCTGAGAAACTGAATGCTCAGACTTGCTACATCTACAAATTAGCACAGCAAGGTGGGTCACATTTGCATATGGTTTCTTCTGTCCTGTTTTTGTTTTGCTCAGGCCTCTCAAGTCATCAGACTCACAGAATAAGATGCCTTGCATATATGGGCCCACAGCAGACGCATCCGCACATTGCCACACACAGCAATATGTCCCAATTGTGCCAAACTGTATGACAGAAGAGAGTTTATGGCACTTGAGGCTGTCAGGGAACATGCTACCACAAGACATATTCCCCAGCTTCAGTGCATTGTTGCTGCCATCTTTCTTCTCTGGTGCAGTCCTCTGGTGAAAATCACAGGTAGATCCCATGCTGGGAGAAAATTTATGCATCTAACAGCTGACCGTAGAAATCATGAACACTTTAGGATCCTCTTTCTGTTTTGTTATTATTTTAAGTAGAAGCAGTACTTTCTTCCATTAGACTTTATTCAAGCATATTGCAAATTCCACGTGTCATCCTTCTAAATACAAACTTGCAATATAGTTACTAATATCTGCTATTTGTGTGGAATACCTTGCCACTGGACTGTTCACAGAGTACAGTGCTGACTACCACTTCCATTAGAGCTCTTCATCCTGAACTGTCGTACAAAGGTCAGACTATAAAAAATATAGTTATGTTCGCACAGCTCCCTGGTCTGCTATAGATCTTCCTGCACTTATCAGGTATTTACTTTGCTACTGTACACTGAAAGGTCTTTTAGAATTAGTATTGCACTTTGAGGTAGCTACTCGGCCACTTCAGCTTATGGTGAATTGGGCACGGTCTCAGGTAGTCATGATCAATCTCCTGCTAGCCCTGTCTTCTCTCCCCATCAAGAGCCCAACACAAAGGACCCTCCTACATCCTTCAATGTGGAATCACTACATGAGTATTGCTTAGATGCCAAAGAAGGAGAGTAGAAGGCTTGGCTTGAATATCAATTGGTCACAGCTGTTATCTACGCATTTCAACAATCTTAATTAATAAAAAGAATACTGTTTGCTATTTGTTTACAAATATTTCTCATCATATTTAAAGGAAACACAGGGTACATTAGTTTTTCCCACAGTCATTTGAAAGCAATGAGCAATAACAGCACATGAAAGGGCTCTGACAGTGAAAACAAATTTGAGAAGCATAAGGTATAACACCAGGTTACCAGGTTTATCTTAAATAACTAGTTAAACTTTGTTTAAAATTAAATACAAAATGTATAGAACATTTCACCTTCACTTGCACTTTGATAATTTAGAATAAATAAAAGACTACTCTCATACACATTTCAGATGTAGCACATGCAAATATCAGTTAAAATAGGAAAACCCTGTATTTTCATCTGACTTACAAGTATTTCTCTCATAATCATCAGGAACCTTTCCTGCATAGTCTGAATTTAAATGATAGACAAGTCTTTAATGTACATGAGACGTACATTAAAGTATACTATGAAAGAGAAAATCATTAAAATCCCCAGGAAAGGGTCTGAGGGTGGCAGTCAATGACAAATCTACATTGCTACACTTGAAAAACAGCAAATCTCATTCCTGTCTGTTTTAAAAACAGAATTGTGCATGACACACAGCAGCCAGTAATTTTCCACTATGCAGCATTCATGAGGCTTCCCCACAGAAGTGCACACAGTTACCTGTGACACTAAGAAAGAAGCACATCATTTGTGAAAGAAATATAGATGTCCACAAATGATAATTTCTTCAGTACTTCTTTCATATCACAAATTTGAAGCAGAACTATATACCTACATTTCAACTTTTTTTAAGAGAACTACATATTTATTGGGAAGAAAAAAAAAAATAGGAACTTACCAGAAACAAAATATCATAAATGGTAACACAAAAAATAACTTTAGCTCAAAGAAGCAATAAACTTTGACTCACAAATATAAATTCTATTTTGTAGTACTCAATTTTACCTGCATATTTTCTAGAAGAATACATTATCCTTGTGCAGTTCAACTTCAAATGAATGAAAACCAAAAATTTAGAGAGCAAACAAGCATTTGTGTAGGGTTTTACAAAAATAGCAAATCAACTGTTTTGCCTGGGAAACTCACTATGAACCCTCAGAGTAAAAACTAAAACCCTACTGCCACAGGACTATGCTACAGGACTTGCTGCAGAATTCTCTGTAAATGAACTATACCCAAGATATTATGAATACTTGCCCATCTATAGTCCCAAAAGGATTGCAATTCAGGACATATGGAGAAATAAGTTATGCTGTTGGTGCCAAATAGCATTTTCAGTGCTTTTCAAACCACTCTTTCTTCATGCACGTTGTCTTATCTTTGGATCAGTTGAATAGAAAATTGCTGGAGAAAACACTTCCACAATTAATCTCTTGCTTTTTTGGGCATGGTTGTATGCCATGAAAACACTCACTGAACATAATTAGCTTCTTTATACTACTAATCCAAAACTTTCTGTATGAAAATACTGACTTGCCAGATGGAAAGAAATGGCATGCTATCTCACCAACTGGGAAATCTGAGTTCAGGTTCACAGGCCACGGAACAACAATGATGAAAGGATATAGGGAGCCCCCAAGGGTAGGGAGGGAAGACTGCTAGATAGATGGCTTTTCCTAAACAAGACATAATTCTTGCCTCTCTCACAGTAAGAGTTTTAACATAACTAAGGCAGTTGGGTAGGAGACAAAAGCAAAGGCATCCAGTAAAAGAAATCAGTTTAACTGCACTCAGCTCACAGAGGTAGTCATTAGAAGACTATCACATGTTGCTTATTCTTGGGGGTTTTTCCTTTTCTCCATCCTTGCTTCCCTCCCTTCTCTTCCCCCATTCTCTGCCCAGTTAGCCTCTCTTGTGTGGTGCTACCACGGACAACGAAGAGAATGTCTGCATGAATGTTTACATGTCTAGATGTACAGAAAACAAAATACAACACAAAAAAAATTGAAATATGCGAAATTTCTGCTAAACTAGCAGAGGTCCACAAAAGATAATAGATTGCACTGCATATTTGTTTATTAACAATTTTGTGCTAGGGTTTTTAAGCAAAAATTTTAAACAATGGCTCTGTGAGCCATTTTATTGTGCATCCTTGTAGCTGAGGTTCTGTGCAGTGTTTAAGGGGAGGCAGCTTTAGCTGAGGCAGGTGAGGAAAGAAAACTATAACTGAAAATCAATATATTTGTCCTGCAAACTAAAATTCCTGGCCTAAGCAGGACACTGAGCTTAAGATGTCTTTACTGCATTCTGCAGCCAGAAATTAGAAAATCTAAATCAGGAGGGCTGAGTCAGATTACAACTTTCTCTGAAAATCCTTCTACCAATGTCATGATTCTGTAAGCTGCACATAACCTTTTAAGGCAGGTAGGAATAAAACTGCTTCTTTAAGAAAGGTAAAAAAGCTCCATGAGGGAACAGAGAAGCCAGCTGCTTCCAAAGGGCAAGTGAGCTGGAAGCTGAGGAAGGCAGCAACTGGCTGGGGGGTCCTGGAGAGGGTGCTCTGGGCCAGAAAGTGCACTGAGGGAGCTGGCAAACCCAGAAGTATAAAAACCAGCATAAGACCTATATAGTCTCTTCATTTAAACATAATTTTAATCACAGATGGGAGCCAGTTAATATATTGTTCCAAGTCACTGCAAGTCCTTTAAAACAACTAAAAAAAGAGATCTCAAAGGGTTTCCTTTTATCGATATGATCTAAAAACCTCAGTTCAGAAAAACGTGCAGTGCAATGAGCTGCAAAAGTTCTGAACAGAAAGTCAGCATGGCTCCTGGCCCAGGCTTAATTGTAGTGATCTCTAAGTGCTGATGAAGTCCATGTTTGCACCCCAGTCTGCACAGAGGCACCTTTGCATCCAGGCCTGGGGGTGCACGGCACACCACTAGAATGGTGGGGCACCTATCATAAGCCTGGGCCAAACTATGGCCTTGCTATGTCTGTCTGTGAAGGGTTTATTACATCCATGGTCTTATAATCAGAAGACCAATAGCAACAACGCTACTAATAAAAATACTGATAAGGCCAATCTTCATTTTACCTATCACAAAACTCCAAAAACCGTGCTAGAGCATAAAGTTTTGCTAATGAACAGGAGTATTTAATCTGTTTTCCACACAGTAATACCATTTAACTCACTTCCACATATAATCCTTTATCTTTTCCTACTATTTTGTATTCTATCACTGAAAATGGTTTTTCTCCAGAAAACCTGTGGTGAAGAAGAATGTGAATTTCACAGTAGCAGCAGCAAGTAAATTAAAACATGGAAAGTTTTATGAATTAAATATGAGACTGGCTAATGCAATCAGTTCTGTACTATTTACATTATTTATTTTATTAAATTAATTTGACTGTAGCTCAGTTTCCAGCGTGGTAAGGTTTTCATATCCAAGACAAAGTAGGACACTGTAAGAGAAATGGAAGAGAAGCTGATGGCTTTGGAGCTGAGCAGAGAGCATTAGAGATCTGGCAAGGGGGACTGCTTGGGGTTTGGGGACACACACATTTTGGAAATTTTGGTACTTTGATAAGCAGGATGATAGCTTAAAGTGTTGACATTTAATGTTAGCATTGGGCTACAAAACTAAAACATAAAAGACGAGGAGAAGCTATTCACACTTTCTCATGTCACGATTTAAGTCTTTCTGTGAACTAAGACATCACTGCAATGGTCATATAGCATTTCCATTTTGAAATCTCCTTTTGATGTATTATCCCCAAGGGATACCGTAACAGATGGCTATTCAACAAACATGTAGTCCTCCAACCTATACGCCTTTATTCCCAGCTACACTTCAGAAACCAGTACGGGAATGTGTAAAAAAATGCTGTTAGTCCTACACCAGCAAGGATTGTAAAATTCTCCTCCTGGATAAAAATCCCCTTTTCAATATTTTTAAAGCATTCTACTCAGTATATACTCGTTGGTTTTTCAAGATTATCTTGCAGGGGATATTTTTTGGTTCTTTTGAGATTGTCTGCCTATAAAAAAGCTGCTGATGACTATCCAGCCAATCATCCATCTATCCTTCTTCCCCAAACATAAACTTTTCAAAATGTATTATATAGAAAACATTAAAGTCACATTTCCTGTTAAATAATTGTTGCTAATATGTTGTTCATATTTCTCGTGAGGAGTAACGGGACTATCACAGCATTTCTCTTTCCAAACAGAGAGGTCAGCTTCTTTAAGAAATTTTAAAGAAATTGTAATCAGAATAAAAGGTTTTCCAACTGGAGCCAGACTGTCACAGAAATATTTGAGAAAATGTCCTCTGTGGGGAATAGAAGCTAAAGAATAGATGACCACAAGTTAGTATATTTTTAATATGTAATACATATGAATGGACTAATTTCTAAAGAACAAGGATGGCCAAAGTAGTCAGAGTATTTGGACACTCCTCAGAGGAATGTATCAATGATGTTAAGTTTTCTGGAACTATGGATAGTTAGTTATGAAGATTTGGATAAATTTATCCCTATATACAGAGGTATCCCTATACTTCTTTTAGGATTGATTAAACAGAAAGATTCTTGAAGGGCACAATTATTTTCTTTATTTTTTATTTTCTTTATTTTCTTTATTTTCACAGCACAGTACAGCAATTACATAAATGTACGTTGCTCAATCTCACAGAACCGAAAGTGGGTGGTTAAAGAGATAGCTGTAAGGTGTTTGTAAAGCATCACACTAAAACTGCTTCAGATTTTCTTGAAAACATGACTTGAAAGCTGTCTAAAAAATCACAGACAAACTGTTTCATTAGATGGCAGCACATCCCAGTAGGGGAAGTTGCTAAAGGAGCCAGCGAGGTTTCTGTGGGATGGTTCTCTGGCTTCTGCTGCTGGGAACTTCAGCGAAATTTGTGCAGAGAACAGAGGATCTCTGTGCTGTACAAACACTGACTGCCATTGTATTTACATTTACAATCTTTCATTTGTTATAACGTCATCTGTAATTGCTTGTTTGTATAAAATTTATGAACTTTTATAATAATTCCTTAATAAACAATAATTATTCAGCAAAAATAAGCCATGTCCCAGATTAGAACTTCCCTTCAAAATAGCAGCTAAGACTTTAATCAAGGAGGAGTTCCTCAGCTGACTGCTGAGAATATGGAAAATTATCAAACCTGAGATCAAAAGACATCTGATCTTTTAAAAGGTCTGCCCTTCAAAGAGAAAAGGGGAAGCTGTCAGCTACAACTGACAAGCACAGGCTGAAAAAAGCATCTGTGTACAGTAGAGAAGTGAAGAACACTTAAAAATTACTGAGAAATACCAAATATTCTGGCTGCTGTAGCACTAATAGCAAAAAATGGCAAATTATTATTAATGAATAATAATTAGTTAGTTATTATAACTAACTATATTGTAACTAACTATATTATAACTAACTAGAATAATAATCCTAGTTAGTTATAAAGTAGCTGCTTCTGTATCCCAACATTACTAACAATGCCATGCCAAATGACAAGGAAGAACTAGGGGACGGGAAGTTAATTTTGAGTCCATGTCTCAGCAGGGAGAGTTGGGCACCTTCGAACCCACTATTTCAAGGCAAGTGTAAGATATGCAAAAGCCCATTCTTATGGACATGGATGCATAGACTTCAAGGAAACTGCAACATTTCCACAGCGTACGACTGGGAGATCGGGAGTACTGGGATGCCTCAAATTCCAGCTAAAATCTCAGCTCACAGCACAGCTAAAAACCTGAAGAGTCATGATTAAAATCAGCTTTCAAACTACCCTGTAGCATATTGATTATAAGGAATTTAAGCGCAGTCAATGCTTAAAAAAGATGGCAGAAGCCATGAACTAAAGTTTTGTGATCCAAGCTACACATTGGTATTAGAATTTATGCCTAGTATCAGTTATTATAAATTTTATAATGCATAGGAGATGTGCAGAGTTTCTAAAAGAAGGCATCATCTTATTTCTTTGTTTTGTATTTCATTTTTCCTTAATTAAAAAAAAAAAGGACGTGGTTTTTGCAAGACTGAGCACAAAGTAACATGATTTGATTACACATCTGAACAGACAAGGCAAAGATTTTTCCAGAGAAAAAAGAGATCCCAAGGCAGAAATAAAGGCATAGCAGTACAAGGAGAGAAACAAAATTAAAAAATGGAGCTGCACAACTGTGAAAAGCAGGGGTAGCTACAGCTCAGCAGCATGCAGCAGAAGCAGAGATGCTAGAGAGAGTTTTGCACTGAAAGATGAAGAGCTCTGACTTGACAAACCGAAAAAACACAGACAAGTGGAGATCAAGAGTATTCACCCTATATGATGTAGGATTTGGTTATTATTTGGTAATATCTGTTAAACCACACCAGTGTTTTAACCAGACTCAGGACAAGATACTTGTTCCTGACCTTTGACTTTGGTATTACAGAAAAGGTTAACCATGACCGAGACTGCAAACAATATTAACTGAATTAGTTCAGTTAAGTTTTGCAAGTTCAGAGCCCTGAATAATCTAGGAAAATAGACCTAGTAAAAAAAATGTGAATCCAACCTTAATTTCAATCATTTCCTCTGAAAAACAGAAATAAATACTTCCTGAGCATAACTAGGAAAGTGCTAATGTAGAAAGGAATCTAGATTTTGTCAGTGGAAAGGCTGGCAGTGTCATAGAGGTGGACTTCCTCTCATCTGATAGGACCTGTGTAATCTATATTAGTCACTCAGTGTTCTGTATTCTTCTTGGCACTTTTGGAGGATTATTCACCTGATCATCTAAAATCCCTGGTTTTCAAAGGGATGAATCACCTTCTACAGGTGTCACAGGTAAAAAAGTGATCATATATGATTAGTTGAACTGAGTGTTAAACATCTAAACAGGCAAAGCAACATAGCGTAGCCAAAGCAGAAGCATGTGATACCCTTAACTTATACATTATAAAATATAAGCCAAAATATAATTATTATGCTTTGTCTGCAAACCAAGAGTAATCCAACTAAAACAGTGTAACCAGCAACAGCATGTCTTTTGTGGCTCTAAGAATGTGTAGCCAGACACAATGTCCTTGCATTTCACCTAAGTATGTGAGCAACCTGATTACCAAAGGTGCAAACAGTGGTCATTAGACATAGCAGATACCCAATTCGTGCTACACAGAACAAAATGAGAGGAAAGGACTGCAAATAGGCAACCTGCTGAATACATAAGGTAGACGAATAGCAAAATCAAAACCAAGCATGAGGTAATCTCCCTTTTGAGCGCAGGATAAGAAGGAAGACAAAATATTATTAAATTGCATGTAAGGATAACCACATTGAGAAATATGATTAAAACTAGTCCTAATATTTACTTGGAATAATAGATTGTTGTGCAATATCATCGGAATTAAAATCAAGATTGTGAATGGAATGGAATGGAATGGAATGGAATGGAATGGAATGGAACGGAACAGAACAGAACAGAACAGAACAGAACAGAACAGAACAGAACAGAATAGAATAGAATAGAATAGAATAGAATAGAATAGAATAGAATAGAATAGTTGGAAGGTATCTACGACAACCTGCCTGACCACTTCAGAGCTGACCAAATGTTACTGAGAGGGTTCTACAAATGTCTCTTGAATATTGACAGATGTAACACCCAAATAGCATAAAAACATCAAGCACAAGGAGGAAAGATGGAGAAGAAGGAAGAAAAGCCCACTAAATAAGTGTAAGGGTAAACATTAACAGTTTTGTATACTTATTGCTGATGGTTAACAACACATAAAATGAAGTTCATTAGTATGAAGTGTGCTGTTAATGAATGAGTTTAGTAACATTTTGGTTTAAAGTTTGAAACTGTCCTGATGTGTCAGTCTTTAAAATACATTACAACAATCCCCAATTCTATGAAAAATATCAACCTGTATTTGAATCTGGACACATATTAAGTTGCAGCAGTTCTTGACAGCAAAAGTTGCCACAAGCTTACCTTACTGAAGGACTTGATATTTTTTAATATCAATATATAACTCTAAGTATTTAAAAGCCTTTAAAAATCACAGTCTAAAATACAAGACCTTCCTTACATTTGTAATTTTTATACAGGAGCCAGATTAGATCAGTGTACAAAATTTCACTCTATGACAAAAGTAACCATAGAATCATAGAACATTCTCATTTGGAAGGGACCTACAAAGATAATTTTCGTGACTCCACACAGAGCCACCTCAAAGTTAAACCATATAAACCAAGAGCATTGTCCAAACAGCTGAACACCTAAAGGCTTGGGGTCATGGCCCGTTTTTTTGGGAGCAGGTTCCAGCAACTGACCACTCTCCTAGTGAAGAGCTGTTTCCTAACACCAAGTATGACCTTCACCTTATGCAACTTTCAGCCATTCCCTCACATCCATTATTTGTGTAAGAATAGGAATGTTTAGAAGTTTTCTAAATAGAATGGAGATGATTGAAATGTGTACTTCTTTGGAACCTCATATTATTGAAAGGTGAAAGCAAATCTGGGCAAAACTGGTTATCTGCAAACATTTACAACTGAGTTTGGACAAATCTGCAAAAAATCTCCAGGTATTCACACAGTCCTAGATAAAATCTCCTTTCTATCAGAACATTCTGATTCTGATATTTAAAGCTAAATAGATCTAAATTACCAATATTGCAATAATTTTTAAAACACTGTTATATTCCCTTTAAAACTTCTAGGAGATAAACAAAAATAAAAAAGTTGGAAATATAGCATTTTATATTTTTCTATAGTGTTGTGACTACTTATCTCCTAGTAACAGATTTTTTTGAAAAGCTTCTTAATATTTTTACCAAGTAACATTGCCTCTCTTATTTTTATTCTGCCAGGAAACATACTTTTTAATTCTAAACTAAATTCCAATAGAAAACATTTTCCAATATATGTAAATCCTGCATTATCATACTGTGCATTGTTAAATACTATTTCAGTAGATCTTGTAAAACCGCAGCACTGGCACCATAAACCTTTTCTATACTACTGAGATAAATAAATCTCTGGAGAAGGCAGAATATTCTTTTCTATTGCAGGAAATACGGAAATGTATTAAACTTCTGAACTGAGATTTGGTTTCGGAAAATGCTAAGTGCCTACTTTCACTATCAGCTAAGATAAAGGTTTAGTATGAATCATGTGCACTTTAAACAGTACTGACAAGAACAATGTATTATTAAGCATTGAACTCTGCCACAGCAAATAATATTTATCTGACAAAATATAACAAGTGACTGACATTTTCTATATTAATGTCATGTTTCATCATTTTAGAAAACGCATTTTCTTAATTCCTACAGAGTGCCCAAGGTGTTTGAAGCTTTAGCAGATGTATGAGCATACAGTCTCTGTTCTAAACATCTCACAGACTGACTCACACCAGAGAATATAACACTCAGGAAGTCAAATGTAAATGATACAATAAAGAGGAAATTAAAAAGTAGTATAAATATCTGTAATGTAAAGCCAAAAAGTGATTATTCAGACAGAATTTCGTGGAATAAACCTGAGAACCACAGACCGTATTTGGAAGTTAGCCCAAGGGCCCCCCAAACTTCTAATAGCCATAGTGAATTCTTAATCTCAAAGTCTGAGAACTGCTACTTCCATTAGGAAGAACAAGAACTGTTCCTCAAGAGACAGTTAGACAACTGAGGTTGAGACTTTCTGTGGTTAAAGATACATGAATGAAAATTGTCTGTGCTTCCATTTCAGCAATGCATGAAGTTCACTGTTAAAAAAAAAATATTTTCTTTTGTTACTGCAAAAAAAAGGACAGGAGAAAAAAAGTGAAGGGAAGAAAACAGAAACACAGAGGAAAAAAGTAAAAAGTGGGTTAGCTTTTTTAATAAATGCAGGTCTTGAGAGTGGGTCTTAGGTTCAAAATTCACCTGACTTCAAGAAATGTCATGATTTTCTCTGGAAGACTCATGAACTGAAAGAATCATATATGCAGCATATTACTGAAAGTTAGACCTCTTATTAAGTGTCTTTTTGCAATTACAGACTTAAAAGAACATCTTACCTTATCTCTCCATTAATCATACAATTTTTTTGCAGGATATATTTTTTAAATAGCATATTTTGAACTTTTGGTTAGGCCTTCTCAAGCATTTCTAGTTTATCAATATTTTCTCCCCTACTACAAAAATAGCACATACATGTTTCAGATGCACTGCTGACCACAGTGCTTGTCTTGGGACGATCTATTAGCCTGCACTTGAAAGCGAACACTAGGAATTTGACAAATGTGCCAAAACAACCAAGAGTGAAATTATTAGATATATAGATACCCATATATTTACTGCAAGATTAATGTAGAGGAAAGGTACTAATTTGACAGTTGTCAAGTGTCACCTCCACAAAAAGGTAGAGAACATGCATTAGCAATGCCAAATCCATATGAAGTTTACTCTCTAGAGCATACAGCAAATGCTACATTCAGAATGAAAAATAATTCTTTGCTTTGCTTCTTTGTCTTCTCTGCAGAGAAGGCTAAGAGCACAACGTGATGCTAGTTTTATATTTTCAATGATCTTGAAAGTTTCATATGAACTCAGTTAAGAGAAAGAGATTATTAAACAAGAAAATATCTTCAGCACGAAACGTCTTGCAATCATATAATCTTTTACATCTTTTATATATGAGGAAAATGTTTTAAAACATGCTATGCCTCTCACATAGTTTTTTGATGGTTTTGTCAGCTTGCTTGTTTTCCCACAGTGAAATCCCTCGCACACATTTTCACCATCCTTTCAACATACTTTCTTTCGTTATACTATCTGAAATGTCTGGTTTTGTGCTGTTACTAAATATGCAGTCCTGAAGGGCTGCTGCAACTGCCTACTCACACACTGCAGTAGCATTGAACTCAGTCAGGATGTTTTTTCAAGTGCTTTGAAATACCTTGAAATAGAGAAGGTATTATAGCTAAGCAAACTCTTTTCTATTTTATCCATGTAAACAGAAATCTATAGTGTCTTGTGCTGTGAACTAACAAAGGCTGCTGCATGACAGATGAAATACCTTTCAGGAGACTCACTGTGAGAGTAATCCTTTCAAATGCATCTAGGGTTGTTCAGATGATAAAGAGAAAAATGTGGCCATGAGAATTTATACAGTTTATTAAAAAAAAAAGAAAAGGTTAGAATGACTAAGACATTAAACTAGATGAGATTGTACATGGCCTGAAAGACATCTTTGTTCTTAATACCAAACAATTCTGCAAACCTTACCTCAGTCTGTGACTAAGTGTGAAAAAGTGTCTACTGATAGGATGAATTAGGAGTGAAAATGTAACAAAAAGGCATAATCAAACTGCAAAAAATAATATAATGGATTTGTTTTAATAATGACAATTAAACTTTTTTAAATTAAAAAAAAAAAAGAAAAGCATTTATCCTAAGAGGTTCTCTGTGCATTTTATTCAGGTAGCCTAATAAAAGTTGTTACTATTAGCAATTGTTTTTCCTCTTTATATAACTGGATTAGCAATGCCACACTAAGTGTATTTCTGGTTAATTACCCAGAACCCCAAGAGACTTTTTATTGTTTCATGCTTCAAATCGTACCTATCTAGCAAATGTACTTGCAATTTGCTGGCTGTTTTCAATTTTAGCTTGCAATACAGAGAGGCTGTGAATTATAACAAACAGTTCAGAAATTACAAGAGTTTGTCACATACACAACTGAGAGGAAGGTATTCAATTTGTGGTATGCAATCATTTTTCTTACTGTTAAAACATGAGATCAATTATGAGTTTTAGAATTAGCCCCAGGTACTGGGAGATGTTGCTCCCTGGCGAAGTGCTACCTCTGACCATGGTAGTTTTAAGGACGGGTTCTTACTATGCAAATGGAAAGATTAGCTCCGCTAAATGTATTTAGCATTTACGTGCCACAAATCAATATCAGAATAACAGAAGAAATCTTTAAATATGAGACAGGAACAAGATTCTTCTGGTGCATGATTGTGTGACAAAGATATGATCTCTTTCTCTGCAGACTTTGCCAGCCCTGGACAGATGGAGCATGGCAGGCGCTGAAGGAAGGCATTGGAGGGAGAGTTGTCTGCTATCCCTTGCTGGGGACAGTCTGTGGTGCCATAAGTCTGTAGCAGGAAAATCCTGCAGGGGATGAAGTCCTGACATCGCTGACCCTGGCAAAACTCCTAGAGACAAGATTTTTCCCAAGTTTTTAGTACTTTAACATACTGTACAAACCAGACACGATAAACTCATTCTAGTTTACAAAAGGTTTGGAGTTTTTTTTACCCGTCTTAGGCAATAAAGCTATTGCAAATGTCGCAGACTTCAAGGAGGTATATAATTATTTTTACAAGTGGAATATATCTTTATATCTATATAGGATAGAAAAATGAATGCAAAATTCTCTAAGAGATTGCTTAATATCATTGCTATGCTGTCACTGAAAGCCCTCTTAATACTAGAGCTCAATTTGCACTTTTACCAAAATTTCATGATGAAAAGATGATGTATCTTTTGTCCTGTTCCAAATTTAATGAAAAAAAATGTTATCCTTTGTTGCAGAGAAGACACGAAATCTAAAGCTACCTGTCATTAATGCTATGTAACGCTTATTCTATAAAAAGTTTAAATTAGTCTCCAGAAAGCTGGCACCATTCCATTCTAAAGACATAATTTATGTTTTTTTACTTCAAAACCTATAAGAAGCACCCCTTTTCATTTTTTTAACAGGAAACTTTGATAGATTTAGTCCCTTATGAATCTCATTTAAAAATACATGCATTTAAATGCCAATTGGGACTTTCTCTAGAGAGCTAGAAATAAAGGTTTTAAAGTGGAATTCAGAAAGAAGAATAAAGTTAATGTTTTCATTCCCAAGGTAACTGAATCTTTTCCAGATATTACTGGTATCTGCTTCTGGTAAACAGAACTATTTCTCCTTAGATTATATAGCTTGCTTTTCAGAAAAAGTACCTATGTATTCTGACAAGAACAGAGCCTCTGAAGAATAATCAAACCTTATTTTTATCCACTTTATCAATGTTTTATTGAACCTAAAGATGTTATATTATTACTAATTTTTGTTTCACTAGTCTTGATTTCTGCAGCAAGACACTATCAAGAGCACAAGACCATACAAAACTATCACGAGGCATCATCTTATTAAGTCCTGTTGAAAAAATGACTATGATTTGAAATATAGATTATATTGTTGTTGTTTACTAAGTTCACTTTACATAGATATTTATCATTGAGTTGGAAGAATTTTTTCACTGGTGCTTTTTAGATTATAAGCGTGCTAGTTCTTCAATTATGCATAAAAAATCATGTCAGATTTTCAAGAGATCGATCATTCACTCTAAATCTTGCATTCTGCAAAAATAATATGTCTGCTCTGACCTCACATATTTTGACTGAAAAAAAGGCAAAACTTCAGATTTGAAATACTAGAAGAAATTGTATTTCTTGCTTTCTGAGCTTACAAACAAGAGATACCTGCAGGTAAAATTACTCGAGGATTACTTGTGCTTTTTTTAACAATTACTTTATAACATATCATCTGTCTAGCCTATCTGAACTTTTCAGTCTCTGCAGAACTTATCAAAGGAAAAGATACAATAGTTTATTTTTAATTTTTTTTTGTTTATATTTTTTTCCTTTTGTTTTCAAAATGTTTGTGCAAGCCTCATTGAATAAGGTAAGCAGATGTTCTCTTTTCCTGTATAACCCTGGGAATATGGTAGATTTCTTCAGTGTACCAAGAAACACAGATTTATGCTAGTAGGATAAAAGCTAGCTGTAGAGGTTAAGTTTGGTTTCGCAGGATTTGCCTCTCAGGTTATAATTTCAAAGGCCCAGTGTACTGTTAGGGCCAGAGCTCTTTTTGATGGATAAAACTCTAATAACTTGAGACACAGTAACAGGGGTAAAACTAAGGTTACTATGCTGTTCTACTTCAGGTAGTGTGAGATTCACTAAAAAAATTTGCAAGTCAGGGAGAATGTGAAGGCTCAGCTGGCAGTCAATATTTTTTTTTTCCTCTGTGAAGTCTGCACCTTTTTTTCTATATATAAGCAATCTATTGCAATGTGATGAAGAACTAAGGTTTCACACACTTAAAGACAAGCGATAAATTGAAATGACATGGTTCTGTTGCTAGTTTACTGCTGAAGTAATCCAAATACCTTTTTAGTTTTTGTTACTGTCAAATTAATTTGTGTAAAATGTGCCAGGAGAGAACTCTAAAAGCAAACCAGGGAAGATAGATATCCCATTATAATTTTCTTCTTTTTTAGTGCATGACTTACTTCAGGCTGTTGCACTACCAGAAACTTCAAACTAAAATGTAGATGTGAAATAAGTCTTCCATACAAACCACACTGCATGCAAATGCAAATATAAATGATCAAGACAGTATCTTTATTATTTTCTTTTTTAAGAATATAGTTCAAACATGAGATGAATGCTACAACAGAAATGCAAGGCTTTCTTCTACTATTATGTGAGTTGAATCTTATTCTATGCACATTGCAAAGTACACAGTTTTGAACAAATTTGCAAGGGTAGCGYGAATATTAGATAAAGAAAGATCTGAGCTTTATGATACGAACCTTGTTTCTAACTTATGTACTAAAATCCATTTCTTGAACAAGCTTCCATTGTACAAACATATCTGCTTTGCACTGGTATGCATGTGCACATGGTATGTGTACAACTAACAGGGCTAGTAGTGCACTCAGCAGTATTAGGGAAGAATGAACTGTAGATTTTAAACAAATGCATTTACCACTCCTTCTTTTTGAAACTGAGATACTGTGACAACAGAAAAGTACTTATGAAAGATTTACTTGAAAATGCTCTCAGAGAACCTAACAGTAGATGGTATACAGGATAAGACAGTCCAGAACGGGATCCAAAGTGAATAAAAGACATTTCTTGCAAACTCACATCATTAAGTGTAAACATGAAGACTTTATTCTTCATTAGCATTTTTGTCTTGTTCAATATAAATATTTTTCATTTAACAGCTAATTGCTTTGTAATACTACCAAACTCTTTAATTAAAAATATAATGATTTCTTTGAAAATTGATGTGAACAAAAAATCACTCTGATATTACAAATATCTTAATAACTGTGAAGATTAGACTTATTCTCTATGTGGCTCCACTCACTAAGTATAATCAAATCTTATATTAACTAAGGAATGTTTTGACTTGTGACCTTATGCCTTCATTGACGCACGTAGAACTCTGAGGGCCTCGAAAATTCCTCTGACACTACATAACAGCTGAAAATGCATAAGACTTAACAGCACATTTGAGTACAGATCTCATGAACATGAAGCAGTTTCTTAAGTCTTGTATTAGAGGACTTACCAGAAAATACATATCTGAGTGAAAACAGTACATTCAGCTTGTCAAAGGGGAGTGTTATATCTCTTTATAGCTTGAGGATACAGAGAACACAGCAGTTGCAGCAATATCAGGAGCCTTTGGGGGAGCATGCATACTTTCACTCCAAAGTGCATGTTCAGGCTGGAAGAGTAACACAGGTATTTCTGACTTATCCTACGTGTGGAAACCTACATTAGCAACATTGTGAAGAACAAATTTCAATTAGTGCCTCATGGTTGTGACAGAATTATCAGAGTCTTGAAAAAACGGATCCTGGAATGCCTGTGGCTAATCACTGAAATTGTAAAAACATCATCTGGTGTGCTCCTTCTACCTGCCAAAGCCTCTGAATTGTGAAGGTGATCATTACATTAGGTGGAGCCATAACCTGCCAAGGAGCAGTCATGGAGAATTTTGTAGGTAGTCACTTTTTCTGATCCCTCTCCTTTTTCAGTGTATTACATTTTGTTTTGGTCATAGACTTCCCCTGGCTTTCATTAGATATAGCGTGTATATGGCCAAAATTCAATGTTGGATACCAGTTTCACATCTGTTACAGAGTAGTCCAGAGTCTGTTATTTTGGCATCTAAATTATACAAATCCTGTTTTTAATAAGTTGCAAATTAAACCTGAATTTTAATTTGCATAATATGAAAATATGTGAATATGAACAGGCATAATATAGAATTGAAAATACTACACTGCTAAAAAATAGGACTTTTAGACTTTCTGTTAATTCTTTCGTGCATTTTTAGTGGAAAGAAGCTGAGCTTTTGGCGTTAAAATTTCTGACTGGCTAAACTACAAAAAAACTGAGTCCTGCTAAGGTGATCCAAAAGAAAAATTGGGAAGGTTTGCTGCTCTTTTCATTCCTGTCTTGGTTGTGTACCAAGCCAAAGGTGTATTCTACAAACAATAACTCTGGCAGCATTGAGTAAAGGTTTTATTAAGCTCTAACAATGTGCGATATTGCTTAAGTACAACTTCACATACATTTATCCAACAGCTGTAAAGTAGTCATTGTGGGGACCATTTACTATGCTCTTAAGAAGCACCATGGAGTGACTCTGCCAGAAAATACCTGATAACTCATCTTGCTATCATAGAATACTTACTTATTTTTCTTATTAGTTTGACTGACGCTGCACAGATTTTTGTTATTAAAATTGCATTACTTCCACCAGTAGAGGAAGTGTTATTTTGTGGAATTGTAGATTTCTCTTTTCTTTCTTTCTTCCCAATTCTTTCTAATTTTTGATCAATTATTGATCCACAATCCATGCTTTAATGTGAAAATTGTTCATCATCTTCAGATTTATATCTTTGCTAGGAAAGAAATATCAGATCTTATCATCATGTTAACTACTACCACAGTTTCCTTCTACCCTCATTTCAACAAGTGATATCTCACAAATATGAGACACACAAGTTAACGACCCCCAAAACTTGTAAGCTGGTCTCCCAGCTTCAAGAATATATATTGCAAGGAAGAAGAGGCAGCATTGGTATGAGCTCTAATACATACATATTTCAGAATAGCATTCATTAAAATTATATTGGGATAGATTATCTGGGGGAAAAATGCAATTTCGCAGTTAGAAAATGTGATATTGAGCTACAGATCAGCTTGCAGTCATTGTTATGTATCAAGGCTTACAATCAAAGGTCTACCTGGGACTTGTCCTCATGACCACAGAGATTAGTTGGTCACCTGCTGGGAGATTTCTGTATTGTATCAAATGCAATTAAATATATTTTCAGCAATTCCATCAGGACATACATTATAGCTACATAAATGGTGCATAAGTGGAAGAGGAAGCTGTATATATTAACTACACAGCAAGTACCATAGAGTTACTGCTATTTCATGCTGCTACTAATACTAGTTTTCCTATTATACACAACTCTTTTCTAAATCTCCAGATTGACAAGAGAAGAACTAAAACTGTGCTGGTTCCTGAATGTGACATTGAGTTAATTAAAACCTACATAAAATTTATAATAAACACTAATCTGCAGTGCCCAAATCCTCAGAGCAAGTAAATTAAAATAACTATACCCAACTTTAATTAAGCAACATTATCTCAAATAGCAATCAAGGGAAGAGGAATATATTTTATGATTTGTTTTGCAAACATATTTACTACTCTGTTAGTAGGCATTATTCCTCTCACCAAATGTAACATTTTATGGGAATTACCTCTCAAGAATTATTCTTACTTGTCTCTCCTGTAGTGAAAGAGAGAACAAATAACTAAAATTCTGCTATCAATCTGAAAGTTTCTCTGGTAAGACCATGATTATGTTCATCAGAAAACTATTTCTATACTTTTATAGTTTGAATTCTTTAAAAAATAATAAATAAACGTGTCCATTACAATTGCATTTTTTAAAAAAAAGCCCACACAGTTTGGAAAATGCTTTGATTGCTTGGATAACAATCAGGAATTAAATTCTTTATTAGCAAAAGTTCTGCTTTTTTAAAAATTTAACATATTACTGAAATAGTTGTTAACAGCAGAATCAGCAAAATGAATCAGTTTAAACTGGGGTGCTTATTTATTTAGACTTTCAAAATAAGAGAAGGAGAAAAGAAACAACATAAACAAGACAAGCAGTTTGAATCATGCCCTTGACTTTATTAAGATGATCTTGTAGACATAAAACTCTATAAACAGATGTTTGTAAGATCAGGATCCTAGTTCAAATCAAATTTAGCTCAAATTAAATATTTCTATTTGCTCCATAACATACCTATAAAGTTTGAAGTACTGCTTTAAAAAAAAAAAAAAGTTTTCTTCTCTGTTCAGGCTGAACTTTAAACATGGTCAAGGTAGGAAAATTCATGTGATCTAGTGTATTTTCCCAACTATTATTTTCAGAACAGAGGGAATAAAAACAAAGGTTTGCAAAGAAATGTTTGTACAATCTGAAATGCAATTTGATGCCCTTGATAATCGTGAGAGACTGCAGCAATAGAAAAGTATTACTATAACAAGTAAATTTACTATTCTCCTACTCTTGATAAATGTGGTTCCATCAGTGTTAACATATAACTTTTGTCAGTTTACTGTTGTATGTCCTAAATAGAAGAGTTTACTGACAAAATAAAAATAATTTTCCTACATGCACAGACACACACAGGTAGGAAGGGACATCTGAAGGTTATCTTGTCCAGCCTCCTACTTGGGAGGACTCAACCAACTCAGGTTGCTCAGGGCTTTCTCCAGACAGATTTTTTTTACTATCTCCAAGAAGATAGTAAATTTTTTTACTATCTCCAAGATCTTCCAGACTTTCTCAGTAATCAATGCATGATTTCCCCATAATGAAAAAAAAATTAAATACTGTAATGTCTATTCAGAACTTCCGGTTCTGTGCCTGTTGTCTCTTGTCCCACGACTCTGTGTCTCAGAGGAGTCTGGCCCTGCCTTCCCCACACATTGCACAGCAGGTGAGGACATCTGGGATCCCCCCTTGCAGCCTTGCCAACTCAAGGCTGAGCAATTGAGTGTTCTCTGTTCTTGAACCTCTACATGGTGTGCTAGAGGTCCATCACAGGGCTCATTTCCCTACGTTATTGTGACTCTTTTGCAGGGAATCCCCAAAGCACAATACTCCTGACTGCATATGCACCAAATGGATGGAAAACATCTCTCACATAATTCATATTACTCATCATGTTTCAATAGTTTTGCTTCTAAATGAAATAAATATACACTTGTAGATAAACAAATACACATTGGTTTGCACATTCACTGCCGTACAAATGCACATTTTTAACCTCCCAATATGATGCGCAATCATATAAACAAGGTGCTATAGTAAAATAATCTTATTTTAGGATTGGAACCTTTAAGGAGATGAGTACTTATTACATGAAAGCATTTATCTTATCCAAAAATGGAATCAGGTAGATTATAATTTCCTATAATTCTGCAAACTAAAATTTAAAACTTTATTTTAGTAATCACTGACTGAGCTTTGATAATAATCCATGTCCAAGGAAGTAAATATATAAAGAAATAAATATATGGTTTTTTAAATGATGTCCTGGCAAATCTTAATATGAATGTGTCACGGTCTGACCCGGTCCGAGACAATTTGATTGGTTAAAAACAGGTAAAGGACAGTTCTATGAGCCATTTAGTGTTCCTGTGACGTCTCTGTGAAAGGAATGTTATAAAAAACCCTAGGAAGTGATGCAAAACTCTCTCACTTCCTCTCTTGCTCCCTGGCTCCTGGTTGACTACTAGCAAGGGAGTAGTTCTCCCCCTACCCCCGGGCCAGGGGCTCACGGCCCGGAGGGGCCGGGGGCGGGGTAGCCGGCTTTACCTCCTACCAGTCCTGTGCTGTTCCGGACCTGAGAGGAGTTAGTCTAATGCCATCTGGACTAAGGCCAAGTCAAAGAAGCAGCTAAACTAAGCCAAGGCCGAAGAAAACCGAAAGAAACTGAGCAGAACTGAGCTACGCAGAGAGAGTTGAGTTGGTGAGATCAAAGAGTGACCTTGTTGTTCTTGATAAAAGTTAATAGCAACCTAAAAGACTTACTAAAATTTAGATGGCTGCCAGTGCAGAGCATACAGGCAGAAGGAGCCTTGGGAAAACAAATCTCAGCTACACTATCTTAGTTGAGAGTATGTAATTATTAGAAATACTTTTGTGGGTATTTTCTGCCAATATTAACCTCTTCTCTAAGCTAGAGAGAAAGGAAAGCAGTCACATGAAAGACTAAACGCGGGGCCAGCAGCCAAGCGGAAGAGAAGACAGGGAGTGGCAAGAAGTGCCAAGGAAGCCATGTTTACCAGCAAGGAGATTCATATATTTTTCTGTGAGCTGTGCTGTGTAATCTGAAGTAATACCAAACTAAGTTTCCCTTTAAGTCGCAGTATTGAACCATGGGGGAGCGAGAAATTTACAGCCTAAATTAAGAACATTTCTATGTTGTGTGCAAATGAAGCTTGCAGCCTTTGGAGATTGTAAAACAGGAGCCTGTTGCCTTTGGTGCCTTTAGGCTGAAATGACTTACTCTTAAAATGTTTAACCCCAACAGACTTTTCTTGTGACCCACAAACTGCACAGTGTTTGTGGGAGAGAGAATACACCACTGCAAAACCTGGGCGGGCTGTGGTGTTTCTGAAAAGTTTGGAACCACGCTGAAGATACTTCTTTAGAACTGTCTTCTGTGGGATGGTTCCCACTACACTACAGAAAAAACTCTCTTTATCCCATGAAGTGACAATAAGAGCTCTTAATCCTAACATCAGAATCTCATGTTTATGTCTTTTGTGGGATCAGTAAGAAAGATTGGAATGTAATAGGGAGAGAGTGATATTTGTACATTATACCTTAATATTTTTCATTATTTTTTATTCTTTCTATTCTTAGTAGAGTTAGGAAATAAATCATTTAATCATTTTTTTCAAGTTTACAGCCTGTTTTTGCTGTCTCTTCTCCTCTAAAGAACTAAGCGTGGAGATCTGGAGTTTACCTCCAGGTCAACCCTTCATAGAATGCCAGCATGAATCAAAATTCCCTATACAGTTAAACTCTACAGAAGTCAGCAAAGATTCCTTTGTGCCTCATGTCCATTAAAACAAGTAATTTATTTGATTCAATATAGACAACATAATGTTACAAATTCTGCAGAGTAATTATCTAATATAAGGGTATTTCAAGCTGTAACTTGAGAGAAATAGAATTGTAAGCAAAGTGATACAGGGGTATACAGGGTTTAGCAAATGATTATATTTGAATGCAGAGCTGTTCAAAATAGATGGCATGATTCTGACAGCTCTCTGATCCCTTCTAATATTTCATTAAATAGCTCTAATCCTGTTTAAATATTTTTTCCTAGTTTATTTCAATACAAGTGATGTCAAAAACAGGTGTAGGATGCTCAGACTACCATTCTTTCCAATGTGGATGGAAAATTCTTTAAGGTATTTGCATTCAGAAATACTAAATATTTGCATTAATAATTCATTGTGCTTGAATTTGTTACATAAATCCTGTTCCATAAGCAGAATGACTGAAACTTTATCAATGCTAAATAAATTACATTTACAATAATAGAGAAAATTAGCAAGAATGCATAAAATGTATAAAATGTTTAAGATTTGACATAACTAAGACAAAAAGCAAACTTTCCATTGCTAAGAAATAGACCAGACTTAATTGAGAGCTTTTAGTCATATGATGATAGCCAGGCAGTTTGCAAGATTAATTTTTATGCATTGGTTTAAATTAGAGTCAAGCTAAATATTTTACTTTTCAAAATAATTACGACAGCTATAGGGGACTTTTTATTCCCTATACTGCAAATTCAGTTAGTCATGATAATTTAATGGACAGTCAGGCCACACAATCTTGTTATCAATGCTCGCCTTCAGCAGCTCCTGGAGTGAATTGTCATTCTCCATAGACAAGCCACCATCCCAATTTGCATCTCACATATAGTATTCTCTCAAAAGGGACAAGCATATTTACCCTTCGAGCTTTATTTATCATCAGTCATAACACATAATGTCCTATCCATTTTATTAACCATAGATTTTTACAAGTTCAAGCTGTGCATGCATGCTATTTACTACTGGTAACTTGATGCTCCATATGCAAAGTTCTTTTTCTTATTGTAAACAGTTTCACCTATTTAATTTTTGCCAGTGGCCAGAGATAAATATGGAATGGCATTGATTGCATATGTGCATTACACATCCTGTTTAAACACAGCTTCATTTCTTCTTTAATACCCAAGAAAGAAGTAGAAATATCACTGATCCCATAAGAGTCATGCTACTCTCCAAGGCTACATTTAAACTGCAGAGTGAAGGTGCACTGGTGGCAGCAGTAGGAAATAGAAAACAGAAGGATCTGCAACATCTGCTAGCAAGTTAATGCAGACAAGGCCCCAGTAGGTCATTCCCAGCCTTCACTGATTACTTTGTCATCACTGTTTGCCTCACTTGTATTAACTTTGGGGACACAAATGGGGTCAGCAGGTATTTCAAGACCTGGCAGAATTGTTTGTGAGAAGTGTGCCCTACCTTTACGCCTTATTGTGCAATTCAGTGCAGTTCTGTTCAGTGCGCTGCTGTGAGCTGTTACACTCTTCCCACCTCTTGCCTTAGAGGCTGCTTCATTTCAGGGAGATATTCTTGCACTAGTTTATAGCTCATATATGAAAGCTTCACCAGATGGCAAGGTTGTCATCAAGATGATGTGCACTTTTAGGACATGTGGCATTCTTTGTTTGCTGTTACGTAAGTAATTCAGAACAGCAGAAAGAGATCTGCGTCTTCCTTCAACTGTCCACTGAACCTCCCTTAGAAGATGACAGAGCATATGAAGCAGAGGTACTCTCACAAGCTGCAGACCTCTTGGTTTAAATATTTCCTTTACCAGCAGTAACCACTGCACTCCACTAGAAGTATCATATTTCAGTCCAATTTACTGTCTAATGAAATTTTCATATTTTCCGGTTTTGACTACTTCTATACACTAACAGTAGTCACAGAGAGAAATACTAGATCCGTCCAAAAAAATATCGTAAGAGACTACATTCTATTACTGTTAGTAATTGAATTTGCCCATTGAGGGTTAACAGTTAAACTATTCCTATTTTATAGCTGAAAGAGATGATGATAGCCTTTGAAAAACAAAATAACTAACAAACCCAGCATATTCAGTTCAGCGTCATCCTAGTCTACAGTTTTCTAGCCACAGTCTAGAGGTTTGTGCTGCTAAATGAAAACATAGTTAAACAGACAAATGTTTTTCACATATTTTATTGCATGAATTTACAGTACAGAATTGCTTATAGAGGCAATCATAAAAACAGCCTCTACAGTAATGCTGACTAAAAGCAATTTACTCATTTGAAGCTTATGAATGTAAAATTTCTGTCAAACAAAAAAGCTAGGCTCAGGTTCAACGAGATTTAGTTTTGAGAATAAACACATTGAAGATAGATATACGTTTAAGAAAAGGGCTAGGATAGGGACCTAGGTGGGCCGAGAGATGTTTTTGACAACCTATCTGTGTCTCAAGTTTCCCAGGAAGATAAGGAGGATAATAGCTTTTTTGCCCTTATACTAGATCGTGGAGCTTAACTCATAAAGAACCTTATCCAAAGCCATTAAAGCCCATAGAAATCTCTTGTTGACTTTAATGAGCTTTTGTTCAGGTCTTTTACATGACAGCTGAAAGACTGCCATTGACTTCAAGTCCTAATTTTATAAAGCTCTTTCATATTGCCAGCTTGGAGGCATTTGGAGACATATTAACATATAAATAAGAGTATTACATTTACCAAAGAAATCTCCATAAGATAAAATTCGGCTGTTTTATTTTCAAAATTGTAAGAGAGCTTTTCACTGCATGTGTGTACATCCAGGAATATATCAGTTATTGTATGCACTTATTAATAACTGTTTCTTACATACCCTCACATATTGGTTGCACAACCATCTCTGCACTGAGTTTATAATTACTTTTCCCTTGATTTATCCAGAATATCAGACACAGAACATAAATTGTCACTTTGCTTTTATGCTGACATTATCCTGACTGTGCAAGCAAAGACAATACCTGGTCTGGCATAAAGTTAACCCTTCAAAATTTTTAAGAAATTTGAAGCAGCAGAGGAATTCAATACTTCATCAATTCTTTATAATAACTACTGCATTTCTGATCTAAGAAAGCGGAAGCATTGCCAGGAACATTAATTTTATATTTCCTATGCTGTTGAGCTACAACCCACAGTAAAAAGGCCCACCAAATACGAAAATTACCAGAACTGAAAACAAAAAAAAAGAAACTTCAAAAACTGGTATCTTAATTATATAAGCTATTCATTATCACATTCCTGTAGTATGCCAAATAAGAAATGCTAAGGTAATATCATAAAAGCTTGACTTCATTCGGATTACAGAAACAGCAAGAGTCAATTTAACAGAAATCTCTATCCTAGTCCAGGTAATTGAAAAAAATTTCCAGCAATATGTAATTTTTTATCCCCTTAAATAACAGCAAAAATATGCACGTTCTCTAAATATTTACTGGCTTCTATTCAAAAGAGCTATTTTCACCATTATGAATGGCTGACAGATTTCCAAATCTGAAACATAGCAGTACCAAAGCAATAGTATTAGGTGTCACCTGCCATTCAGTATTACACAAAGCAGTTTTTTAAAAATACAAAGTACACTAGCCATGAACTAATAAATTTAGTCCAATATTTGGGAAAGGTAATTAATATTTTCAATATATTTCAATCATATAGAGAGTTAATAGCATTTCTAATTCAGCACTAGCCATAAATGCCCTGTTATTTTTGTAATATCAGTTAAGGTATTAATTTCATTCAAAGACACAATTAAGCAGAAAGGAGATAGTAAACCTTTACAAATCTTAGTTAAAACATTTTCATTTTATTTACACACTTCAGGAAAACATGTCTATTCCTTAAAAATCCAAGTTTAGTCCTGTAAAACCATGCAATAGGAAGACATAATTTATTTTATAACATTTTTATGAACTAAGTAAACATAATTTAATCAGGCCAAGTGTTACAGTTTAGAAATTCATATCTCTCCAAAGGTGCATCTAATTTAGAACTTGATTGGTATCAGGGTTTTTGCTTCAACCTAACCCATTAGGCCATTACATATATTGTTATTCTGCAAGAGAAAAAATTATTCTAACATCTGTTCCCAATCTGTTTTTCCATAATTTCCTTTTATGCCCCATGTAACTCATTAAGCTCATCTACAAAACATTACTGAGTCTATCTACACCATAAATGTCTTTCTACTATATGATCACATGAAAATTGAAGAATGGTAGCCTATAACATAATCCACTTAAAACCCCCACTATTTCTACTGCATCTTTTGATCAAAGAAAACATATCTAGTTTTGAAAGTCAGAATTGTGACAATAATGTCTTAACTGACCTATATACTAACAAAGTGAGAAAAACATGTCCATGTCTTACCATTGTGCTGTCTGTTCCTTATGACTGCTGCAGTCTTATGAGAAAAAAATTTTAAAAAGAACATACCTTCTAAATGTCTTGAAAGAGTGATTTTAATATTTTAATTCACTTGTGCAAATGGTCTCCAAAGGAGTAGAAAATGTCCCAGTAACCTAAAATCTTACATGTGTAGGATGGAAAAGAACCTGGAGTGCAGTGTGTCCTAACTACACTTTCCATTTTTTTCTATAGATAAAATTTCTCTACATTTTATTATTCTGAAGCTAGTTTCAAGCCCTGTGATCTCTTCCACCCCTTCTGCCTGCATTCAACAATTGCTATTCTAATTTAATTAGAGGGGAAAATACCTATTTACAGCTGACTTGCCGATAACATATTCACCAAAGCAATACAAAGGTTATTCTTCCTGCAGAAAGATAGAGAATTCAGTGTCAAAACCTGTCCCACCAGCTCTCAAAAGTGCCATTGCTATAAGAAAAGTAACATCACATAAAAGTGATGTTAGCTAACAATTGGTGACTAATGTGAGGTCAAAGCCTAGTGAAGGGGATTTACTAATATTTATAAACATCAGTGAATTGAACAAAAATCTGAGGGTATTTAGATTTACCCCAACATTCTATCATGCATGAAAGCTGCATGGTGCCTACCTTGAGGATTTTACCTTGTACGAATTTCTGTGTGAGCTGCTGTAAATCTGAAACCAATATCCAACTGCTGAAGGTTCTTTATGCTCTGAGTCTACACTGGCAATATATTTGTAAGTGAAAAGAAGATTAGTGGCCTTATGACTAAGATTTATGTTGGGAACAGAGAGTGACAGAGAAAAGCTTGCTAAGGGAGGTAAGAGATACCTGCACAGGATAGACTGAATTAGATCTTGCAGGAAAGAACCCCTAAAACTAGATGTTAGAAATCTTAGAAGATAGTCGTAGGAAAATAATAATGAAATACAAGCACAAAAAAGTGAGACAAACTAAAAGAGAAGCATTGCTGTTACATACTCAAAATCAGACAGTAGGCCTATTTTGTATTTTTTCCTGAGAACAGATTATTTCATTTTAATAACTGGGCTAAACTTCCAGAACCCAGACAAACTTATAAGATCCTTGTTGTCTTTAATTCAACTAGTCAGTGGGATGACTTCTGTATGAAACAGATGTGGAATACATAAGGGTAGAAAAATCCACCTTTGACAACTTCCCTGTGACAAACAGTGGGTTTTTAATAATATTAGAGGGATATTTTGTCTTAAAGACACTTTGAAAACCTGCGTGTGGAATAGGGCTAAAGGAGTTTGTATTTCCACAGCAGGATACACAGCTGCAACCATTTCCTGCAAATGCAACCATTTCCTGCATGTTAGATTAAGCTAAAACAAGAACAAGAATCTATACAAAGTGTAACAAAACCAAAACCTAACCCAAACTAGAGTTCAGCGAAAGAATTTACTGTCTTCCTGATGAAAATATGCACACTTTTACCAGTCAAGAAACAGATTTTACAGGTTACATTTTCTTTTCTTTCAATAGGAAAAGGATTCTATGCAAAGAAAATTTAAATATTTATTCTTGGAAAAGTTTTGAAATATCTCTAGTATTGTCCACAGACCAATTTACCAGTTAACACTTGTAAAGCACAGCTACAGTTTCCCAATTCTTTATCCCAGCACTGGCACTAAAGCAAGACGAAGCTCCCAGGAGGGAACCATTCCAAATTACATCAGCTGGCAAAATGTCCTCAGGGAGCATCTGTCAGCTACAGGGAGGTGGCGCACCCTCTGGCTACTATTCCAGTATATCCCTCCAAATCTAAAATCTCTACTACTTCTCCTTCCATGGAGGGAATTAAAAGAAGTCTTTATTCTTTTTATAATAGTTAAGAGAAAACTCTATATCCGCTTCCCATTTTATAAAGTCTAATAATTGTCACAAAAATGAAACTACAATCACAATCAATTCATACTTGCTGTGTTTCACACATGCAGAGTTTTTCAGTTGCAAAGCGTGACATACAGAGAAGTGACTTACGGGACCAAAAGCATTGCTGTCAAAGCTGTGTCCATGGTGATCCCCTTCCACCCAAATATGACCATGTGGAACTTTCACATACTTCTTTTTGTATCCAATGGTTCTAAGCAGAATTAAAAGACATAGTTAGTTTAAAATATTTTTTAAAAAATTTTAAAAATCAATGTTTTGTTGGGATAATTCACATATTTATGGGTTTGGAATTTGACCTTGCATATATCTGCTTAAAAATACCCGCACTGAAGTCCTTTGGACTTCAAGAGTGGTACTCAAGTCAAAATATATAAAAATTTTGTATGAGCTAGTTGTACCATCAGGACCTGTTTATTGTGTTGTTTTGTCAGAAATCACATCACAACAAAGGAAGAAGAGACTTTTCAGTTAAATATAAGCAAGGGATTATTAATTCCATCTCTGTAGTAAAAAAATTTTGAATCATCAGATTTTATCTTAGGTTAATACCAGTGAACATATGTTGCAGTCACATAAAGATACTGTTTGAGACTGTTTTTCTTCGGTGGTAGTGTTAGGTACTCATCAAAAATATACTGGTGTATCTAAACTGGCCTCAGATTCAGAGCTTAGATTCCTGCAATGATTCTGTCCTGGGGCTAGGATTTCTTCAGCTGTAACAAGCTAAACAGGATAAACTTGAAAGAAACCTCTAAAAAAAGGCCAAGTGATGAAGAAAAATTACATTGATGCCATCCTCTACAGAAAATCATACTGCCACAGCTTGTCCCAATATTGCAAAATGACTAACTACAGATTAGTACTAAAGCTGAGGTGCAGAGCATGCAAAATTCCTGTATTTAGTTCCCCAAGTAGCTGTCATTTTCATAATGCCAGTTTGCCTTCTACCGCACACTTTTGCTTTCTTTCAGATGGGACCTGTTATTCTGCAATCAGTCATGCGAAGAAGCTGTTGTGCTTTAACCCCAGCCAGCAATTGTCATGCACACTGAACTATTACCATGATGAAGCATTTACAGATGGGACTACGAATAGTGATATCTCTTATTTAGTTTTGAATAAACAAGTCTGTCCATAGACAGAAACAGACTTTTGATCTAGCTTGTTGCCTCCAGCTGCTCATCGCTTTTCATTGTCTGGAATACATGCCCTCAGAGCAGAAGGCAGAAGGAGCACACTCTAAAACTGAAACAAAATCAACTGCAGAGAGAAAATCACCTTCACCAGGAGATTCAGCTGAACTGTTCAACAGCACTGATCAGGGATATTCAGAAGTCAAAATGAAAAAAATGGGGTTTGTGAGGTTTGTTTTGCTTGGGGAGGTGGTTATGTTAAAAGAACGATCTAATCAATAACCTGGAGGCCATGAAATATGAGATGAATAAGGAATCCTCAAAAGGCATTTTATTAACTTTATTTGACTATATTAATGAAACAAAAATAATAATTACTTAATTTGCAAGTCACAAAATCGGACCAAGGCTTTTTCAAAAAGCTTATTTTCTGGCAGCTAAAAGGATGAGCATGCTGGTACTATATTCTAATGGAATTTCTACATGTACTTTCATTGGAAGCTGAAAAAATAATAGCCTTTTTGCAGAAAAAAAAGAGACTGATCTTCATTTTTTCCAGTTTCATATTATTGAAGACTAAATTCCTAACCGTTCAAAACAAAAATGTAAAACTGTCCTAGTTGGTAAATATATGATCTCCTAAACACAAAGAGTATGCTCTAATAATTCAAGTATGCTAAAAAAGCAATTTATTACTATGCAAATCCTTTTTTTTTTTTTTTAAAGAAATATGGCATACAGTTTGGACAATAAAATTACTTATGTTTTGAGATTTCATAATGCTTTGTCTCATTGACAGTTTCTTTTATAAAGTATCATACATTTTACTAGTAAAATGTTTTAAAGTATAGGTTGAGAGTTGTCCATTAATTCTGCTCTGTTTAATTAGACACTTCTGAAAATTATTAAATGGGTATCTTCCATCAGTGATAAAGGCAAACAATAGCTCAAAAAATATTTAATTTTCTCTTCTATTCAACCTCCTGAATACATAAGAGTATACTGTGATAAAGTTTTGTACCCTTACCGATATCATGCACAAAACTGAATTTCGCCCAGAAAGGTGAAAGGATTTGAAAGTAATTCTGCTGACATATTTACCTCATAAATGTCAGGAAAATAATATGGCAAATGCCAGTCAGTGACTCCATTTCAGACCAGACACAATCTCTTATCCCCAAATAATCTCCTCCTTTATTATGACTAGGAAATCAGTAATAGAAAGGGAAAAAAAAGGTTTTGTAATAAATACTTAGAAACAAAATTGAAAAAAAAAAAAATGGTCTGCACGGATAGGTCTTGCAAAGGCTTTCAGAAACCTTGTGAAAATCTAAGTGTTTAACACAGGTGTATGGTGTGTTCTTTAAGGCCTAAGGCAAAAAGAAGAAGATTACAGAGTGCAGTCATTATCACTGGTTCTTTTTATTATTTCTGAAATATAGTGAATATGTATTTCTTTTCTACTCTTGAAATAAGCATCATAAACCAGAATATTTTTCTACAATTATGCACAAGTAAAATCTCTTATAGTGATTAAAGAGGAATTATATACAAATTCTTATATTGAAAAAAGCATATGATTGTACACAAGTAGTTTTTACTTAGAGGAAATAAAATTAAAATTTACGATGTTAATAAATGTATTAAGGGAATAGGAGAAAAAAAGAAATGGAAAAGAAACAGAAACAGCAATTCTAATTATCTGGTTTAGTAGATAGGAGTGATACTTCATGGATAAATCCCTTAAAATCAGCAGTTAAAAGTAAAACCTTCTGCCATTTCATGTATGGGTTATGTAAATTATCAGATTTTTCCCACATATAGGCTCAATAGAGAAAAAAAAAAAAGACATATTGTAAAAAATAAGTACCTGCACACCTGTGAACAGAAGATAATAAAAAAAATCTATTTTCCTAAAACAATTCCTTCAAAATGTTACTGCAGTATTTGCATAGGGCAGTTATCTGGGGACTTTGTATCCTCTCTAGAAAACTACTGCACACACTGTCCTATGGAACACTCTGAAATTTGAAAATAAAGTTTTACTTAAGATTTTCACTGCATGAATTAATAACAAACCACAGCAAAGGCTCATGTTACAGTGAACTGGATCATCTGTTTCTTGATATTGGTTTTAATTTTCAAAATAATTTCATTGTTGAGTTACTCCATAGTAGATCAATAAACTATTCAGGTATGCAAACCAGGCTACAGGCTTTAGAAAGCCATGTTTGGTTCACAACAGTAGGTTATTTTTAATTACTGTTGCAAAGACTATGTTGATATTTTTAAGAACAAAACCACAAACTGGGTTTTCTTTACTATGAAGAGAGCACAAATTGTTTCATAATCAAAGTTAGTCATTGCCCCTCTCTTACATGAATGCTGGGGAAATTTTAACCTCTGGCCTAAATTGCAAGGAAGAGACCACATGTGCATGCTACATTGGCAATACGGCTCCTGATCTAAATGTACAAACTACCATTCATTTGTTTCACTAGCTAAACATTTTAGCTAGACATGCTGAAATAAAACTATTGTCCATCTTTTTGTGAAATCCTACAAGGCCAAATTACTAACATAAACATCATTTCTGAAAAGAAGTGTTGACTCCACTTTTTCTTAAGGATAGCTTTGCACACTACTGCATTCAACTTTGGGGATTTAGAACGATATAAATGAGTAACAGTTTAAAGTGTAATGATCAATAGTTCTGTGAAAAATTAATATAATACAAAGCCAAAAAATACTTTGGAATGCTTCTAGCACTCTTCAACAATGTCTGCAGAACCTAAAATCCTCAAGAAAAATATCAATTTAAAGCACAATTAGCTGATCAGGAATTTTACATCAATTCCTTGTGAGAGGTCTTTGTTAAAAAGGAATTGCAGTCAATAATGCAACATATATTTTGAAAGTAATGTAAACCTCTATTTTTCTTTCTTATGTGAGCGTCCTTAGACTCACTTCTCTGACTGACTGTAATTGTGACCTCTGTTAGCTCTCACGCATGAAGTTTTTAATTAAATTTAGAAGATGTCTGAATGAATTCTTAAGAGGACAATCGCTGTAAGTAATAATTAACTTAGTACTTGTTAATTTCATATCTAGTTCATTAGCATGAGTTATAATTACTGAAAAATCTCTTAAACGTCATAAAGCCTTTACTAAGGAAGGGTAGTCATTTATTTTCTTAAATTTACTATCTTTGAAGAAAAAGTAAAAACTGTTTAACACCTCTTATTCTTCTCATTTAAAAGGTTTGCTTTAGAAATAGTACAGGCAAAGACACTAAATTACACAGATTTTGATATATAGAATTAAGCATCTGTTAAAAACCATATTGGTGTGAGCAAAAAAAATTAATTTCAGGTTTTACTAAAGTTTTGAAACATTAGTAAAAATCACCTATGCTACTGTTGCTCAAACTATAGTCGAACTCTCACTGGCTTAAGAACAAGGTCTACCAGAGTTGCATTAATTTTCTTGTTCAGAACATAATGTAATTGCATTTATCTTTTTAGACATTTTTACAGAAGTTTGTCTGAAATTTTGATTTACTTTTTTCTTACATATGAGGTACATTTGCAAAGTTTTTTTTCACCACAATTTAATAGCTAACAGATGTACTTATAGCTATCCTTGGCTGAGAAATAATTTCAATCTTGACAGTCAAAAATGAGCTCTATATGGAATTCTAACCACCTGCCCACAAGCAAGAAAAATCTGCTTTTTTAGGATGCAGTAGCAGTGCCAAAGCAAGCAACTTGGCTCAGCCAAGCTGGATGAGGAATGATTGCCTTCAGTTTGATTTGACCTTGAGAATTCCAAAGGTCTCAGAAATCTGCATACCTTTGGATGTCATCAGGGAACAGACACTGTAGATAATGTCCTGTTTGCAGAGGAGGTAAAAAAACAAAATACAAACTCTTTTGTAAAATAGGTAGTCTATCATACTTAGGAACAACTTTCTCCAGGCAACATGAATTACTGTACATGTTTATTGGGTTTGAGTGGCAAGGTTTAGGTAGCATGGAGGCTACAGAGGTGGCTGTGTGAGAAGCTTCCAGAACCTTCCCCCATGTCGCACAAAGCCAATGCCAGCCAGCTCCAAGATGGACCCACTGCTGGCCATGGCTGAGCCCATCAGCAAGTGATAGAGCCTGTGGGACAAACAGAATTAAGAAAGGGGAAAAGTTGCTGTACAACGGCAATTTCAACCAAGAGAGTGATAATACATATAACAGCTCTGCAGACACCAGGGTCAGTGAAGAAGGAGGAGGAGGTGCTCCAAGTGCCGGAGCAGAGATTCCCTTGCAGCCCCTGGTGCAGACTCTGGTGAGGCAACTGTGCCCTTGCAGCCCACGGAGGTCCATGGTGGAGCAGAGATCCACCTGCAGCCCACAGAGGACCCCATGCTGGAGCAAGTAGATGCTTGAAGGAGGCAGTGACCCCATGGGAAGCCCACGCTTGAGCAAGCTCCTGGCAGGACCCATGGCCACATGTCCACATGGACCAGTAGTCCATGTGGGAGTAGGTTTTATTGCAGGACTTGTTACCCGCAGAGGACCCACACTGGAGTAGTCTTTTGCTGAAGGGTTGCACTGCATGGAAGGGACCCATGCTGGAGCAGTTCCTAAAGAACTGCAGAGTGTGAGAAGGAGGCACGTTGGAGAAGTTCATGAAAGTCTGTCCCATCAGAGGGACACCAAGATCAGGCAGGAGAAGAGTGTGAGGGGGAAGGAGTGGCAGAGACGTGATGAAATTATGACAACTCCCATTCCATGTCACTCTGCACCACTGAGGGCGGCAGGAGGGAAAGAAAATCAAAAGTAAGGTTGGGCCAAGGGAGAAGGGAGGGGTAAGATGTTTTAAAGATTTGGGTTTCTTTCTCATTATCCTACCCTGATGTGCTTGGTAATAAAATATACTAATTTCCCCAAGGTGAGGACATTTTGCCCAAGAGGGTAACTGGTGAGTGATCTCTCCTTGTCCTTATCCCCACACACAGGCCTTTTTTTCTATTTTTTCTCTCATGTCCGTCTGAGGAGGAGAGTGATAAGCAGCTTTGGTGGGCACCTGGCACCCAGCCAGGGCCAACACACTACAATGTAGAATTTTTTCCACATACATCCATCTTAATCAAATTCACAGAATGAACAAATAATAAGATATTCGATTTCAAATGACACCCAGATCCCAAAACATGAACCTTACTGAAATATAACAGTTTTATTAGTATCACTGCAGGGAGTCTTACACATGACACTGAACACCTTCCAGCTCCTAAGAAATCTTTTTCACTTCCAACACACACATATGGCCATCTGTGCCTTTCTACTTTAACTCTTCCCTTACATGTACATAAAGACATAAAGGCATGGTTATATATATGAAGCAACTAAATACTTTTTTTCTGAAGGCCAGCTACAGACTATGCATGAGAGTAAGTAAATAGGTTAGGGGATATTCTCCCGTTGTGTGCAGCTATTAACTTTTGCCTCAGAGCTGAAATCTGTTTTCCTTATAAGCTGCAGATCCATCAGTTATTGAGAGGCCTGACTTTAAAAAATGCATTCAAGCTCAGAACCTGGAAAGTGCTGGAGAAGCCCTTATGCTTGGGGTATTGTTTCATAAGCATTGCCAGACCTGATATATTGAGAACGGAACCCCCAAAACAAGACATGCCCAAGTGACAGAAATTACAGAATCTGAAACAAAAGATTCCAATTGAGTGAGATTAGGAATAGCCATTACAGAGGCAGTGATTCCTCTGCCTATAAATGGCCAAATTTTTGATTGTGTAAGTTCTGTTCTACCTTTTGCAATTAAATATTTTGAAGTCTCAGGAAAAATGAGTACTAATTTCCTGGTTTCCTCACTTGGAACAGAATTATGATCAAAAAAACACCCCCTTTTTTAACAAATAAGCAAAGCAGTTAAAGCAAGCAAGATGCTGAATTAGAAATGCTATCTCTTTTTTCCCAGCTAAAGCATTCCTACGAAAGTGCACCAGTGCAGGTTCCCATGACTCAGCAGTGCTAAGAATAAGCAGAAATCGGATATGGACAGTACAGGAGATGTTTGTAGCTCTGCTTCATTACTTAGATAATTTCTCACAAAGCATGTTATTCTAAACAAAATAGTGACTTAGCCATTACTTGCTTCACCAGCATCTTCATAATACAGGTAATCACTTTTAAAGCACACAGTATTCAGGAAAATTACTGGATTTGTGGACATTTATCTAAAATGATAATATGATTCAAAGGACAAAGAATAAGCCAGCTCATCCACTAGAGAGATTAGGCTCATTTCAAGCCTGAGGTTCCCTTGTTAACACCCCATTTTGCATCAGACAGGACACTAAAAAAAAGAGACTAGAAAAAACTACAAGAGAGAAAAGATGTGAAATCACTGTTTGTGAGATTCTCAAAAATTTATGACATCATTGCTATGAGCAAAAGTATGCTTGATAGATCGATTTCCCAGCAAAGGATGCTAATCATACCTCTGAATCAAGATGTATTTGACCAAAACATACCAAACATGTAGAAGGAGTAATTATTGTCTCTAACTCCCTTAATACCACATAATTGCCCAGATAATTGCTCAAGGTTATGGTCAAGGCATATTTCAATGCAATTCATTTTCCCATTGTTTCTTTCTTCCTTTCTTTCCTGAATTTTCAAAATATCCACAAAACACTCTTAAGCTTTTTAATGAGGAAGCAGCTATGGGGCTGCTGCTGTTCTGTATGATAAATATTCATGATAAAATAAAACCTTTATCTCAATGCTCTTTACCTTCATATGTCTCTTTCCGGAGAATTTTCATGATTTCTGCCATTCACTAAGAATGTTTCCCAAAGCTATAATTTAATTTAATCTTGGATGATAATGAGTTGATAGCATTCCTAGAATTCATTTTATTTTCCCATGCTTTAAAAATATAGCATATATCTAGGGCCTAGGTTTTGCATCCCTTGATACTTTTACCAGTATGTAGGTATTTGCATCACAAAGGTCTGTTACACCAGTGATAGCAAGCATTTTGCAAGTTGATTCAAAAAAGCTACAGCTGACAGAAGTTCTTTTCTAGGTCTTGTGAACTGTAGAGCTGTGGCAGCAGTACTAAGCAGGAATGCCAGGGGATCTGGATTTTAAGGAAATAATTTCAATTTGGGTAAAATTTCATTAATTTGCAGCCAATTTTTATGATTATGATTTCCAGCCTCACATTATCTTTCTGTATTTTTTTCAACTCATACTACCTTCCTTCAGAAACTGTAAAAGGCCTCTTCCGATCACCATGCACCTAACACTTCGCAGCACATGAATTTCCTTCTGTTCCTAAGAGTTTTGTTTCCATAGTCAAGAGGCATGTGGCTACATGAAGCATTTAATATTGCTTGGCCCTGCAATGCAGAACTAATTTTGCTCCCACTGCAAAGAAAGATCAACTAACAGCAGATTCCCTTCCAGAGATGACTTCATTACTTTTTCCTATAACATCTGCAAATAGTTTTGTTCTTGGGCCTTCTACCCTATTCCCTTTATATTGTGTGCCACTTTCTTTTCCCTGCACGTGTTTCATCTGTTCTAGCTCTAGCAGCATTCTCATTTTATGATCCTTTCCACAGCAGCTCTCCTCAACCCATTCAGGAAAATACAATTTTGGTGAATTCTAGTGAAACTATGGATGACTTCTGCAAACTTGTTTTTGAAATAACAGAGTTAAGTCTAAAATCTGGGTTGGGTTTTGTAATTGTTGTTGCTTTGTTTGGGGCTTTTTTCCAGATTGATTAAACCTATAGCAAAATGTTGCTAAGGGGAGGTTGTGGAAAATCTGTTCAAGGACCATATTCCTTTCAAGGCCCATATATAACTTGCATTACTACCTCTAACTGTATTGAGAGCATTATTATTTAAAATGAGTATTAGAAAATTCTATATTTAAAACCAATATGTATTTGCAATTTTTTCAAGAGTGGATACTATCTAAAGGTGACTGCATATACTGTATGTATGTGAACAGAAATTACTACACACTTTTACACAAATCTGTCACTCCCATTTGGGATACTGAAACTACTTCATTCTTTTGCTCACTACATTCTCTTAATCAGAAGAACCGTAATTATCTTCAGGATAAAATTTGCAACAAACACAAAACTGTAATTCTGTGTTGAAAAACGGAGCAACCCTTACTGGTTGCATAACCTTCAGATGGCCAACCAGCTTATTGATTCGGGAGAAAGAAAACATACAATATCTCATTTTTCTCTACAAATCTTTCACTTGTGAATCTGTCTGATTCCAACTGCCAACACTGCGCCCTTTCAAGTTAAGATTATGAAAATTATTGACTTTGGTTCTTTCGATAAATGTCCCATTAACCAAATAAGCATATCATTTCATTACCTTCTCACACTTCTCTACTAGATTATATTGATAATTAACATGACAGGTTTTTGCTAATATCACTGACAGCCATTAACAGTATCACATCATATATTAGATGGGAATCATTTGTTAGATTCGTTATCATTAGCTTCATCATTTTACCAAGGTAAAAAACTTACTAGTTATTCTAGGTCATCTAAGTGAATTACCAAACCCTGACATCATTGTGAAATTGGCAATTTTATATCTGTAGGAATGGGAAGATAAATACAGACCAAAAAGTATTTGATACCAAAAAGGTATCAAACATATTAATTCCTGCACTCTACACCCTCTTTTTATTAGTATTGAATTAACTGGGAATGTTTTAGGTTTAGACACATTTGAAGGCGTCAAAGACAATGGTTTTGAAGCAAACTTCAAAAGTTAAGATTTATGGTACTGCAAGGATGAAAATTTCACCTGATACATAATGGTTTCCTTTTTCTCTCTTTCTGCAACATATGTAGATATTTTCCTCTCAGTAATGCCTATGCCAGCCTAACAAAAAAGATGATTAAACTTTTTTCTAGATTATAAATTGTGGAATTTAAAAGTTGACTCAGCAGCAAAACTCCAGCCTGCAGAATCTGCAGTTTTCAAACACAGCTCTCTATAAAATACTTCCTGTTTGAACTCACTTTTTCTATTTGCCCAAATCCTCTACCTTAGCAGTTCTGCCATTTCTTTTGTGACAGAAACTGTCAAGGGAGAGGCTGCAGGCTGATTTTTGGTTAGCTATCCTGTGTGTTTACTCAGCCTCAGAGTGGAGATTGCTGGCCATGCCAGACTTCCAACAAACGTGCTTTGTGAGAGGAGGAGGAGGTGTACAGGAGGAGAGGAGAAAAAAGTTGGTTTTAAAATTCTTTGTATGCCAGAGGGGGAAATCATGACATCTACCACCTTGGACAACCCTGTTGGCCTGTTCCTCTCCTAAGGAAATGCTGAATGAAGAATGATGCTCTTATTTTCAAAAAGTGGTGACAGAGGCGGTCACAGCAGCATTGCCTCCTCATCACTGTTACAGGTTACCAGGCTAGAGTCTTGTAGACCTGTGACTGCTAAAAGAGTCTGGCAATAACTCTGCCTAGGTCCAACTGTAAGAAATAATTCCCCAGCCACACACCTCTCACATAGAAGCTAATTGCTATACTTTCTTTATTGCTTAGCACTAACCAAAGGTATTAAATTTTCCTAATCTGCTTTAGGCAGCATATGCAAAATGTGGAACCCTTAATGTAAGAAGTGTTTTCAAGATGCTTTGTTTTGCTTTGTTTGAATTTATGGAAGGGGGAGAGTTGTTATTCTTTGTACAATGAAAGCCTGAAACTTCACGTCTCCTTCTATTAATGTTTGTTAGGGAAAAATATTAAAAAACGCCTTTTATCGCTTTTTCTTTAGAAGTGTACTTTCTTTTTTAAAAAACACTACTATCAAAAAGATAATTGAGAAGCTTACAAGTAAGTAATAAAAAATATTAACTCTGTATTGATAAATTATTTTTATGACAAACATTCTGATTATTAGTTTTGAAACTCAAAAATATTTCAATTGTTTTATTTTAAATATAAGTAAGAAAAGTTATTTAATAGTAATGAAGAAGTAATTAGAAATAATTATACTGTCTGCTGTCAAAAAATCTGAGATAACCAATGAAAAATTAAGGAGAAAGATTTACACAGTCAGCATAGGCTTTGGAACATTGATCATACTTTGGGAGATATAATGAAAACTAAGATCAATATGAAATTTCACATAACATAATCACAAACATTCCTAAAATTTCAAAAATAGACTAAACACAGAAAGAAGTCGGTTAATCTTTATTTTTTTCCCCCAATCTTTATCTCCTGCAACAACAGCAGTTGTCAAAAAAGCTTGGTTTGGCTTTAGACTTGCCTGATTTTAATCTGAAAAACTTGCTTAAAAAATCTAAAAAACAATAGGTTTCATATGGCTTCCGTTAAAACACACGAGCATATATAATTAGGTCAGACTGCAGACACCTACTTTTGAACTGGTAATGGTTCTTCACAGTGAACTTTCAAATTACAGCTTTGCAAGACTATTCAGCCTTTGAGGTTTCCCATCACTTGTACAGATACAAGGAAATTCAACTTTGGTTTAGATACCAACCTAATTGAAAAGGATATTTATATTCATTGAAAGTTAAAGTAACCCATAATACAATCTGAAATGGTCAAAAAATACTTTTAAAATGTATTTTGTGGTTTGAACTTTTTTGAGCAGTATCAGTGTGTAGCATAGGATGAATTATGACTAATGAAATGCCTTGAAACATGGTGAAAATAGTGCAAACGAACATGTAAATGTAAAACACAACATACAGTTGTAATACAGACTTCTCTGAAACAACACTTATATATCTCCAAAACAAACTGTCAAGAAAAAAAAATAGGTATCTTGCAGGAGTCTTTATCATGGAACCCTTTCCACAAATTGCATTTTGGTTTGTAAAATATTTCTTTTTTTTGTTTCCTGACTAAACCTATAAATTAATGTGATTGGAGAGAGGTTTCATTCTTACTGTTACTGGGAAACATCCAGTGAACATTATAGATTTCTTTTATAACATATTAAGTGTTTAGTGCCTTCTCCATCACATTTACTGTTTGGATTTTTAGGAAAAAATCCTGAAATGCATGTTACAAGAAAATTTAACTAACCAGGGATGAGTTGCTTCCTGTCCATAATAAACATGATCTGCAAATGTGTAAGTGTTGCTGAACTAAATATTGCAAAGCAATGCGTTTAGTTTTCATCAGTCCTGTCTTTGGCTGAACAAGTTACCTGACATGGATCCCTGTGTGCCTGCTGGCACCTGACAGTACCTCAGGTTCTCACTGAAAATGCCCATAGAGCACATAGCAGACTGGTCATGGTTGCCTGGACATTTTATCTGCCCTTGTGCAGGGATTCTGCAAATCTTCCAACATGGATCCCACTGCCACATGTCAATAAGCTAAAGTTAGACAATAATAGCTGTCCTGCCCACCTTGCTCACAGGACATGCAGATTTGTACCTGGGTCCACCTGGGGAACACTGAGGCATTAGATTTTATTTCCCTATTGTCTCCCCAAACCTCACAGCAGTGTCACACTTCAGGTAATTTTGGTCTAGAATAAAGACCTATGATCTTCCACAAACTGAAGCATTGAAGGATTCATGTACTCAATAATTATACAGGTTGATTCCAAGTGTGTCTATTCAAGAAACTTTGTTCAAAAGTTCAAGCAAGGCAAAGTGGATAAGAGAAGTTTTGTTTAAATTAATTGTTTCAATTTATTTGTGTCTGATACACACTGCTCCAAAGAGACCCCTGAAATAATTTCAAGTAATAGATATGCATTACTGAATAGAAAGACTGAATTAATACCAGCAACTTTCGGTTTCAAATTTTAAATAGTTCTCTCTAAGTACTTTTTTATAGCTAAATTCACCTGTGCCTAATTCCATGATTTCTTCACATTTCTAATTAAACCCATTAAATAAATGATGTTGGTGCCTTCATCCCTGACAGTTAGTGCAAGCAAAGAATGTAGAGATCATAGCACAAACACACACCAGCTGGTTTTAATTTCTAGCCAACTGCCTAAACATTATCGGAAGATTCAGGTTCTCCCTCCTATTTTTAATCTTAGCTGAAACTGAAAAATGAGAGATAAAAAGGTCTTTTTTTCATATTTCAAGATATAATTTAAATACAGATGTGTGCATGAACATCTGAACACACACATGTTTATTGAGAGGGCTAGCATGGCCACCTTGAGCAATCTATGTGCTGGAAAATTTTTCTAGTATTTCCTTTCACTGAGGAAAATACTTGTCTTGCATTACAACCCTGTGAAGCACTCACCAAGTGAGTAATCAGCCAGAGTGACTGGTGATTTCTGTCTCCCTCTGCAACTGTATGATTACTTTAAGGGGGAAAAAGTGATAAGGAAGAATTTAAGTATTTTTATTCTTCAAAGGAGACATTTTCTAGGAAGTTTCTACAAAGAATGATTATTACAGAAATTAAAAATTGCAATTTGAAGTAAACATCATGAAAAATCTTTTGTTGTTATTACATTCATACCTAAACATAGATGCTATTTTTTTGTGGTGTTTAAGATAATGCTACAGTATATTAAAAAAATCATTACTCATCATTAATCTTTTATAAAGAGTGTAAGAAATGCCTTACTCCTGCACCTGAGCAGCAGTCCATGTAGCCCAATAGTCTGTCTCCAGACAACTGAAAGAGCAGACAGTGCCCAGGTCAAGCACAGCAACCTGACTACTCTCCATGATCATTGAGATTTAATCTATCAGAGATGTTTGATTGTAGATTGTTGTCTATTGCTTTTGGTATCTACTTACTGATCTGTTATCCAGAATTTGTCTAAAGCATTTTTATAATTGCTTACACTATCTGCCTTCAAAACATCCTGGGGCAACAAATTCCACAAGTTCACAATCTGCTGCACAAAGCACTTTCTTCTGTCTTGTATAGATCAGTCTCCCAGGAGTCATGTCAAACACCTCTGCTTCTGTATTGTGGGATTTGGTGAATAGTTCAGCTGGTCCATGAACATTGTTTTTGTTGTTTTTCTCTTTAACGTCTCTCTATGTCCATCTTTAAAATCATGTCTCAAGGAGCAAGAACTGACCGCATCATTTAGGGGTGTTATACTCCTATACTGTTAAGGCAGCTCTATATTTTGAATATTTTCTTAGTCTTTCAGCTTTGGAATTACAATTTAGATCAGTGGTAATCTAATAAACAGAAACTCTTGATTTAGGAAAAGTCTAGTACTTTTCAGAGCAGCCTACTCTTTGCCACATAAGCTCCTCTATGAACATTTTTTTCTGGAAGAGTTCAGTTACATGCAGTCCAGTGTTGGGAAATGGTAAAGAAGTGCTTCATGGAGCCTAAAAAGATTTAGAAAGGTGATCTTTGCTCTTAGAAGTAGATGTTAATAACAGTTTACTTTTTCCTCACAACACTGGAGATTCATATTGCTTTGTTAAAAGGAAAATCCTGCAAAGCAGTGAAATTTTCAAACCAAAGATTGTCAAAAAAGTAATCTGAATTACCTGCAAATGGAAAGGGCACTGCCCTCATTAATACTTCCACTGCATTCAGTAACCTCACAGCACTGAGTCAATTGATATTTCATTAAACTGGTGTATTTCTCACATTCTCCTTCACAATTATGTTTTCCCATCTAATGTTACTAAACCAAGAAAATGTTCATTCAATAGTAATTCTTGGAAAAGCCCTCAGAATTATTCTTTGATCATTTTAAACATCAACAGAGAACCTAATTCTGTGTCTGACCATAACAGTAACTTCCTTGTCATTCCCTCATGTCTTAGCAGGCACACAAGTATGATGAACAGTCTACTGAGTCTTGTAGTGTTAAGAAATACTTGTTAAGAAGGCGAATTTTTGTAATTCTTTTTTTTAAGACACCAAGTGCTGCAAAGGAACTATTTCTGACTTTGTTTTACAATCTTGCATTACGAGAGTGGGAAAAAATAGATATTTTTGTATAGCAACAGAAAATCCTAGCATACTGGTATGTCTGGAAAGAAAAGTGTTATCAGCATGATCAGATGGTTCTAAATAAGTGAGAATACAATGATAAGAAGCCTCCTCATCATAACAGCCTGAGACAGACACAAACTCCAAATTCTTATTTATAAACAAAAGAAAAGAAGAAAAAAATCTATAAAAGTCAAAACTGTTTCTACTAATGATGGCGGAAAGAAATTTATAAATTTAGGATCAAAACACAACAAAGTACATGTTGCTAAACAGATTTTGAAAAAAATGAATATCAGGCTCTACCTGCTTTAGCAAAGTGTAAGGCTCAGTAATCAGCCAAAAGCTGAATCTGAGGAGCAAGAAAGAAGAAAAAATGATCAACATGAAATGTATCACTACTTGAACATTGTTCTGAAAATTTTCATTACCTTTTATCAGTATACCTTCTGAAGTTGAAATTTTACAGGTATCATGAAACGCAAAAGGATCAAGAATAAGACTTCAGTGTAATGTCTTGTAGAATTAATCTATTTAAAGATTACAAATTTCAGTTTCAGATTATTAAATCAGGATATATAGGCTGGTGACTCAAACCAGCAGTTTGTATGTTTCCACAGAATTTTGCAATGTTGTCCTAACCAAAACGAGGGTTCTCATATGCTTGTCATTTTGTTCTCGAAAGAATATAATATAGCTATAATATAACATCTGCATAGAAGACTTTACTATCCGTATAGAGAAGCTGGCAAATGGTAGGGAAGAATGAGCATTATCATCCACATTTAGTAGACAGATCAGTAATGAAGACTGATAGGTTTGTGCCAGGCTGTTCAACAAACCTCAGATTTCCTAAGTGACAGACAAGACCTCGTCTGCCTTATTTGACCACTTCTATGGCTTTATTTATAAGGATTGGTTCTAACTGTAATTATCCTCTTGATTTTTCCCATCAACAGCTGTCACTATAATACATTAAGAGAAAATAATTCATACACATTATTCTAATAACTTAGGTGTACAAGACCCAGTCCCATCTGCTCATGTTTGTTCTTTAACATTGGAAAAAAACAACAGTTTTGTCTGAACCAAGGTCAATGGGCCACAAAGAGAAAAGCAGAAATACTGATATTAACGTGTTTCCACTGGCTTCTTCCTTCAAGGCCATAGATGAGTGGATTTGCAGGGAGTTTTCCCCACAGGAAGGAAGGTACATCACAAAAGAAAAGGAGGTAAGATAAAAATAACGTGGGTTTGGTGCCACACACACCGAGTCAGTCACAACCACCAATAGCAAGAGCTTCTATCTCAGATGCTGGACCTTGCTCAGCTCTTCAGTGGCCAGACAGAGATGCATCATGGCCACTGGGAATGTGTCGGTGTGAAGGACGAAGCACTGGCATATACTAGAGAAGCAATCAAGAGTCTGCATATTTTGCTGGAGTGTAGGGCTGGGATGGAGAGACTCCTACGGCAGTTGTCATGCTTTAAAACAAACATGCTTCCCAACAGTGCAAGGAGAACCAAGGGAGCCAGCTTTCTCTGCCTTCATTCCAGATGCGCTGCCCCAGCATAATTCCCCATCAGCCATAATCTGTCACTTCTGCTGAGCATTAAGACTGTAATTAATTCCTCATGCCCAGCTATGCAAGGAAGCAGCACTGTATAATCCTCAGCAAGTCATTCTCTCTGTCATAACAGAGAATTTTTACAACGGAAAGAGGAATAATCTGACAGACACGTGACAGCTCAAAAAACCCTTCAAACATTTGATTCAAAGCAAAAAACGCACACGTGAATTTCTTGAAAGGATGTCTTTAAAGCTCTATTATATTGCACCAACCCTCGATAGAGAGAAAGTAGGGAAGTGTTGCACAGGAAAGTGAAAGAGTCATTGCCAGGCAATTCCCAGCTCTTCCTATTCAATGAATTAGTCAACATCTCATTTAGAAGAGGGACAATAATACTTTGTTATGTCCTATTGGCAAAATTCCTAAGACATAAAAACACGATATGTGCTTTTCTCCAGTGCACACCCAGTTCATTTTTCAGCTTCTGACCTGAGGCGTTACAACAAGTATCTCAGTATGGAAAGTCAGTAGAAAGCAATAACCAGCAAAACAGCTGGTAGAGCTGAAATAATCCTCATATCTAAAAATCTACCTGTTATATTGCCGTGGAAATACAACAACGCTTGCTCGAATAAGAAGGAGTATTAGCAACATCAAAACTATCTGACAGTAGAGTTACTGAGGAGGAAGTAGAAAGCAGGATTTCTAACCCAGTCTGTTGCACTGCTAGTGCTAAGCAACTTCCGAATTATATGAATAACAGCTTAAAAACAGCTATTGGGAAACCTGGAAATAAAAAAGATTAAATTCACAGCAGTCAAATAAATCATTTCTATTTCAGACTTTTGCAGCTTTAGTTATTTCTTTTTTTGTTGTTCTTTTTCTTCTTATATTCCTACAAGTCTTTATGCTGCCTTTTATATGCTTCTCCCCTTCCTTTATGGTTCCTCAAGGGAAAGGCTAATGTACGTTAGACTTATTCCACAACTTTAAGGTTTCTCAACAACCCGAAGAAATACTTACAGTGACAGCAAGCACTAGGAAGGGTTGAGTGGAGTCTGTCCAATAAATTCTTAGTGTCCATTCCGATTGAACACACCACAAAACCTTGAGCACTGTTTCACAGTGATACAGCCCTTCTGTAGAGCTGTACTCTTAAGCTCCATGTCAACTCTGCTCTCTTCATAGGATCTCATTTACTCACAACAACCAGAAAAAGATTCCTCCATACGTCTGAGATGCAGCCATTTCATAAATTGGGTTGCAAAGCACAGCTTTGTGAAAAGCACATTAAAGCATGTTCTTTATCTGCAAATTCCTCTGTCAACATAGCTCTCTGCTGCTGTGCATACCTGCTTCTCAAGAATGACGACCTTTCTGATAAAAAATATAGTGCCTCCAAGAGCATGTTAGTACAGGCACCAACACTAAATTGGTGAAACCTTCGGATTTTTCAGGCTGAAGATATTAGGAAAATTAATATATTTTTTTTCCATGTGGGAAAGTACAACTCCAGACTTGCTTGATACTCCTGTGGTTAGAGATTATTAGGAAACAATATGTATGTGTGCATGATATGGATACCATAAATAGACTTCAAGTGCAAAGACATGGATGGCAGCTTTTTAATACACTGAAAAAAAATCATTAAAACACTATTAAAAGTCTGGAATAGGTAATTTACAGTACAAGCTACCAGTAAATGAACATTTCCTGGGTCCACAACATTAGCATTAGCGTTTACTACCACTACTATATCACACAAAAAAAAAGAAAGTACAAAACCTAAGGAAGACAGGCAGCAGGAGAGAAAACTAAATACTTTAGAGTGAACTCTTCTAGGTCCAGATTAATTGTAAGAGACAGGATATTTTATAGACTGGTCAGTAATAGGAATGGACAAGTACATAATGTTCTGATGCACAGATCATTTGTGTTCAGTTGATATACAGCTGATAAAAGAGGAACAATTACAATTCTTAGTTTTCTGTAGATTTCCATGACACCAAGTCTTTTTAATGTAATGAATCACTTCAGTCTCATATTTCAATTTAAAGTATTTATGGCAATTATGAAACCCAATGCTCAGTCTGCAAGTTTAACTGCTGTATGTTTGGAAGATGGGTCACATAAAAGTCTTCGGTCCCTATTCAGAAAATACAACATATGGAATGAATACTATACATTACTTTAGCTTTGAAAAAAATGTGGAATTAAAAGAACAGTAAAATAATTTGCTTCATAACAACCAAGAAGCACTTGGGAACTATTTACCCCCATTCCTTATAAGCCAGCAAGCAAACAAGCAAGCTATTTTCTGACATACTGCTTTCACAGGTAGGAGTCCCAACAGGTGCATTCCTGTGAACCAGGGTGGTATTACAGCTATTGCTTTATGAACAAATTTGGAATTTAAGAATACTGAATTCAGTGAGAAGTTTTTTCTCACTTATCCAATCTCTAGAAAATGGCAATTTTTTCTACCCATTTTTGGAAGTCCAGAAAAGGCTTCTTCAGAACTTGGTTGGACCTACTAACCTGCTAGAAGCAGGAGTGGCAGGGCTAAGGAAGAATTTCTTATTAGTGCTTGTGTGTTTTCTGCACAGATAATACTTCACTGAAAAACCATCAGACAAATATTTGACTAGTCTGATTATTAATAGCTACTATTCTATTAATATTCAGTAAGAAAACTTCAAGAAAAGTCTGAATTTCATATTTCATTACCTCTTGTATCAGCTTTACATTTTTATGCTTGTTTGATGCATATTATTAATCAAAGGATTGCAAGAGAGGAAGGAGAGAAAAAGGTAAAAAGGTAAACCGAATACCAAGAATATAAACAGGACATTTGTTCAACTAGATATTACTTTTATTTTCAGTATTGTCGGTGCATGCTCAGCAATGCACAAATATGATGACGATATCTTTACCTCAAAGGGCTTGAATCTTGTACAATAATATGCCTTCCTTGAAAAGCTAGATAGCTCAGAATAGAGAATTTTCTCATTTCTAAATCATATAATGGATTGATTCAGAAGGGACCTTAAAGATCATCTAGTTCCAATCCCCCTGCCATGGGGCCACTGGTTCAAATTTCTCCTGACTTCTAAAATTTAAATCTGGCTGACTGATGAGAACATATTTTTGGATATTTTTTTCTCCCCAAAAAAGCTATTGCCATGAGATGTACTTTATCAAATGTCTAATCAGCTACCAAAATCCAAACAAGCATAAAGTCTAAAACATCGCTTAGATTATTATGTTATATTCAGGGCACTAATGGTCATAGGATATAAAAAGTAAACTAGGTAGCAATTACTCAACCTGTTTAAAAAATACCTAAGGATTTACATACATCAACATAAAGAAATTCAATTTTATAGAACATATAGCTCTTTCTTCTCATACGTTACATATCAAATACTTTTTTATTATACTACATGTTTTTGAAGAAATGACACCGTCTTAGAAGTGTGCAATGTGGCACAGTTATTGTTGCTATGGGAACTATAATATTAAACTTTTTTATTTTTGCACACATATTCTCAGATATAATGTACTATTTAGTAATAAATTTTCTCTTTCCCCATCAGTCTTCAATGGACTACTTTCTATCAAGAGGTAAAACTACTCTCCTGGGTGAATTTTTGCCCGTTTTAATATAAATGGGAGTTCTACTGCCAGCTTCGGGGGGGGGGGGGGGGGGGCATCATTTCATCCCAGACCTCTGCTCCTCTGCTCCAAATACATTTCCTTACAAATATGCCCTGAAGATCTGRTTCTGGTTTCACTTATGCAGAACAGAAAAGAGGACAGAGAGAGAGAAACAGAAAAAGCATGAATGCAAGAGAGCAAGACAAAGCAAGAAAACAAGAAAAAGTCACAAAGCAAGAAATCAAGAAACCAAGCAAGTCTTCTGTTCTATGTCAGATTTATATGCTTTATATGATTTCTTTGGTGATTTTCCCATCATTCAGCTTAACAGTATAAATCCAAATGTAATATAATCAGAACAGTTCTTATGTCTCAAGAACTAACTGGAGTGGTTTCTGTCAATGACCTCTTGTCTGTTCTTTTTAAAACTGAAGTCAGACATTTATTAAAGCTCCAAATATAAGTTCAGATATGCTGTGATAGCTGGGCATATCTAAAGGAAATACTGTCCAAAGAGAGAGCATTTATGGCAACATTTTGACATCAAAATTTATGGGCCTGTCTGCTTTACTTTGCCATTTACAGCCTGACATGGAATTTCTCTACTTGAGTTGACCACTTTAAGGGGCTTATTCAACTTCCCATCACCTGTTAGTGCTGTACAAATGGAGATGCACTCAAGCTTCATGAAGGCCTGCTCAGCTCCGACAGAAATTATCTAGCCCTACAAATGTATGTGTGCCTGTGTCTGTGTGTGTGTGTGTATACTTCTACACATGCACTCCTGCATGACGCACAGGAACTATGTATTCCTTGGCTATCCTAGTCCCCAGCTAACAGATAGTTCCCTACACAATAAATAATAAGACAGAGGTTTCAGATTTTGGTATGATTTTTGAAAAAAACAGTGAGTTTTTAACACAAATTAATAAGAATATTCAAGTTGTAAATTCCTGCGAGTGACTCTTAGAAAACTTGACTCTGCACACTTCACAGTCAGCAGGAGCTCCAGATATTCATCATCTTTGAAAGCTGAAGACGATGTCAATCTTCAAATGTCAGGCTTCTTTTTCATTTATTTGGTATTTATATATATCTTTTAAGAGAAGGAAGATGAGTGATGGGGTCAAAGTAATGGATAAATGAGAATGATAAAACTCCTGCTCTCTCAGCTTTATCTGACACACATAAGAAATATGTAACACCCTACTAGAAGACCAGTGTGCCTGCAAAACACACAATAAAACACCTTAGTTTACCTTAGATGGTAAACTGCTTGGTGAAGTCTTCAACAAATAATTGAGTAGTATCTTGCAAGAGAGATATTTTTTTTAATGTTTTTGGAACAATCAGTGAAATACAGTACAGAAATAAAAGTAAACTAGAATGGTTTCAAAGAAAAAACTTTATATAGGAAATTGACTTTATTCTTCCATGATGTTTATAATGCATAAAGCCTTTTAAAAACAAAACATAGATTAGAAATACTGAAATGCTAAAAATTAACCCTGTTGTAGAATCGATAATGAAAGCCAACTCTTTTTAAACTTTGTTGCTCCTGACAATAAAAATCCATCCAACTTCAAATATCCACTCCTTTTATATATAATTCACTAACATTTAATCTGCTTGAAAAGAGCAGGGGAAAACATCAATGGTTCAAAAAGCTGACAAGACCACATTATTTAACATATGTCATACTGGTATTTTAAAATCTCAGTGTCCATAGTTTTCTATTGTATACTCAATAAACTGGTCAAACACAGCTTTTAGCACAGTTCTAGTTCAGTACTTTGTTAGATCTCATTGCTTTTCCTCACTGGACAAGCCCAGATAATTTTTTAACTAAAATTATTTAAAATTTTCTTTTAAAAATTAAGTATTTTAACTGTCTTCTTTTTTTTGTTATTCACTTAAACATTTACTCCTGATGTATGGTAATGCAATCTTTCTTCTTTTGCCTGACTTCCCACACAAACTGATTTATAGTACTTCTTGAGTCACTTCAGCCACCCAGTCCAATCTGTGGACTCCAAATTCCTGTCTAAAATAATCTGGTCTTCTCCTGCCTTTACTGGAAGGGAGGCTGGGTTCTACAGCAGGGAGAACTGGGTTCCTAAACCAGTTTACGAGCCACTAGGTTGAAGCCCTTAGCGCAGCTTTCAGTAAAAATACATTTGTGCATAATTTGTGTTTGAATTAGAAAGTTTTCACAATTAGAAAGTCAATGTTTAATTGTGTAACATCGTTTATACAACCCTCAGAAATACTGCACGTACTCAGACTACTGTTTTCTGCAGTTTGCTTAAGAAAATGCACTGGTGATATCTGTCTGCATTCGAGATTTTTCAAAATAATGACCTCCTCAGAATTTATATTTAGTCTTGGAAACTGGTAGATAAGTGATGAAGTCTGGCTGCAGATGTATGTCTCTGCTGATGCAATTTAATCTATTACAGCCCAACTCATCTTGTCACATTGCACCAATATATATATATTTTCAGCACATGCCTGGCTCTTCCTCAGACATTATCACACTTCATATTTTTGTAACAACTGACTGAAAGGTGAATAGTATATATTAGGCATATAAAAAATATATACTAACAGATTTACTTTTCATCACACCATGGTACTTGACATGCATTTTATTTAATCAAAATCTCCAATATTTTTTTAATTTGTTCAGTATTTTGTCAGTGTTTGTTCCTTCATTTTGTTCATTGTATTAGTAAGAGCATCAATTGCTAGCCAGTAGATCAAACACTAATGGAATCTTTTCCCATTGCTGTGTGTTTGACAAAGATCATAGCCTTATAATACTTTTTTAAAAGTTTATCTAAATATTCTCAAAAAAACTCCTTTAATCATTGCAAATATCATATTTAGGTAACATCTTAGAGGAAAGGTCATCACACTCAATTAGATTCCACCATGATTCTTGTTCTCTAAGATGTGAAAAGCAGCAATCAAGGTTTGAGTCCCATTGTTAGATACTGTATAAACCCATTAATTGGGATTCCACTTAGCTAAATTTAAAAGTTACAAATCTATTTTAAATTCATTACTATCAAAGGAAACACATTCAGATGAATTATCATTCATTGCATCTATCTTAGCAACCTATTTTATGCAATATAATTTTACATATCAAAAGTAGGAGGTAGACTTGTGATTTTTAGAGGAAACACTCAACAGGAAAAGTAATTGGAATGGGAAATTTTAAGTCGTCAATCCATGGTTGTGATAGTAACACAGGAAAAAGAAAGTGTACTTCAGTTACTTAATAGTCATTATATTTACACTGAACACTAAACTATGATTTTTTGTTCTCAGGGCAGACAGAAGGCTGACAGGCTCAATACTTTATTAGCCTCAGCATTCTCCAAAAATAATTCATGACCAAACACTTAATTAAAAGAATTTTAATGATGCGGTAGGATCATAAACCAGAATAAAGAGGGAATGTGTTATAAATTATAGACTCTGATTGCATGCAAGAATGTTAAACAATATTGAGTAACTGAACAACATTTCTGCAATTATTTTGCACTGAAGATTTCAGTCATTACAGCTAATAAAAAACAAAATAGGAGAGAATGTTGATGGAGAAGAAAGACAAGTACACTTGAGAGATGTAATACAGAGATGTATTAAGAGACGTGATGTATATAAAACACGAGGGAAACGGACAATTCATTTGATCTTCTATCAGTTGCTGAGGTCCCAGCTAGAGTACCACATCTAATTTAAGAAAAAGTAAAATCTGATGGAGAGAATCCAGGACAGAGCAAACAACTGATATTCTAAAATAGATGTAGATCTCAATGCAGGTACAACAATGCTTCTGGGAAAAGTTAAAAAAAGTCATGTCCTAATTTTATGCACACAGGGATGGGCTCTGATCGAATTGTCACCACATCGTAAAGGTATAATTGGGAAAATTATTGCTAGTTTGAACAAAGGTCAACTCAATGTCTATTAGCTGTCAAATCCATTGTTATTTATAGTAAAGAATGCCAGAAAAAAAAAAAACAAACCAGAAAGTCATTTTGTTAATACATAAAACTGGTGTATCTCATCTTGAATACTGTCTGCAGCTTGGGGTTACCCTAACCTAGGTGCAGGACCTTGTATTTGGCCTTCTTGAACTTCATGAGGTTCACATGGGCACACCTCAATCCTGCGAAGGTCCCTCTGGATGTCATCCCTTCCCTCCAACATGCTGACCACACCACACAGCTTGGTGTCCCAACCTTGCTGAGGGTGCACTCGATGTCACTGTCAGTGTCACTGACAAAGATGTTACAGAGCACACAGGGTGTTTTGGATGATACAGGTTTCAAAAGGTTTGAAAAGTGATCAAACCCATGGAGGAAGAGTCTAGTGAAAAGTTTATCCAAAGACATCATCAGCCTCAAGTGAGGATGTTGCTTAAAGTTAGGATGATATCATGGAGAAGTGTTCCTATGCACCTGCCTTATCTTCAAATTCCCCTCTGATGGGGTAGGGTTATTCTGGGATAAATAAGATCTGTCAGGAAAACAGAAAGCCCTCAGATTCTTTTAGTCTGGAAAAATTAGACTAAGTGCAAGAAGCCACTCATATCAACTACAGTGCCTTCTGAAATTCTTTAGAAGGAACAATGATAATTTTTTTCAATAACTTTAGATGCAAAAGAAAATAATTGCTTAATTTTCACTCACATAATTTACTATTATGAATTACTATGAAAAATATTCTGGCTACGTAGATAGCAAAACACTGGAATAGTCTTTCTGTGGAGGACACAGAATAGCTTTCAACAAGGTTTAGAAGAATAAGACAGACAGACATTTGTTAGAATATTGTTGATCTTTCTTCTTTGCCAGCAAACTGATTAGCCCATTCTTCCAGCTTCATTTGTATTTTATGGCTACAATGTCCACAAGAATAGATGAAAAATGAAAATGTATTTCAATAAAAGCTGCACCCTTAAAAAAAAATTACAAAGTTAAATAAAATAATTAAGTAAAAGTTTGAGACAACACATCTGTTGCTTTGTTCTTTCAAAGGATGTGATGAACAGAACTGAAGGGTTTAGAATAAAAATGTTCTGGCACTTTTTCATCATTTAAAATCTATTAGATAGAAAGAGGAAGAAAGCCTGAGTGATGGAAAATTAAACATAAGCACAGAACTGAGCATCAGTGTGTGGATTTTAGCAGAAGGGCCACCTCTTGAACAAAGGGAGAATTATCCCATCTATAATCTCCAGTAAAATCTTGTACAAAGTCAGTTTTGTGGATAAATATAGCATAGTTCAGAATCCAGGGCTACTCAGGCAGTGCTTTTCAGTCGAAAAGAACTCAAAACACCAAAAAATTAAATGAGAAAGCATTTTTTGGAACTAATCAAATCTAAACTTTTAATGAGTGAAAACAAATACCAGTTTTCTTCAGAAAGATGCTAAGATTAAAATCTTCCATTTTATTTAGAATAAAGCTTCAAAACAGAAGGCAAGGTGAGTTACCTCCAGAAAAAGGATTGTTTAGTTTTCAGAGTGGGAATAGATGCATTTTCAACTACTTCCTCCTGTCATCTGATTGCTATCTTAATTTTTTGTCCATTAACTGAATCCTTCTTTATTTACCCTCTTCCTCTCAGCTTGTGTTCACTGTATGAGGTGGGATGAGAGATAAAGATTTGACTTCCCCTGGTGACTGTGGCTGTAGCAAACTAGTGAAGAATGATGCCAGGATGTGCTACATCACTATTTTTACCCTGTTTATCCTTGGATAACTGTTTTCAAAGAGGATGCAATGCAAAGGATGAAAAGGTATGAAATTAAGTTTTACAAAGTGTAATTGTCTTTTTTATCATAACTTTGCTGGTCTTAGAGTTTCCAAATCACTAACCTGAAAGTAGAAATTGGTGTGAGCTAAAACACATACATACACAAAAAGATAACAGAGTAGATTAACCTATATACCAACGAAATCTAGGTCAGGCTTAGTAACCTTCAAATTGCAGCTGACACAGTGAATATTAAGCTAGTCAGCCATGAGAGACGCATTCATGAAGCCAAGCCAATCTAGGTTTTTAGACGAAAATTCATTATAAAATACTGATGTTTATGTGATCTTTTTTTCCTGTACAAATGTAATTGTACAATTTCTAGAAATCTCATCACAGATAATTAACAGTGGATCTCCAGCGGCAATATTTTTAAATACTAAAATAATCTATCAGGAAGGCCTAAGTTAGGTATTTTTTTCTGCACAGAATTTTACCAAAAGATGAGGAAAGGAGGAAGGAAAGGAAGGAAGGTATTGCTTCTGCTCTAAAAAAGAATTGAGAGAAGACTTCTAATAAATTCAGAGTTAGAGAATTTTTCTGAAAATACTATTGAGTAAAATTTCCTGCAGAAAACAGTAATCAGAAAAAAAAAAGTTTTGATCAACCATTTTCTGAATTCAATACATCATAATCAAGGGGGTTTTATCCTACGAGGATAATATTTTTGGGGGAATATATATGTATGTATGTATGTATGTATAAAAAACTCCACAAAAAATAAAGTAAAATGCAGTACTATGCACACTGAATGTGTTGTGGGAGGAGAACTGTCTTTATAATCTGTGGTTTACACAGTTCAGTCATAACCATCTTTTGAAATTTGTTGGAAAAGGACACAGAAAAATGATGACTAGTCTTTTCTGTGTTGGTGTCTTGTATAACACAATAAATATTCAACAAATATAATACCTAATAAAAAGTTAACATTTTTTTGAACTAGCACTTAAAGTAGTGCTTGAACTAGTACTTAAAGCCAGATACCTGCGCCTTATGCAGGAATACCCTCCACCCAGCACATCCCACCATAGGATTTCTGCTTCATATTTCATACCCCAGTGGACTGTGCCAATTCCTCACACCTGATAATTTTTACAGAGATTTCATAGAATTGTTCATTGTCGCAGGATACTGTGGCTGCTCCACAAATATTTCTTTGCTTATGGGGATGGGCAACCTGCTGTATCTGGCACTGTTTGGGCAGGGAAGCTGGACTAGATGATCTCTAGAGGTCACTTCTGAGTTCACCCATAATTGTGATTCTCTGAGAGTGCAGTTCTATGAGATCTTGAATGGCCTCAGAAGAGATTTATTAAAAATAAATCTATATTTGAAAAATCATTTGAAAAAAATGCCCTAATCTCTGCTTCCCCTAAAGACTAGATAGAAGACATGCTAGTGTTCTAACCACATTCCCTCTTCTCCTCCCCTAGGAATTTTAGAAAAAGGAAATGACATTAAACAAAAAAAAACGAAAAGCAACAAAAACTCGACTGTTCAAAACGGATTAAAGCCTCATTAAGCAGCAACCAGAACTGATGTTTTCAGTCAGTATGATTTATGAACTTTGTTTGCTTTGTGCTGTTCATCAAGAAAGAAAAGAGCTGCTCTGGAACTATTCTCTGGGGGAAAATGTAAACAGAATAAGTACAGTTTTAAAACTCCAAGGCTGCATTTAACAACAAAATTATGTAAAATATTAGTAAATTTTGACTGCTTCTTTTTTAAAAAAGTATGATGTAATTATTCATTTTTACTGAAGGACATGTGTTCTGCCTTACATTATCTTTACTAGCTTTTGGTATTTCCTGAGACTGGTAAATGTGAAAGCAAAGAGATTTCACCAGAAAGGCTGGGTTTTACAGACAGGAATCTGCACCAGATCAACTTGCTGCCTACTCTTTCAGCATTGTCCATGAATTGATAAAGGTAATGATAGTTCTTTAAACATTGTTATGAATTTTATATAGCAGGTGTTCTTATGTCATTACAGAACAACTTTAAAATCCAAATATTCTCCTCAGCCTCTCTCCTAAATATAATGCTAAAATAAAGACATTGTTAAATGAGTACCTGTCTTCATTTTAAAACAATGAAAATACCACCTACTGTATAAGGAATCAATACTGTGTATTTTGATAAAAATAATTCCCACATGTGCATACACAGTATCATAAATTGTTTACTTTAACTTGAACACTACAAGTATCTCCCGCTAGTGTAAACATAAGCAAGTCCTATTTTATTTTGGAAGACTCATCAAATAAATTGTTATAACAAGGAATATTTATTATTTAGAATCCAGTTTATCTGGCCACCAATATACAAAAATTCAGCTTAAAAAAAATCCCTGGAGCTACCTTTAATTCTGATTGTTCTGATAACTGACATTCTTTACCAGAAATATGGTCCTCATGTCTTAGAAGTCAACAATTAAATACAAAAAGAATAGTATTGGTATGATCTCATGCAAAATGTATCTAATCATTTGAAAAAGGTCTAAGAAAATGGGGGCATGATTCACAAACATATGCTGGTGACGTGATTAATCTCATTCTACCTTTGGTGATTAGGTTGGATCTACAGTATTTCTGAGAGATAATTGTCTATGCTCTTTATTGAAAAACCTATAAGTAAAAACCTCTAAGAAAAACCTCTTATAATGGGAAGGTCAAATTTTTTTGTATAAACAAATACCTTGAAAGATCATGTGAGGTTGGAACTGGATTTAAACAGCCAATCAAAAGAGTAATAACAAAGTAATTACTAGATAGCTGATAGACATTGTACAAGCAAACCCAGTTTGAATTCTGTACTTTATAGTAAGGAATTTGGGGTTTTTTTCTTAAGCAGTGCTGCAATAATAAACAGGTATTTTGCACAGCATTTGATGGAAACCTTTCGTGTGAAGTAGAAAAATGCACCTTAAATTAATACAAAGAATTTATATTTTGCTTATGTAAACATCAGGATTATATGTCTAATTAGGCGTGCAACCACACTTTTAAATTATAACAGGTGATACCTAACAGCAAGAGAATTAGCTGTGTACTTAAATAACAGCCTAGAGAGAACTGGATGAGCCAAAGGCACTGGCATCTATTTAAATATGCTATGCCATTTTCAACATAATTAGTTATCTAATTGAAAACCCAAACTTAGTCAATGCATTTGTACATGTAATTAATTAGTTTGTTTAAAAGCACTTCATTTGTAGTACTTAATTCTTCATTTCCTTCCTTTGTCACATTACCACAGGATAGATTTGATTTTCAAAAACAACAGAGACAAACACATAAAATTAAAGAAGGCATTAAATAAAAGAAAGCATTATAGGGCAATATACCATTAGTGCCATCTAGAATTTCAGAGACAAACTTCTTTTTTTTGTCTGAAAGTATTTTAACTATTTCAATATACATCTTCAATATATCTACATCCTAACAGGTATGTGCTAAAAGACTCTTTAAGCTTTCTATATAAACAGAGCACCAATTACACAGGTCAGATTCACATTGTAAACTTCATACAAACAGGGAATTGTGACCACATAAAGCCCTTATTTATTGTTATCTCTAATTTGGGCCATAATAATCAGGAATTAATATGACAGCTTTTTATCATTACATCCCAAGAGGTATAGCAGTTGCACTGGATGCAAATCAGTATATAAGCAGACAAGAAAACAAGGAGATCATCACAAAAAAGAAATAGAAAAGCATTTTCTGTAGTTACAAATATTAGAAAGATTATCACAAACAGTTAAGTAAGTGATTTACAGACCTGTGCTTTTTTTTGGCTTTTTTTTTTTTCTGGTGGGAAACACTGAAGAAACTAGACAGCGTTTACTTGAATTATTAAGTTAGTGGTCAGAGGAAGCTCTTCCTTAGGCTGAGAGGAGGCAGAAGTCCAGTTCTGAGTAATTCAAGACAATATAGAAAATAATAAAGGGTGGAAAACAAATGAATAATTGAGTCTCGAGAATGATAATTTACAAGGTGATTTATGGAGAGACCCAAAAAAACAGAGGGTAAGATGAATCTGTGAGCAAGGAGAGTCCCAAAGTCCCCTAACATTCACCTCCATACCCAATAGTGTACTTGCATTTGTAAAGACCACAGAACTCGAGCCTAAAGATACTCAGCCTTTTGCATTTGCTTCTGAAAGGACATGGGAACCCACACACACATCTTAGAACTATGAAATATTCTTTATGATGAGAACCTAGAAGGTGCTGGAGCCTGATATGAGAACTGACAAAATTTATACAGTGGATTTTGGCACAGTGCCCCAGGTGAGCTGAAATACAAGCAGAGACAGTGTGACACACACAGAGAAAACAATCAGCACGACCAGCCTGGATGTAGAGAAAATAAGAGTCCTGGAACAGACAAATTGCAGATTGCACATCTACAAGAAAGGGTCAGGGTGGCACTACAAGACTTTACTTTGAACAGTAGGAAGCAGATCTGAAGTTAATTCTCGTAATACTGACGAGATAATTCTGTCTTGCAGTTGCACTAATGACTCACTTAAGGTAAACTTAATTATGGTGACAGCACAATACATAGCCAAAGCCCTGGACATAAGTTCAAGAAAATAATTTATGCAAAGTATAGGGTCACAACATAAATCTGACTCAGTGATGGAGAAAAAACAAACAAACAAACAAGCAAACAAACAAAAAATAATCAGAAATCCCCTTGGATTTTATACCAGACATAAGCTTTGAATGCAAGGAAAAAAAATAAGCTGCAGATGACAGATCAAGGAACTATTAAAAATTCAGAAGACTAAATAAAAGAGGATGAAGTATAAAAATTCATTAAAGACAAAGAAATAAAGTTGGTAAAATCTGTTGCATCTCTGACTGGAGGAAGAAGGAGAGAAAGTTCTAGAAAAAGAATTAGGCATAATAAGAGGGAGAAGGAGGGAACCAGGAATCACCTTTATCCAATGAAAATCACTTTATTTGCATAAAAACTAACAGAGTTGAGAGAAGATTCATATACATGTATAGAATTTTGGAAATGTTTATATTTTATTTGGTGAAATCTTTAACGATGGCAAAATCTTGAAATGCAGTTGTCTTCCAATGGTTTATCATTGTCTCATTTAAAAGTGGTGTAGGGAATAGGGGAGTGTAGAGTGCTAGAATTTACTAGCAGCACAAAAGAAAGGAAGATACTAGACAGAGATACATGATGCAAACGCATGATCAACCAGACCTTCTATTCAATGCACTCTTTCACATTAACACTATTACTTATTACAATAATTATTGTCCAAAATGAATTGGACTCCTCCAACAGCATCCAGGACAAAGGAAGATAAAGGGCAGTGCCTAAAGAAACAACTGGCACACAAAATCTCTAGGGAAACAGAGGGAAAGTAAGAGAGAAACATGCTCAGAAAATGTTCAAATAGCTTAATTTTTTCTCTTCTCTCTCTTCCCTAGAGAAGCGCTTTTCATATATTCATGTAAAAGCACCGAAAGTCTTCTAAATAGCTGTGCTCCCTCCTTCTCCCAGGTAGAAAGAGAAGATAAAACTTAATGTTTGCAACAGACTTTAATTCCATTCTGTCTCATAATTTTGACTGCAGTAGTCGCTGCATCTTTGCCTCCAAAGAGACTGGACCCTTTTGGAACTCACTTTAAAATGGCAGTGATGGCAGTAAAGAACCCTGCTCTTCCAGCCATAGGTACCACCAGCTAACTGTGAACACAATATAAATATTTTTAAAAAATTATATGTATATAAAATCATATACATATAAAAGCACATTTACATGTGCACTGCATATTATAAATTTTATACTTACACTCTGAATATATATGTCTGTGTGTATATAAATATATATATTTTTTTAATAGGAAAAAATCTCCATATATTTTGAGGACAAAACAAATAGAGAAAATTGGAGTTTAAGTTAGTAACACGTTCCCCAAGGTTATATCTAGACCCTCTTCAATTGGCTATCTCTGCATTGCCAGCTGCAATCCCTGAAAATGGATGAAAATTTCTTTAAAACCATGCCATTTTGAAAAGCTGTGATTGTGGAAGGAAGTTACCTTACACACAATTCTTCTGTTTTCATTTTATTGTCTTACTGTGGGAGTTTGTAACTAATTCAGCTCTGTTTCTTCTGTGGTGCACAGTATTTTAAGTTCTCGGCTTCTAACTAGCTCTTTAGTCTATTAAAATTAAGACACTCAGCCTACCACTACACTCTAGGGCTCAGGGATACTTCCTGGCTTCCAGATCACCCCTGGTCCTATGTTGGTACAAGGCCCACAAGTACATCCTATTTTCTCCTTCCCTCCTTGCCTTGGAAGACGGGAAGGAGAGGCTAGAAAGGAGACACAGCATGAGCTACACAGAAGGAAAGACAGCAGGCGCATTACGGTACATAGATGTAGATTAGACACCATTGCTTTTCTAACTCCATATGTATTTCCAGAGCTCTGATGATTTTAATGGAGTCATGAGTTTCCTTCTAGTGAAGAACTTTTAGGTCAAGTAATCTTGAAAATACAGTCACAAGCAACACATCCACCTTTGTTTTCTCACCCCAAAATGATAGGATGGGACCAAACCCTTCACACTGACTTTCCACGCTAAGGACATTCACACTTAATATAATCAAACAAAAGTCTAAGGAAATTTAACCATCTCTTCATAAGTTAAAGTAAGTAAGTGGTATTAAAACCTTCTAGTGGCAGAAATACCACAAATTTCTGAATAAAACGATATCTAATACATAACAATCCTTTAGTTATAAAATTATTCATATTATTTAATGTATAGCCCTTAACAGTTTAAGCCAAGCAATAATTCTAATTTTGTATGTTTTCTAAAGCTGTGGGGAGTAGTTAATCATATCAATCATATAGCAAACTTTTACATATTGAAATTTGTTATCAGGCTTCTCTATCAATCTTATATTTTCTAAATGTTCCTATTCCCTCAATATTCCCTCATCTCTCCACTATGTGCAACTTTTAGGTGCACTCAAAAATCAACCTGAAGTTGGTGCTGAGGCTTCTCCACTTCCATACTGAATAGAATAATTACCGACTATGTCCTAAAATGACGTTTCTGTTAAGTAATTAAATTTAGTTTCTATAAAACTAGCCTATTCCTGCTTGCCATTCAATTTTTGCTGCAGAAATTCAACCCACTCTAATCTCGTTTATAACAACTCCTAGCAAATATCTCATACCTTGAAATTTTCATGATAAATGTGATGACAAGAATGATGCTGCTTTTTAAGTAAAAAGCACATGACAAACTATCTTATCACCTCTGTCAGGCTGCCTACATTGATGTATCAGTACAGGAAAGACACGGTCTGCTATGACTTTTCATTTCTTTCTTTCTTTGTTTTAAGAGAAACTGAAGTCTTTGACTGGATAATGTTTTTATGGAAGTTCCTTGGACAAAAAGTTTGCTGTATTCTATGATACAGACTGGGGAAAAAAGATTATATTCCTATTTTTTGCATTGGCAGACACTATTAAATTTTACTGTGCTTTGAAAACCAACACATTGGTATTACATTGAATTTGGCATCTCCAGTTCTAAGAGGATTACTGATCACAGATATGCAGTGCAAGAGAAAACAAGCTCTACCTTATACTGATATACTGCCATATATTCATCATCTTACTGACAAGAAGTCCCTAGTTTGGGAATCAAATCTACTTAATGTTCCCAGTGCAAAATCTTGCATCTGGATATTTCTTTTAGACAATAGCTCTAAATGAAGTGAAACAAACACAAATTAACTACTTAACATATACTTTCCCCAGGCTAGAAATTCTAGAACTCTTAATTTAATTTCTTTTTGTGAAGTTTCACTGTAATAAAGCAGACAAGTCATGTAAAAAATTACTTAACTTGAAAATTATACCAGAAAAGAGTCATTGATGTATTTGCAGATTTGCGATTTTTTCAGATTTTCTTTTTTCAAGGTTAATGCTCTACATTTTTTTAAAATAACGGCAATAGAGAACAGAAGGATTAGGGTAAGGGTTAGACTTAGACTTATTCGATTTATTTACAGCCATATTAAATGTATATTATACAATCGTGTATTCAGTAACATATCAAAATCCTGAAACTACTGTTTCTTAATATCTGTATAAATCAAAGTATGTTGTCAAGACTCAAGAGAAAATTTGGTATTGCTTCTGCTACAGGCACTGCCCAAAAGTTGTAACACAGTGGTTGTGGAGATGTTCCACACTGTGACAGATCTCCAGAGTCTTTTAGAGAGATGTGCAAAGAAAAAATGACATCTGCACCTATCATTTTTAGCGAGTTGTGGAAATCTGTCAGGTTTTCAGTTCCTCATAACTGTCATCGTTGTTGAGCTTTTCCATTTTCACACAGACAAAATGACAAGCACTGTTCCTGGGAGCAGAGATGAATCTGTGGTTGCAACAGGACTCAGACAACAGCACAGTTTTTCCACTTAGACTTTAGTGACTGGATGTAGCAAAGGAAGAATTAATTATTTCTTTGTTGAAATGAGGACTAACTGTCTCCTTCAAAACTGGAGAGCTTATTTGCTTTCATAACTTCGTAGGTCAGAGTACTTGTTATAACCAATTCTGACCAGGTAATCAAAAATCCACTCAGGGTTATAAATTAAATACATAAATAAATAATCAACGTCATGTTTTCATTAAAAATCACTGTGACTGTTAACTATTAAAAAAGCTTGGAGAAAATTACAAAATACAAGGTTATTAATTTCCTATAACCCAGTGTTCTCAGGAATTCTCATTAGCTTTAATGCTCATTACATACTGCAACTTAAAAATATGTTACTGGTATATACATTTGGCTCTTTCTAATTTTTGTTGATGGCTTCCCTTCTTCCTTTCGACAGTCTGAATGTCTGAGTTGCAGCACAGCCAGACAGAGTTTCATGATAAAGCACTGTGTAACTGGATTTTGTGTGTCTGAAATCATCTGGTTTTAAATTTACCCGGGGCCTTGATCTGCTGTAGCAAATAATGTGATACTAATGGGATTTTGATATTATGCGGATGTGAATACGGCTTGGAGACTTATGCAGTCAAGACTACAGAAACTTTTAAAACAACATTAAAAGTATCTGATGGTGATTTGGTCAGAAATTGAGACTCATTTTATTTTAAATATCCCAGGACGGGTATAATCAGAACATGACTGAGATGGAGCGGTGACACATCTGTGTGAAACTGGAACTCCATTCTGTTTTGCAAACAAGATTCCTTTTGTGAAGCTCTAATTTGAATCACAGGTTTTAGTCTGGAATTTGAGATTCACCCTGTAATGCATCTTCCATTGGGGACTACAAGCTCCATTCAGTAATAAGATCTTTAGCCCTAACTTAATTAGAGTATCTGAAAAGCTGACAGGGAATAAACATGACTAATGATTCTGATTTTCTCTCAACTGCTCACCTATCCAGCAATCTCTCTGCCCAGAACCTTGCAGGGTGATCACAATTGATGATGTTTATATGTCTCACATTAGAAATAACTATGGCAGCAAATCACACTTGCATCTCTGAAGTACTTTAAAATTGAGGTAAACGTTAAAAATAGAATAACTATGTTCAATTTAATCTGAATTTAAGGGGCGATCTCTGGTAAATTTCTCATTTTCAAAATAAATGAAACATTTCATTTTCTCTGCAGATCTACAGGGATGCAAATCCTGTTTTCAGAGATGTCTTGTTCATGGCATACTTTAGCAACCAAAGCCCAAGAAGAGGGAAAGCAACTTCATTTGTTTTCAAATTTACATTTATTGCCATGCACTGTCACTGTCAGATAGAGTGTTTCAGGTACTTGAGAATACCATTTTAGCAATCTTTCTTTGCTTTAAGAGACATGAGGTTTATTCCTCCAATCTGCTTCTATTTATTCTAAACAGAATTTATCTCCAGTGAGTAAGGATGTTTTGAATTTCTCATAATTAAAGACAGGGTGTTTAAGCATATATTATACATTTAATTTCTATTTAGACTGAAAGTTTCATTTGCCTGTGAAGTGACAACACAGAAACAAGGTTTGAAAAACTGAATCATGATTCATTTCAATCTATTTTTCAGTTCTCTTTTCAGCAGAGCTATCATATACCTTTTGATTCCTAACAAATTTGGCAGGTCTTTTTCTCATTCATGTATACATCACATATACATATTCATAAAATACATTTATAGGAGTAGTCATATGTATACATGTGTACTCTATATTCAAATTGAAAATCCAAGTACGTTATATGAAATATTTAGATGGGCTTGCTTATAAATTTAGGATTATAAATTACTGTATTATACATATAAATTATGGCAGGCTGTCACAATAATACAAAACAATCGAAATTTCTTCTCCAGAATAAAGCAGCTATCCCAGCAATCACATGCTAAATAATGACTACGAGACAATTACACTGGAAGCTTGTCAAACACCTTTACATCACAGACACTCCTCTATTAGTGACCATCCTTCAATTATCAACCAGTGTGTATGCTTGGGAGACAAAGAATGGTTCAAACACAAATAGTTTGCATTCGTTGCTGTAAAAGGTGTCTACTTACACCCCAAAGAGGCCCACCATCCCTAAGTAACTTCATGTACATGCAAGAAAACTCAAAAAATTTTCATACAATAAATGAGTCAAAGATTTAAGCCCAAAAGGTTGCTGAGTGTTTGCCAAAACTTCAGCATGATATTTTTAATTGCTTTTCATGAACCATCTAMTTTGTTTTGAAGAGTGACTTGTATGCCTACACGTAAATGACTAGTGCTATTTTAGGTAGTCTGCTGAGACATCCTCATGACAAGAGCAGCTATAACACAGTGTTCAAGAGAATTGTTCCTTTCTGAAACTGTAGCTTATAAAACCAGACAGGATAACTAGGACATCTAAAATGGCACTGGACAGGTATGTTTAAAGCAACTGAATCCCCCTTATTAAGCTTGTGAAACTCAGTTTTCCTCTGGAAATAACCAGTTTTACTGAAAGACTTTTTAAATTCATCACTCAATTTTCAACAGTTAATTATAGAAGATCTTTGATGCAACAATTTCAAATATTAATTACATGATCTTCTTTCAGCACTGAATATAAAACATGGAAAGCGCTCATGGCAGAAAAGACACCCAAAGGGGTACCCGCTAAGAGAAGAAGGAAAAAGCATCCTTCATCAACATATGCTAATCTCTTGCCCTTCTCCTGGCAGCAAGTCAGCATTTAACAGTTAAGTACAGCAGAACAGAATTGAGCAGTGGAATGGTGAACTTGCCAGGAAAGTCTTGAACTCTTATAAAAGACAACTCTGGGCCAAAAAAGTAGACGTCCAACATACAAAAATGTTCAAAATGATTTTCACATGCCTGTGTATCAAATGATAGTGTAGAGAGATCTGCTAATATTTCTAACACTTTTTAAACCCTGTTACGTACATCAAAGAATACAATCGAACAGACCACATGTACCTAGGCAGAGGGTCTTACAGACTGACTTTAGCATTTGTACAAAGATATATAGGGGATACATGAGCATGGAGTTGAGGACAGGGCGGGGAGAATAGAAACATATTTTCCTATCACATTCCCTAAGAATTAAAAGAAAAGAAGGGGAGTTATAGGATGAGTTATACTACACTGCATTACATTAGCTGATTAACTGTTGATGCAGATATTTCTACTGTAAATGGTTAGTTCTGTCCACTTAAAGACTTTTTAAGTCTTTACATTAAAAAACAAGTCTCAAATTATATACAAAATATTTTGATTTTTCTTGTTCTTCATCATCATAAAAAAAAAATCACATTATCCACAGAGAAACGAAAGGTGCAGATGTAGACCCATGCTTTAAGGTTTGTAACTTTAGGGGCTTTCCCTTTACAGTCCTGTAACATTTCACTTCTAGCACTAAAGTTTGCTTTTGATTTTGTAGTCTTTCACTGGCATACCCCAAGGCTGCTGTGGCAATACTTTTACTCACAAAAGCTCTTGTCCTCATGACATCGTGTCATTGAACTGAGACTTTGATAGGTCTCTGATGCTGGGTTTCTCATAGGAATGGATTATGACTGATTTTTAACTCACCCTTTCTCCTCCCACCCTTCTTTTACCTCTCACTTTCTAGTTTGAGGTTTTTAACTTTATGGTTAGGAATATGTAGAGCTCAGTAGATAACATTAGTAGACAATTATTATTTAAATAACCCAGAAAAAACTTCCAGAGATATACATTCACAGAACTTCACAAACAGTTAAATGAGTGCAACACCTGTACCTGATCAGTTTCTGCAGTCAGAAGCATCGGCACTAGTGTGTAAGGGAAACCAGCTGGGACACCTAGCTGATCCTGCTCTCACTGAATAACCACTGTGGGAAGGTTAGTGCTCAGGGGAATATCTGCTGGAGAAAACGATGGGAAAAAGAATCTTGCCTGGTGATATTCCAGTTTTTTCCTTTCCACGCTGCCATGGGTATAGCTTTCCTCTTTTCTTTCTGTCTCACATTCTTTCTTAAAATATTTTTTAAATTTTATTTTCAATTAAAGTTTGGATTTTTTTCATTAAGAGTGTACATACCATCAGTTAGGGAGCTGTCTGCTCAGCCTTTAAGCAACACAGAGAATACTCCAGATTTTAAGAAACTTTCTACAAAACTCAGTAGACATATATGTAGCATTCCTGGTATATCTTCTATTTTTGCCCACGTTTGGGTAATCTCAAGCATGAATACCGGGGAAAAGGGATAAGGATGCTTCTAATTATAACAGTGAAACAGTATAAGCCTATATGGCCCAGAAAGAAGGAAAGTAATTATGAAAAATTCAATCTTAACTATACTTCTAAAATTCCCTAGGGAAAAAAAAAAAGAAGGAGTATTTGAATTGACAGAAGGAAACAATTTGGTTAAAAAGTCCTCAGGCATTTGTTACTGCTTCAAAAATTGACCCAAATTGTCATATACTATGTAGTAGAGGTCCCAAAAGATCATATCTAAAGCTGATCTAACTGAACCTGTTTAAACACCAATATTTCCCAGCAGGAGAAGACAAAATTAACGATATCTCTGTAATCTATTAGGAAAGTAAAGCTTCCTTTAAAGAAATAAAGACACTCAACCAAAGAATTAACATCCTAACAGGTTTATCACACCTCTCAAATAATTCAAAATGTTCAAGATTTTTTACACAAATAATTTGAGGAAACAGAAACACAAACAAACACTGCAGCCAAACACCAGCGTTTTCAACTCAACTATCTAAATCTGACAATGTAAAAACACATAGCTGAACACTTTTCTCATATAGAAAGAAATGTAGCAGTTCACTAACTCCTTTAATTGCCTACCATACATATAAAACTGAGCCCTCTTCTATCCCGTATGACAGAGCTCTTGACAGAGACCAGCCAGCACTCCATATTAAATTCTGTCTCCTCAGCAATGAAAGTAGAATTAACATCAGTTGAATAAAACTTAAAGGGATGAAAAATATTCTGGTGCCTAAAGATTCCTCATGTCATTTTTGACCTTTCCATAAATTTGGCTCAAAGAGTTAATTGTGCTGAAATAAACATTAGCATAATGCCTAAGGATACAATTTTTTACCTGGCCATGGAGTGTTGGGAGCATAGACAATGAATCTAAACTGTAGAATAATTCATTAGGAAATATGCAATAGCTGTGGCAAGATTTACTACAAATATACTTGAAGTGTTTTTAAAAATTAATATTATGCTGCTATGCTTGGCTTAATTAGCTTTCTTCTTCATTTACAAAGCATATCTGTCTGGTTTATGAACTCAGTCTCTATTCCCCATTCTTGAAAACCTGTTTAATTAAAGTTTTAACTACTGCATAAGTTTTAGAAACAGTAGAATGACTTTTATTACTATAAACCTAAATCCTTCTTTTCAATATGATCATACCTACACATACTATATTGGAAATATGACAAGACATGCTCCATAATACTCCTGAATGCACACACAATACTGCTCCTTTTCATTATACGTGGCCTCTATTTCCATTATGCTGCATGTAGGCGATTTTGGGGGTGTTGCACAAGCAGTTGGATTGTGATTAATTTAGCCAATCAACAAGTCGGTTCCCTGAAATCCATTAAAGGACACCTTTCTTTTTTAGACACATACCTATTTCTAACCTGTTCATTGATTTCCTCATCCATTAATCTATTTTATCTCTTTTAGAGGTCCATCACTTATTAGACTCCCATTTCTACTAGCAGGTGACTATACTTTGGCTTTCAATCACAGCAAATCCTATTGCAATCTTTTTCAGCATTTATCACTTCCTCCCATTGACACTATCATAAATGACTAAATATTAATTTAATTTTGCTATATACACAAAATTGAAACATAGTCATCAGACATGCAAGCTGGGATATTACTGAAGTTCTAGAAACACCTGACATACAGTTGGTCACAGCCTTTTTTTGCCTGCATATTAAAAACCTTGTGGCATAATGGTCAGTGAACAGAAATTATTTGCGCAATCACTGCCTACATACAGTAAAGGAAAAAGGATTTCAGCCTCCCTATGCACAGATGCCCGAGACCCCACTTAATGACTTGTCACCTATTATACCCAAAATACACTACAGTTTCATCCCACAATTTACTCCACAGAAGAAGAATGTCAACAATAGTCAGTTCTATAATAATTTAAAAAGATAATAGTCATTTTCCCTCCTGTTCTCATTTGAATGTCATAACCACTGGGGTGATCAATTTCAAAACCTTATTAGTTCCGCTGTTGTTAACTATTCAGGACATCAGATTGGTTTGCAGTACAAAACTATAGAGGCAATGTTTTTAAATTAACAATTTAAAATTAATATTTCTGCCAACATGTATTTGTAATTTTTCCATAATAAAAAACACAATGTCAAAATTTTCAAATTAAAACATGGCAAATTATTGCATATGGCTGACAAGCAGTGCTGTAAAATAGGGAGGGACGCTAAAAACTGTCAGGCTGTAAATCTAATGAAGAAACAAAGCAAACAAATGGGAAACTTCACACTATTTTTCTGAGTTAAAAAAAAGCATAGAGATAATGTATTATCGGTTCACTTTGTGCAGAATTGTGTATTCATTACTCCACTCAATGGAAAAATATGAAATGCATAAAATCAACTTTGAAGAAGTGACATTTTTTGTATTCTTTACGTATAGTCTTATCCCCCAAAAAAATGTTCTTTACATATGTTCTTATCCTTAAAAAAATGTTTTAACCAGATTTTCATTTATACTAAATTGGCCTGTTTCTCTTAACATTAACAGAGCTGAGAGTCTTCATACCAGCTGAGGCTCTGATCCTATGAGAGTATGTTCAGATGATTCCAAACAGCAGTGTCAGTGCATTTTAGGAAGTTACTGTGCTTCAGCTGGAGTTGGTAAGCAGACATGTGGTCCCTGTCAGCCCATTGCAATGACAAGTACATGGTGTTCACTTAAGCTGCCTTCAGCACTTCCAAAAGGGAGCCCAGGTGAAAGCATTGGAAATATGAGCATTTATGAAGAACACTGGAAGCAAGCCATGCTTTTTTTTATGTACAGTGTCAAAAGTGATGCAGCTGCTGTTGTTTCTTGCACATGTGTGGAGATGGAAATTAATTTTATCATTAGACTGGAGTAGTATCATGCATACGATCAGTTTAAATGAATCACATGAGGGAGCGGTATCTCCAGCTCTGGGGGATGGAAGGCAGGAGAGAAGAGAAGGCTTGTGTGTGTGTGCATGCGCGCATGCGCGTGTGCATGTGTTTGTGCAGAAATGGAAGGGGAGCAAGTAAAGCAATACCTTTTAAAAACCACCACCTCAGTCATTTGCAGTTACCTGACCATTACTTGACTTGAAACGAACAGAAAGTCTGCTTAAATCTTTCTTCAAAGGAGACAAAAGAATTCAGACGGAAGAAAAACCAAAACCACACACACTAAAAAAGTCATCATTTGGGACTCTGAAGCCAGAATAATGATGCAGATAACAAAACAACCTCATACTGACACTATCTTGCAAGACAGTATTCTACTCATTATTGGTGTGTGGATACAACTCTTTCACTGTGTCACTGGCTGAGTTCAGCACACAAAATATATTCAAGTAAGACAGAAAGAGGACTTTTGCACTGCTGTAAAATGAAATAACCAGTAAGATTTACTTACATTATTCAGAGCAGACACTTCTATTTCAGCATGTTTTTTCCTCAAATTGCAAACATAAGAATATGCCTGGTCCTAATACTGTTCGAGTTAATAAAAATTGTAGTTTCAATTTACAGGAGGAAAGTGCATGAATTTCTAGGTTTTGAACCTGTTTGCCTTCCAGTACACCTAGAAAAATCTGTGCTGACAAATACATGAACTTATTGTTCATCTTCTGAGATGAGGAGCCTAGGGAGCTCAGTTAATATCTGTTCCACAAGCTTCTTATATAAGCATAAGCCTACAACATCTTTCATCCTGACTTTCTCATCTATAAAATGGGTTTAATACTCTTCCCTTCCTCCTACCCCCATCTTTGTTCTTGTGACAGTGAGCTTTTAATGCAATACACGTAGATGAGCGCCAGAGTTGAAATGGAGCTCAGCTTATATCCAGAAACTACTTAACTAGATATCTAAACACTGAGAAGACAAAGTCTTCTAAACTGTTCAGAACAAAGAGAATTTTTACTAAACACACCCTTTATTCTGATGTCTAAGTATGGATTTCAGGGCCAAATTTCAAATCACCAATGACATTTGTATCCATAGATTGCAAAAAGGAAATAGTTTTTGGAAATCAAAATACATTAAGGCATCTTGTTAGCTATTGGATTTTTAAAATGTTAATGCATTTTAGTTGCTTGCTGCTCACTTTTGAAAATCTTCATAAAGGCAACCTATTGAGCTTCCCATTGGGATGATTATACTAGTATGCATGTCTTTTCTAACCATCTGATGTCTTGGCAGCAAATCAACTTTAAGTGAAACAGAAATCAGATGTGTTTCTTTAAAGAAAAATGTCTACAAAAGACATGATCTCTTAAATGAGATGACTACACTGCATTTGTTTAAGCTTCTAACAAAGAACACATTCATTTAAATGTGAAGTAACACATTTGAAAATTAGTACTCACTATCATAGAATCACAGGATAGTTCAGGCTGCAGGGGCCATCAGGAGGTCTCTAGTCCAAACTCCTGCCAAAACCAGGATTAGCTACAAGGTCAGTTATTGAGGGTTTTATTCAGCTGGGTCTTGTACACTTCCAAGGATGGAGGCCACAGCTTCTCTGGCAACAACCTCATTGCCTGACCATCCTCAAAGAGAAAAAATTTTTAACTGGTCTAAACCTCTATGGCCAGTGCACCACTAGGCCTAGCTCCACCTTCTTGCTAACCTCCCATAGGTACTGGGGGGCTTTCTGTTCTGGGGGGCCTTCTCTTCTCCAGGCTGAACAAGTCCCATTGGCCCAACATTTCCTGGCAAGTGCTGCAGTCCCTGTTGAGCTTGAGGGCATGGGGCCCCCTGCTGTACTTGTTCCATATTATTGTTGTCTTCTGTCCCAAAATGGACACTGAAGTCTATCTGTGGTCTATGACACAACAGTATTTTTCTTTTCCTAAAACAACACTTGTGTGCATCACAGCCCTGGTCATAATGCCAAATTTCAGAAATCCAGCTTTTCACACCTTTACTGCTTGGCCTAAAAATCTACAGAACCTTAGAAATTCATTATGGATACAGAAAATCTTCATCACGCATTTGTCAAATTTTTTTCTGGGTTAAAGATGCTGCACCAATATACATTCCCATCATTCGCATTTACAGAAATGGAGTCCAGTCATGCAAGGATTCTGCATATGGAATTGGAATCAAAATCAATGGAAACTCTATTTAGGAGACTTGCAAGACTACAGTCAATTCTAAAGAGTCATGACAGAGCAGTATAGCTGAACATAAAAAAACCCCTTTCATTGGTTAAAAAAAAAACACCAGTACCTAACAGTAAGTAGTGCCAAATAAACTGCATAAAACCTATGAGATACATATTCTGTGCACATGGACACAAAACAAGAATATTTTAGAAGATGAAGAGTTTTCATGTAAGGTAATTTGACTGCTACTACATCCTTTAGATACATAAAGTACAAAGATAGAATAATATGAAGACAGTTAAAATAAAAGATATCAAAAATCTGTAATCTCTGAGGACAGCACTGTGTCTTTCTAAAGTACAATCTGTTCTCATTTCTGCAGAACCCACTACCACTCCTGTCAATGTGGATCTGACCACTCACAGATCTACATTCACAATGCAAAGACAGAGACAGTGGGCTTTGATGAAGAAGAGAATAGGACACAGCCATAAACATACCCTGTGTCATCATCTACTGTGATTCCTAGACTTTTAATGTGTTTCACTGATAATCCATTTTCCTATTATAACTTTGAGCCATTGCAAGCAGTACCTTACCACATCACCAGTACCTCAGAATAGTTACCAGAGGTCTGTCTATGCATATATGGCCAGGGACAGTGGGGAAAGAGGGAAGAGAAAGACGCTTACTACACTCGTGAACATAAAATTGCTTCTGTGAGATTAAGTGGCAAAGGTTTGGATGTAATTTCTGCCAGGTGATTGCCCAGAAGATGTTATGTTTAGAGACATCCTTGTGCTCCAACACTGGCAAAGTCTGAGTTTTTCTGAAGGCTGTTCTGCTTCCTAAAGGCAGGCACTAATTTTTTGGTATAATCTAACACAAGTTGTTATCACGCAGTAGAGTCCCTGTGTGAATACAGCTGTTTTGTTGGACAATTATTTCTGGACCTCAGTGAAAAAAAAAAAAAAGGCAGTCATAACTGTCTGACGAAATTGAGTTGGTTCAGTAAAGCAAAAAAAACCCACCCCAAAACAGTAAAAAACCCTATTAATTGTCTTTTTCATACTGAAGGGATACTGAACACCACCGACTCTCTGAGAATAAAAAAAACAACCAAACACCTGCACGGAGTAATGACAGTTTGAAGCTGAAAAGGTTCTCCAACAAGTGGACAGAATGACCAGATTTTGCTTATAATTTAAGGAAGTATGGAATCTTTGACTGGAAGAAATATAATAGCCTGTATGAACTTGACAACAGGAGTACATAAAGTTATACAGTTATTGCTGCATTTAATAGCTACTGATGGGCTTTCTTTCCATTAACTTTCTACCTTTTTCAAATCACATTATATTCTCTTTCCTTCCTAACCTTCTGTGGCAATAGTTTCTACAACTTAATGATAAACCTTGCAGTAAAAGTTGAAAAGTTAGTGTTGAAAAGCTGGTTTAGACCTACAGCCTAATAATGTAAGGATCTCTCTCTGCATTGCTATGCTTTGAGAAACAAGGAGTATTTCCTTATTCACCTCTCCAGAGCAATTTTGTAAGGTGCAACATGTAACAACAACATTTTGCTGAACCATTCAGTTCAGAACACTGACTCCTGAAGAGCCTAACAATATCCCTGGACATAACCCTTTTTTTTTAAATTACTCTTCCTAGAGGCTCACTAATCATTCCTAACTCAGGGACAGTATAAAGAAACAAAGAATTAGATGAAAAAAACATAACTGGCACACCAAGCTCCTGCAGACCTGTGGAACTGTCACAGACAGGAGAAAAACAAATTAGTTCAGCAAGGTACGGAATAGACTTAATTTCAAACGTTACTAGCTTAATCCCAATTTTGGTTTCCTTCACACAAACCATCATTTATTTTTGTTACTGAAAACATACCATAACTCATCTGTGAAAGATTACTATAGATTTTTGAATTTCCAGTAATGCATTTAAGATAAATGAGTTTTATTAAGTTTAATTTCAAGTTATTCCAAGTGTTTTATAATACCAACATTAATTTTTAACAAATTAGATTATATTGACTTTTAAAATAAGGCCTCCTTTGGAAGACTTATCATTTAAGCAGTCTTCAGGAACCGATTTTCTACTTAAAAATAATTCTCCTGTGAATCCATATAAGACAAAACAAATCCTGATCTATGGGAGCTACACTTTGCAATATTGTCTGTATACAGGCTGACCTATAGACTCATTCTCAAAGACTAAATGGTGATTTTCTGTCCATTCTTTAAATTTTTTTGAAGAGGAAGTTGTGCTAGCTTATCTAAATGAAATTATCTGTTATAGGTTTGTGGCACGTACTATATGCTTCCGGTGATTTTCAAGACACTACCAAACTCATTTCACCTGCAGTAGCAACTAGACTGGAAACAGGAATAGAAAACTGAAATGCCAGCATTTTTATTTCATCGAGTTTGTAGCATTTACCAATGCCTCAAATCATATTTCAAAAGGTAAAGTACTATGTAGTCCCTCATGTCTGACTACCTGGAAAACACAAAATGAAAGGTCAAAATGGATTTATTATAGATCTTTCACCTACACACCTTTTCAAAAACTAGAAGTCAGTCATTATTCCTTTCAAAATATCACAATTTTCATTTTATTAAATACTTTTAGAAATGAAGATTTGAATAACAGGATTTTTCTGCCATGGAGTCACAACTCCTGAACTCAAGTCAAAATATAAAGAACCTTTCCTATGGCACTAATGGCTCTGCCTATTTGATCTTTCATCACTTTCAGTAATTACCAAACAGTAAAATGCTAACTAACTTACCTTAATTGATAACATGAGAAAACACAGCCTTCTTGTGACATATTATCCCTAGTCCCTAGCTCCAAATGGATCAAATAAAGATAATTCATTCAGCTATGAAAGCACAGCTACAGAATCACAGGTCATACTGCCTATCACTGTTCTTATCTCAACCCATGACAATACTGTTAGTCATGATTTAATTGCAGCTTGAAACTAAATGTCACACAGCCACTTGCTCACTCCACCCCTCCCTACCAGGGGCAGGGAATAGAATTGGAAAGAAAAGGTAAACTTCATGGGTTGAGAAAGAACAGTTTAATAATGGAAAAGAAATAAAATATAATGCTAAAAACAACAACAACAGAAATTAATAACACAATAATCACTACTACTATTTATTATTGTTGTTATTATTATTGTTATTATTATTGGAAGGAGAAAGTGAGGAATAAAACTCAAGAATGGCAAGTGATGCTCAATAAAATCGCTCACCACCTGTCCCCAAACAGTGATCAGTGCCTCCCAGCCAGCTCCCCACAGTTTACACACTGAGTATGACATTGTACGGTATGGAATATCCCTTTGGCCAGTTTGGGTCAGCTGTCCTGGCCATGCTCCTTCCCAGATTGTTGTGCACCTACTCGCTGGCAAACCACGGGAAACTGGAAAGTCCTTGATTTCTGGTAAGCACTACTCAGCAACAACTAAAGGACCACTGTGTTATCAACATTATTCTCATTCTAAAGCCAAAAAACACAGCACTGTACCAGCTACAGGAAGCAAATTAACTCTATCACAGCCAAAACCAAGACATACAGTAAAAAGCCCTGGGACAACTGTCAAGTGTTCAAATAAAAAAAAAAATGTACTTCTCATTTACTGAGATTAGTATTTCTATCAATAAAGTAATCTAACCAGCTTTACCACAGACAAATGAGGATCATTGTACAGTCTTCTTTGTCCATGAGTGATTCGCTAACCTGCAGGCTCATCGGTATTCTGAACACACTTGCCCCACACCTTTATCCATTTGGGCAAGAACACCCACAAAAGCTAATGAAAAGTACCAAGTCTTAAGGCGTATGAATGTACAGCATAGTTAATTTCCTAAAGCTAAAATTTATGTTATTAAATGTCCTTTTTTTAATCAAAATCCACATTCAGTTTCAAAAATTAAGGCAAATATTTTAATAATATAGAACAATGTAAAGTAACCCTTGAAGCTACCTTATATTGCAATCTCTTTCTGATATTGCCACAGAAATGAATGAGGAATACCGAAACATGAATACCATTGTTACGACTTACATGAATTACAACACTAATATCAACTGCAGCAAGGAATAAGTACCTTCTTAAGGACATGGATCAATAAAAGACAGCACAAACACTACTCCTCTGTCCTTAGTTCTTGAAAGTGATGCTAGTTTTAGCTATAGCTGTCTGTAGTTTTTGGACATCAAATTGTTTTCTTTGTGCCTGTTGTTTAAGATATTTTGCTTCAACAGAGAGGTAAAAAATTATTTTGGTTTCTCAAACTGGCATGATTCAGAATTTTTCAATAAAACAGAAATTGTATTGACTGCAAGAGGGAAAAAAAAAAAGAGACACAGACATATTCCACAGTGCCCTTGCTATTAAGTAGAGCCCACTGAGATCAAACTCAAATCCTTGATTTGAATTGTAGCTGTCAAGTACCCTTAAGTATTCACTACACCAGAGCAAGAATCATTATCTAAATTAATTGAGTCACAGTCTGCCATGTTGTCTGAGAACTCCCAGGGTCATTCGCATTTTAGTATGGGAAACTAGGATTTACCTCCCAGCTCTATGCCTATTTGATTCTGTACCTGGGAAAAAGAAACCTTTTCAAGCAAGCATTTTCTTCAAAATAGTACTGTTCCCACAAAAACTTTTTATTTACATCTACTGGTAATTTATTTCCACCCAGCCCCCCAGTAGGAAGGTCTATCTGTCAGAGTAAACCAAGTCTAGAAGTACTCTAGAGTCTACTCTTGCTACAATGGGTTTTTTTTGTGCTAGAATAATTTACTCAAAATCAGTTCCACCATATTCCCTACAGATTCCTACACAGTGCGGTGAAGACAGTAATCTATGAGTGTTATTTGTCTCAAAAATAAGATAAAATAAAATAAAATAAAATAAAATACCAAACACAAAATCCTGAAATAAACAAACAAATAAACAGACAAAAGTCTCAAAACAACCTACTTTTACTTGCCAATCCTGGTATGAAACAGCAGCTGGAATTTCTAAATGATAAGTCACAGCCCTATAATCTTATTCAAAACTGCTGTACAATTATCTGCCTTGATCTGTGGCAGAGATATTCTCAGAAACAAGCATTATTTGCACCCATGACATTTCACAAGGGAGTGAGTAGTTTTGTGTAGTATTTCTCCTCTCATTAAAAAGGAGACAGGTACAATGCTGACATCCTTCTTATAATAGAAAGAAAATGCTAGAAAGTACTCGTTGTCTAGGATACTGATTTAAAATATACTAAAAAGCTGTACTATTCCTATAAAGACTGTGAGAATAAGGCTTAAAATACTCACTTGATAATGTCTCCTTCAAGAGCAATCACTCGTTTAATGATCTTCTGTTCAGGATTTCTAGGAGACCTGAGACAGGGGATAAGGTTATACAATCAGTAAAGTTCCCATTGTTTTAAGAAAATGAAAGAAATAGACCCCAAGTAAGTCATTAGAAGATTCCATGTTCTCCTTGATTTAGCATCAGCCGTCATGTTCCATGGTGAAGCTACTGCAATCCTTGTCATTGCAAACCATCACTGAAAAGTAGATGATGACCTGCTTACAAACACTACAATAGTCAACATACCTTTTATCATGAAAAATACACTCTGCAACATTAAAAGTAGAACATCTCACTACCAGTGAGGAGGGTAGCTTTGCAAATAGATTAATGTATTAAAACCTGAATTCCCCATCATATTGCGTTAAATGTTTATGTCATTCAACCACTTTGGGGAAAAAAAAATCTCCCTATGTTGTATTAATATCTATCACTAATTTAGGTAAACATTTTCTAGGGAATTGTGGAAGTTTAAAGAAAAAAATTGCAAAATTTTCTGAAAGTTTCAGCTTCTTAATGCATTACCATGTTTTCACTTACAGTTATTTTGCCATAAGCATGGTTTATTGAGTGGATTCTCATCATATATTACATAATAATATGAGAAAGCAGTCGAGCCTGAATACTCCAAGTTCCTGGATGCATATTAATAGATAGACTATAAAAAGTGTTATTACAACTGTAGTTTTGGCATGTTAATGTAGACATATATGCACCACAATTTTTTTTTTTTCTACGTACCTCTTTTTTTTCACTCTTCACTTTTAATTATTTAACTATGCAAACTTAGTAGAATGTTTTCATGTTATTAAAAACCAATTCTTTTTATTTGCTGCTTGTACCTAGAAAAGTTAGGGAAGGAACAAACTTTTTATTTTCTGCTGATGCTTGGTTTTGCTTATTAAGACTTCAAGTACAGTCTGCCAGACACGCAGTTGACAGAGATGTCTATTACAGTTTTCATGGCTAAAACCACTGGCCCTTGCCATCCTCACGGCAGACTGGTATCTTTGAGCTCATCTCTGGTCAACTGGTAGCACATTAGGATTACGCTCCTTTGAAAAGCAAAGCTGAGATGAGTCTGGATGAAAAGCTTGTAAACAGTGCTGCATGACTAAAGGTATTTGAGGTTCACCTCCAGTTCCAAAAGTTAAAAAGAAAAACGCATTCAGATTTATGTGATTTTTTTTTAATATTAGGCAAAAAAAATATTCCAAATATTTTAAAATTAGTTTGGGCTTGTTTGTTGTTTTTTTTTTTCTTGTGTGTGCATGTCAATAAATTTGAAATAAATTTATCTTTCAATGTAATGAAATAAAATTCAAGAAGCCTAATTTTGAATTTCAAAATAGCAAATAGTTTCCCTTTTAAGTTTACCAAGCCTGGAAACCTTATTTTCAACAAGCAAGGTGGAGCAATGAACACGAACAAAGACCATACTTTGATTCCCTAGTCATCAATCGAATTTTCAAATCATTATGCAATTTACAGTAATATTTTATTTAGCATTAATTTTACCTGAATAGTTGTATATTCCAGTCCAGCTTTGCATTTCATGTTCTTTCTTAAGGTAGGAAAGCATAATATATGTCAGTCTCAGGAGGAATTTATCAAGTTTTAGATGCTCATATGATTTAAATATATAGAATATCCGCAGCACTTTCTGATGCTGCTCCTTCCAAGCAACAATTTCTTAGATTCAATGAGCACTCATTTGAGCATGGACCATGTCTTACTCTCAACCAGAGCACAGTCTAAGAAAAGACAACACACCTTTATTACAAGCTATTATAAATTAAAAATATTTGAAAAAGTTACTTTACTGCTAATTGATTTAATTTTTAATCCATTTAAGCCCAGACTGTAATATTTTCATGTAAAAATAAGCAATGGAAATGAAAATAAATAATGTATGTGATGAACTGTGCATTTCTTAAAGATTGAATGAAAACAAATTTTGTGTTTGCTCTGTCAAAATTTCATTCTGGTTTAACACGTTACTTTCAAAGTTTCTCACAAACTTCCCAGTAGACATTTCCACTTGATTAGTCTAAATATATTGTAATGCAATTATTCACCTCTCTCTTACTTCCTTGCACAAAAATTTCTACTGACCTTCAAAAAACATCTCTCTAAATTTTAGATATGAGTAGCAGTTCTAAGAGTGGTTACTTTTTTGCCAGCGACGATATATTTAAACCAAACACATAATTTACCAGAAAAACTTCAAGGAATTCCTTGTAGATAATTATTATGAATCAGTAATATTTTTAATATTTGAAGCCAGAATATTTTTAAAATAAACTTCATGCTAACATTCTGATTATAAGAATTTTCAAGAGGTGAGCAGAATGCTTTTTTCAAGAGCCAGTGTGCAAACAGGAGGTAAGAGAGACTGGTTCTGAAGTGACAGATATTGATGCCTTCCTGAATGGTGTTTAGCATAACACTGGGATTTCACTGATTATTGAAATCCCAAAAACATAAAGGCAATTTCTGTCTTCTATGTTCAGCCCTGTATTGAACAGTGTGGGATCACAATACTACAAAGCACCTTTGCCAGGAAAAACAGGAAAAACTATATAGCCAGCAGAAAAATACACTGTTTAGCAAGCCATTGTCAGATACAAATGTTGACAATTCTCAGAAAGCTTTCTCTTTACATATTAAGCAACTGAGTATTTTAGTCAATATTATTCCTAAACTTTTTCTTTTCATCCACTTGGATTATTTATTTACTCTTGTGCATACTGCCCAGCACAATTTTAAATAATTGCTCCATGAGCTAATTAACATTTGATCAAACAAAAAAATTTGATAACATTTCTAGGTTTTGTGTGTCATTTGATTCTTCCTTCAGTCTTTGAATTTTCTAAGCACATTCTTCTCAAGAGTGTCCACAGCAAATCATGCTTAACTTCAGTTTCTACAGGCTTTTCTAGAGAGAAAGCTTTTAGAAAACGTCCTAAGATCCCAGCAAAATAAGTGAAGTACAGTCCAACTAAATAAATACTACAAAATGCAATATTTTTTTCCTTGACTAAATACTCAGATTTTCTAGGTACATACATCAGAAAGAGACTTGATACTGTGAACTCATAATGAAAAAGAGCAAATATATTTCAAACAGATAGCTTCAATTAGATACTTTGATGATCTACGTGCGTTTAATGTTACCCATCCATTATCAAAGACAACCTGCAAGGATTTTGTGCTCTCTTTTTGAAAATTATTGGAATTTTTACACTACTCTAGCATTTTCTAGAACAGGACAAATAATAGGCATTTATTAAAAATTTGCAGAGAAAATTGCCTGAAGTTTTCAATTTTTATATGTATATATCCATATATGTATATGCATAAGTATGTCTATTATTGTTAGAAAATGAGTTCACTTTTTATGAGATAGAAGCAAGATGTTTAGGCAGCAGCTTGGAAGTTTGTCTTCAGGTTATTCTCAGTTTACTTTGGACTGAGATTTATTTTGATTTGATCATCATTATTTGGCAACTGAAGAAATGAGCACTGTGTTGTTTTAGTATAAATAGACCGAAATAATGAAGACCACCTTCTTCAAAACCAAAATTTCTGCTTCTATTTTTGTTGGTAAAGATGGATACTGAGAAGGATTTAACTCCATAAAATAGGAAAAGGGGGAATTTTTGAGATCTTAGCCTAACATTGTGATCCAAAGTCATTCAGTCAGTGACCTCTTGATTTCCCAAAACTAATTCCTCTCTCATCAAAAATTCTAGCATAGCTGCAGTCTACACTTCTGGGAATTTCCAGGATTGATGCAGGATGAAAAATATGCTGTTTATCTCCTTCTCAACCCAACTGGGGATCCAGTAAATAGCTAGAGAAGTAACTAAAATGTAGATGGAGTCCAGAATACATGGCATTAATATACCTAAATAATTGGGAACCTCGCAGTATGGTTTTGGTTGCTTTACCTAAAAAACTTGGAGGAAGAGTTGGAGGAAGAGGAGTGGAGGAGACACAGTTCATTCTTATTTCCTGTTGTTCATCCTTGCTTCCTATTGCCAGCATAGTAGCTGATGTTCAAACTCTGTACAGTAGGAAATATGTAGCAATATCCATTCTTTCATTCCCCCTAGTACCATAGCTATGATAGAACAGATCCAACATAGCCAACTCTAAGTTGTATAAAACCAGAAATTTACTTAATACATGCACATATTTTCTAAACTAAAACATTTTTAATCTGCTTGTTTAACATTTTTTTAATTCCATAACTTTCATCTAAATTTCATACTTCTTTATGCAGATAGTGAATCTCAAAATAAACATAATATCTAACTAATCACATCACAGGTTATGACAATTTCTATAGCGTGGAAAATAATATGCAATATAATAGTGAAGAAAAATAAATGTTCATACTTATTTTATTCTTTCCTTGTTGTCATTCTTGTTATCAAATTCTCTTGCACAGAATTACTGCATTAAAGGTATCCAGTAACCCAGTTTAGTATCTATGTTCACTTTGGACCCACCAGTACAAGAAAGGTATTCACAACTGGAGAAAGTGACATCAAAATAACAGTAACTGAAGAGCAATGTAACAGCAGTGGCTAAGGAAATTGTGTTTGTGCAGATCAGAGATTAGGCAAAGGGTTCAGTTGCTGTTGTCATCCATATAACTGCTGATTAGGAATTCAGAATTTTTGGAAAGGTACACAACAAAGGAGATTAGCAAACAACATGAGCTGCAGCAAGGGAAATTCCAGTGGTGAGGAAATTCCAGTGGTGAGCCTCTCCCTTGAGAGGCTGGGAATCACAACGGTACTCAGAGCTCAATGCGACACAATTCTGGGCAGCCTGACCCAACTTCAGAGTTTAACCTGCCTTGAGTGGTTGGTAGGATTAGATAATCACCAGAGGTGCCTTCACACATACATTCTTTTTCACTTCTACAGCCTTTAGTCTTATTCAAATGTATGAAGAATCAGGATGTTAATATCTTAAAATACAAAATATTTTGTCTGGGATGCAAGCTCTGATGCTAGAAGAGACTATACTGATCACCTTAATTATCTGCTGTAGCCCACAGATTATTTTTTTTCCATGTTTTTCAGGCAGTACCTAATTCTATTATAAAGCATTTTTAAAGAAGGTTATGATATCATGTCTTAACATTCTGATTTGCAATGAGACTAACATCCAGAGAAATTACTCCACTGTTTAATTATCCTTGCTATTAGGAAATTTCATCTGCATTCAAAATTGAATTTATCCTACTTCAATTTCAATTTCATGCGTCTCCTCCAAGACAGAAAACCCCTCAACATCTTATTTCTTCTTCATGAGGAAAGATTTGGACACATCATTTCTTCTTAAATTTCTCTTGGATTCATCAGCTAGAATTCCCTAAACTTCTTCGCACACAATTTTCCAATTCTGGGACCACTTTTTGTTACYATTTTTCAAATTCCTCCAACATTTCAATTTTTTTCTTAGCACACATGGGAACCTAGTATTATTCAGCTTGGATTATTATTATGATTAGTAATAAATTAAGTACAGCAACTTGGCTTTATTTGCTGGCTCAATCAAAAAATTTCTTTCCTGTTTCTTAACATTCCACTTATTTTTGTATAGTCAGGCAAAAAGCTCATCCTTTTCATCCTAGGAGCAAGTGTTGAAAGGATACCAAAAGTGACAATTAAACCCTCTCTGAATAAACTGCTTGCTAAAACAATTAAACAATAAAGTTTAGATCACTACTTGTACTTCACATTCTATAGAGCATGTTTGTGAACACTAACCATGTGATTCACATCATGCTGCAATGACATGCTCTCCTGCCTATCCCTGCATTGCTTGCACACCTAGCCAATGATTACGAAAACAATTGACAAAACCAGTACCTACCTTTGGATGACATAGCAATCTGCTGGAAATATTACTGTTCACAGATGTCCCTCCAACCATATCTACACCCTCACAGTTGAACAGAGCCTGTTTATAATCTGTCTAAGGTCCCACGCTAACTCCGTAAAAGGCAAGTTTGTCCATCAAAATATTATGTGGCAGCAAAAAGAATTCTTGTAGAAATCAAATATCTATATTATAGCCTGTATCAAAATTATATATATCTAGTTGTCTTGCAATTTTACTGATAAAACATACCGGGTTTGCTTGACAAAACCTATTTCTGAATTAACATCTTTAACTTCTACCAATAAAATGAGAAATAAACCATGCAATGATTTTGCTCACATAACACATTTTTAAGGCCCTTTTCTTTGTTTTAAATGCTGGAAATTTATTGCAGGCCATGAAGTCATTTGCATTTTCTTCTTTGTCTTTCATCCTCTTCAAAAGAGGCATTTTCCAAATGGTATTCCACACTACAAAAACTGTTTGAGTCCATGCTTGCCTGTCAGTCTCAATGTTTGAACCCCTTTTTGACTTAAAACAGTGTTATACCTTTAGAGGAAGTGACAGAGATTAGATTAGCAATTTTTTCAAACAAATATCATGCAGAAATCATATGCAATTTTGACAATATTAGCAGATGATGAGAGCATCAAAAACCATTCCTGAATTGCTCCTGGATTTCCTTTGGGCTAAATTTGAGGAAACAGGCCCCAGTCTTAATAAATACTAGTTCAGTGAACCATTTTGAATATTCACCGGTTTTCACCCATAACTTACAAAATAAGTACTTAAAGACAGCAGTTGCACCAAGGGGTCAGGCATAAGTTCTGGTGATGCTTGATTTGCTCAGCATCTCCAGTGGAAAAAATGCACAAAGATATAATTAAAAACATGAGGAAAACTGCTTCTAGTAACATCCTGTAATTCTTAACTCCATACTACATTAACATTTCCCAGTCAAGCCTCTGTTAAAACGCAAAATCACTCACTGCCAAAAAAAATTTTGTTTTTACTGAAAGTAGAGTTTTATAATAATTACAGATTCCAAGCAGGCATTATTGGAAAGGTAGTGTTTTATTTTTCTTACATTTTAAACTGTGTGTGTTTTACCTAGAGTAATGCTTTTTTGAAACTTCTTGGTGAATTCTGAGCAACCTCTAAACAAAAATAACAATCTGAATATAACACCTGCATAAAGCCTCAGAAAAGCAGTCATACACTTTGCCGTACAGCCATGCAATGATTAGAACAAGTAAACAATTCTCTCAAGCTCTGCACCTCTTAGAAGTGTTCAAGAAACAAGTGGATGTGGCACTTAGTGCTGTGGCCTTGTTGGTAAAGTGGTGTTCAGTCAATTCTTTTCCAACCATAATGATTCTATGATTCTCGCTTGCTTGTTGCTCCTTTCCCTTTCTAATGGGCTTCCATTCCTTATCTTCTCTCTACATTCTGATTTAGTCTTGAGTTTTCAAGCAGAGCAGGAAGTAACTCTAAAGTGAAAAAGTAGCTTCCATGTAAATAAACATCCATAATGTATCTCCTAGTACCAGATGTTGTTCAGCAGAGATCTCCTACACTAAGGTGGAGTTGGAGGGAAATTAATAAAGGTCTGCATACTTTCAAAACAACCGAGCTTTCCCTGGTATATCTACAGCATGCTATATAATTGCAACCTCATTGTATGATGAGACATCAGCAGTATCAGACTTTCAGTGTTTTTCATAAATGGTGGAAGGTTATCACAAATAATTTGATCTTTATCAGCAAATAACTATGGACTCTTCCCAGTATTAACTAGATGTGTAATTCCTATGTGACAAAATTAAGCAATCCTTTCTTCCCTTTGAATCCAGCAATCAAAACTGTGTATCTGAAAAACTTTCAGAATTATATACAAGACAAAGTCACAAAAAAAATACATCTCCATTAGAAATTACCATTTTAAAATTACAGCCAGTTAGTTAAGTAAGGCAAGAAAAAAATAAAAAGAGGACAATTGAAAACTAAATAAAATGTTTCACAGCAATAAAACTAATTGATACTGCAAAACAACACGACAAGTCATTCTGAAAAAAACTCAAAATACTATAGGAATTTGGAAATATAGCTACTACTTTGAAGTAAAATCACATTTAATTGTTTCTCAGCCTTCCAGTCTAACCACTTTCGGGTTAAATGACTCAGCTGCTTGTAATGCAGACTGTGTAATCACAATAGTTATGTGCACTTGACCTTCTTCCCGTTAACAGAGACTCAATTAATTACTTGCTGTTTTAACTGGCCATTTCACCTTATCTTCACCTTTTTCAAAAGGGTTGAAAAACTCTAACTTAACCTTTGACTTTGGAAGCATACATAGAAATATTTATCTACCAAATAGGAAGTTAGTATGATCTAGGAATGAGAATATCTGGCTTTCTATGCTTAAGTCAACAACAGTAATATATGCACTTTTTCATTAACCAGTATGCTGTAGTGTAGGAGCCACATTTCATCTTTACTATAGCTGCCCAAATATTCTACTCTGTAATGGAAATAAAATATTACTTCTGTTGCAACAGACAACAGAGGGAAAGGCATAGAAAACCACAAAATGTGATCAAATGCTTGAAAACAATTCTTACATTGCCATATGGGATATTAGATAGAAATAACCTAATTAATCTACAAATTACCTATTAGTATGATCCATAAAATTATCGTACATACTGTAAGATGCAAATCCATACCTTCTTCAATTCTGGGATTAGACCTGTTCAGTGGGAACTCTTCCAAGCATACAAAATTAAGTAATCAGTTGCCTGCCCTAAAATGGCAATTCTATCTACACACCACACATTGTGCAGCAATTTTCAATCATTATCCCTTTCTGATGGGGTGTCAGAAAACTTCTCTAGTTATAGAACACCACTACAACTATTCAAAAAAGTACTGGATGCATTTGTAGGTGTTAAAAAAATCAGTGACCTAGGAACCAAAATATTATCTCAGAAGAAATTTAAACATTTAGAAGCCTGGTTCTCACATTATCTCTCCTGAAAACCAATTTTAGCACATCAGATAGGATTAACACAATATTTACTAAAACAAATTATGACTCTGAAGAAGCTGAAGTTTTTGTCTACCTTTGAAATCACCTAAACTCCATCAGCACATTGCTTTTTAAATTTTTCCAATGCTCTTTCAAGCACCTGTTGTGAAAATCTCTTTCTTGATAATTCTAAGTAGCTGGATATATTTTCTAAAATTTAACCTCAGCTACAGTCAAGAAACTAAGCCTTTCAGATGAGTTAAGCCTGTTATAGTCAGTGCACAGAATGTAACAATTAAAGTGGGATGAATCAGCCTACTGAGGAGTATCTCTCCTCAATATCAATATCAATTAACCAATGACTACAAAAGAAGACAGACATCAGCTTAGTCTAGCCATCTCAACATTGAATGATTAAAGATAAACTGCTTAAAGATATTGTTTCATCTACCTTATAAGTATCTGTAGCAGATTTTTTTTTCAAATTAGAGAGGAAAGGAAGTATTAATGGTGAGGTAAAGGAAAGACCAATGAAATATAATGTATACTTTTTATATAGTTGTAATACACTTTCTTAGTAAAACATAATTTAAGAATAGAGACATGTCAATGTAAATTCACAGAAAACCAAACAAGCCAACAATTTAAAGTTCACTACAGAGAGCAATAGAAGTCCTGGCTTCAGAATTATTTGTAATCATATTTTTAAAATAGTGCTGTATGCAATACAAATACTTTTTTCCACATTTATGACACAGAAAATGAAAATCAATTCTCTTCCAACTAGTAAAAGGTAAAGACAGAGATTTAACTAAGAAAAAATTTTGTATCTCCATTCATGGTGACTAAAAATACTTATCCATAGGATAGAATACTAAATATCACTATATTCTCAGTAAGCACAAGAATATATAAATTATTTTCAGATTCTGCAACGTAAATTCACCGGAACTTGTATACAGTTATATTATAAAATAACATTTCAGAAAAGAGAGTGCTGCTAAGGATAACTTATTTATATACCAGAAAACTTGGTATTTTTTATAATAGGATACAGAAAAAAAAGTCAGAATCAACATTAGCAAAACAAAACCACAGTTACAAAATATCATTTGCAAAAGTTACAAGACACGCTTAAAAAGAAAAGAACAGTAATAAGATTATTGGACACAGGTAAAACCTCTCACAATGAAAAGAAACCAACCTAAGGTTGGATTTTTTTGCTTCACAGCTTCTGCTTTTAGCTTAGATAGCATTTGGTGGAAAATATCCACAATTAACTGCAGGTGTCCACCCTGCAGATGATGTCAGGCTGAATTAACCATAGATTGGCTGCTGTGACAGAGATCCTTGTAGGAATAGAAGTTATGACCTGCTTATGAGGATTTAAAAAGCAACGGCAAATTTAACAGGGAGTATTTTCCAAATGATATTCTGTCTCAAAACCTGATCTTCTGCGTCAGCAGGTCATCAAGCATTGTGCTCCATTTGCTACTAATTGCATTATCCTCTACTTGTGCGCTTCCACAAAAAGAAGAAGGGACCCTGCACTATAAATAAGGATGCTGCTCTGAGAGATTTTGATCACTTGAGCAGGCATAAAGAACTTTGAGGAGCTTGTCAAGAATAAAATGGTGTCCATGTTGGGTTTTGCCATGAGATTTTTAGGATTCTGAGCTGTAAGACATTTCTTCTCTTGTATAATGGTGAATATATTTATTTAAAATATTAAGAAAGGAAGATTAAATAAATAAGAAGTATCATCAATGGTGAAAAGCACGAATGAGTAAATTATTTATACTTACAGAGCTTTTTTCCCCTTCATACATAGCAGTTTACAAGCCTTTTAGATAGTGCTCCCCTTTGCCATGAAAGCCAATCTGCTCTCTCTCTGCCCCAACTGTGCACACAGCCTCGGAGTTTGGTCTTGCATGCTTGCTTCCCAGCTCTTCCCACACTACAGTCCGCTCTGGATATTCCACCCAAAATGAATTCTTCAGTGTCAGGCAGCAGCAAACCCCATCCTAGCCCCATCCAGCCTGTCAAACCCAATCCAATGCAACAGTTTCTCACAGAAGGTCCCTGTCACCATTTTCTCCAAGGAAGTGATACACTGCTCAGAATATTGCTAGATAAGGGAGAGACTTGCAGAAGAGACAAGAAGGGAGGGAGAAAGAATGAACTAAACTTTACAGACACTTTTTTCACATTCTGAGGATTAATTAATCTTCACCCTCTATCCATGGGACAAAAGTTCAAACAAGTTATTTACAATTTCGCTACCTTCACTACATTTTTTAGACTGGATCCATGAAGAACAAGGTGAATTCTAGTTTTACTAAAATTCGAAATTTTTGTGCCAGTCTTAAGTTCCTTTTAACCCATTGGTCATTACTTTTTAGTGACTGGAAATGTTGGCAGTATTAGCAGCATGAAAACTTGGGAGGAAAAAATGCAAGACACAGTGTGAAATCAACAAAACTTTTCAGAAATGCTACTGGCTTTACTACTGAATATTTAAAATACGTAGTTTACATATTATTCTGTATATTTCAGATATTATGGACAAATTCTTAAATGTGTTAACTGTCTCTGTTAACAGAGAATATCAACTAGCAGCACAAACAGGTTAATTCAGCTAATTAAAACTTGGCATTATTGCCTTTGCCATTCTAAATTTAAGCCTTTATATTTTCATTAGAGGTGTATATCCACAACAGGTTTGAAACATAAATTTTACTGCATCCAGGTTTGAGAGAAGCCCTTTCACATCCTTATTGTAAGAAAGCGAGAACAATATAAATTAATAGGGTTATAAACAGCCAAATATCAAGAGTAAAAATTGGGAAATCATACAGCTCGTTGCAACACTGGTGCCTGCTGAATCTCGAAATTAATTATTTAGAGCAGTCTAACCCTATCATTTTGATTCTTTAAAGGTTATTCTACTACCCATTCCTGACAGGTATTTGTTGCAGTCAAAGAGCATAAAATATATACTGGAATGTATTTAAGCTGTATGGTGTAGTGTTTTGAGATACTAGCTGTATACTTCTGGCCCAAAATCTAAAGATAGCTTTTGTATACGTGCTTCAAATGATGCATCACTACAGAAATGGTTACTAACACAGTTCCTTAAAATTCAAGCCAGCAATATGTTTAGAAAGTAGTATAATAGTAAGGCCGTCAGAGCTATAATGGTAGAAGTATAACCTTACTTCTCTGAAAGGAGCTGTGCAAGAACATAAAAAGGTATCTATGAGATTTGTTCAGAGGATTTATATAATTCAGAAAAGGTAGGATTAGGTTAAGTTTCTTTTTAACTGATGAATAGCAATACTAAGACTTACTACTTATGTAACTCTCTACATTCAAAGCACTAAGTGACTGACATTCATGATTTATAGTGTTTGATAAAAAGCTACCAGTGAACTCATCTGTGCTATTCAAGTCTGCTGTGCAGACAGTATGCAATGGGACTAAGCTTTAAAAATTATTAATTGGAACGTAATCAAAATGTTATTAAAAATAGTTGTCACATTTGGAACATAAGATATTTCTCTGCTTTAAGTTGTGATCAGTTCAAGTTGTCAAGATGAGTCACCAGTGACTAGTGACAGGCAAGGAGTGCTCCGCAGGCAAGGATGTTTGTGGTACAAATCTGTCATATAGAAACAAAATGGGAATCCCTCAAATTCCTACCTGTTTATCAGCTTGGAGGAGGAAAAACCCGAAAGCTGTTCTTCCATTAGATTTTCACAAGCGTGAAATCTTTGCTAGGATTAGGTAGTATCAACTCTTTGAATGCAGTGAGGAGCAAGTGCCCCTGATCTCTAACTCCCCCAACTAAAGGCAAGCCAATTCATTCGCTGGGGCGGGGAATTCTGTACACTCACACACCTGTCTCCACAAAGAGCAACACTCACAGGTGGGTTAGTCCAGTCAATGCAATCACTGAAATAATAAATATTTGTTTGAACTTTATGATCTATACTTTTGTTTCATAAAGAAAGTATGGGGAATTATACATAAGAGAAATAGTTGAAATACCTCTCCAATATAATTATAAATTGCCTTTAATCGAGAGAGGAATGTACATTACACATTTTATACAGACCTCTTTAACCCACTGATAATTAGATAATACATTAACCGTGACTGCAACAAAGTCACTGCTGGTTGAAAAACTTGGAGGATGATGTGGCTAATTTGTGCTCTTTTTCAGTCCCTATGCTTTAAAAAGAAAACTGCTTCATGTCAGGATTTTCATGTGGTATCTACAAAGAAAAAAAATACAGCAGGCATACCTGTCCTGAATCCGAAGGCAAGACCTAAAGTAGATTCAACGACAGGCATTTCAGAGAAACCTGATACAGTCTAGGCTGAACTTCTGTAATGCAAGCAAGTTGTTAGTGGTTAAACTTCTACAGTATGAAAATACATATGCCATCATCTTGGCTCACTTGAGTGACTTCATAGCTTATTCACCAGAGTTCATCCCTTGTTTGTTTGTTTGATATACTTTAGGGTCAATAAGGAAGGGAAATAACCTTGAGTCTGACTTCTTGCATGTGCAGGGTTAGCATGTACATGCTAGCAATGCCCCCACCACATGAAGTTTCTTCTTACAACCCTACAAAAATGGGATACATACAAAAGTCTGTTATCTGCTTGATGGCAATTATCCTTATGACTGCTACTAGTCAGCACCAACTGTAAGACAATTAAAGTCATTCTAACGTCCAGTAAAAGAAGGATCAAATTATTTTTTTTCTGTCAGGAGCTAAAAAGGAAAACATGGGTAGCTGCCATGAAACAACTATGTTGAAAATATACATGTAGGCCTGACACTTCAGGTCATGAGATTTCACTCATTTAACTTGATATTGAGCCTAATAACTTGTGATTGATTAAAACACACCTTGGCATCCTACATTCATTTAAAGATTCTAATAAATGGTCACTTTCCATTGCATTTTTTTCCCCACTGGTTAATCACAATTATCCTCTGAGTGTCAGTAAGATTTTCGCATCTGAAATTGTCCAACATCCTATAATTTTTTCCTCAAGACTAAGTTGGATATACAGAATAGGGCCAAATGGAAAAACTTTCAATGTCCATCTTCATGCATGACAAACCCTGTGTATAATTTAAGAAGAGCTGCTCTCTCTTAAGACGCAGATGAGAAACACTTAAAACTATTTTCCATCCTGAGAGTCATTAGGCAATTCAAAGACAGATGCAAGATCTTTTTTCTTTTATAAACTTACTCTGCTGTCACCATTACTACTTTATGAATAATTTAATGCTGTCTGTTTGAAAACAACTAAACAGGAGAAAATAAGTCTTGCAGTCCCCTCACATCATTTCCAGTAGTCATTCATCTTTGTTTTTTTAAACTTTGTCGCTTCTTCTGCTCCACTAGCTTACATTAGCTGGCCTAAACCTGGAGTGAACTGGAAGAAATTGAGCCAGAGGAAAACCTCATTGCAAAAAAAAAGAAAACTAAAAAAAAGTGGAAAAAAAATCACAGCGTAACCTAAAAAAAACGGTGTAACTTTTGTTGTATTAGTGAGAATGGGAAACTAAGGAATAAGTAATAGATTTCTCTCTTATTGACTTTCATGGTTTGATGCATTGAAATAGTGAACTTGTTTGAATAAAGAACATAGAAGTCTAAGTAGAAAATTTTTAAAAGGTCAGATAAACTAACAGGAAGCCTGACTAATGGCGTATAACCCAAACAAATAATAAAGTAAAAAAACATAAACTAAAAACTATCATTTGACTCATTTGCACCGTCACATGAAAGGAGATGCATAAAAACAGTTTTTAGACTCCTAACAGCTCCGTTCTGGTCCATCCAGCTGACAGTTGGTTGACTAAATAAATTTCTGCAATATCCTTGGTTGGCAGATCTCAAATCACATTTAGTCTTTTAAACACATTCTCAATGTTGGCAAGATTGTCTGTAGTCCAATGTTTGCAAAAGTAAACAGCAAGTATACTCAAAAAGGTAAAAAATATTTCAGATCTTATGGAAAATCACAACCTAGCCTCAAAAAACCTCTAAATATAAATAAGTAGAACGTTTATGGATTACATTTAACAGTACTTCCAACAGTGTTCCCTCAAGAACAATTTTGTAAGCTACAGTAACAGCTCCTAATCATACTCTGAACAAAAGTGTATTATTTCTTTTCTTAAAATATTAATGACATCAAGACATTGTTTTGGGAGACAAGGTGAAAAGAGAGAATAAAAACTTGTACCAACTAGAATTTTTCACGCCAGGTTCATTTGTGAATGAGTTGTATATTGCTTTCAGCAGTTCAATGAGACATTGCATACATTCCAGAAAAATTTTAGACAGTAAATATCTTTATGAGACAGATGCAGTCTTCTCCCCAAGTGTTGAATAATAATTTCATAACTCACGTAGTGGAGCAGAAAATGTACGAATGAAATTAGAAAAACCTTCTCCATTTGAATATACCAAGCCCTTAAATGCATAATAAATTTGGGAAAGAAAATTAGCCACATAAACACTAATATGCATGGTGTATTTAATGGTTTTTATCACGTGTGGAAATGCAGCCCTCTACTCAATTGATCAGTTTATAATCATACAAAAATTAGAAAGTCCTAGCATAATTCAAGTGAAATTTTATAAACTGAGCAGTGGTACTAGATGCCCAACTTAAGACACCTTAGGTTGGTGTTATTTGCCTTCTTATTTTCTTGGTTAAGAGCTCCTTTTCTACTTAGTTTAAACTGGGTCCAAAAGCAGGTATATAGAAAAAATTTTATTTTGTCAATTGGTATATATATCTGAAGGACCCTTAATGGTGAGTTATACATAACTTGTAGGTGCTTGTATCACGCAATCTTGCATTTGTGAATTGGCATGATCTCTGAATTTGTGCATTCAACAGCAAAGACAAGGATGACATAATTATTAGACCTCCGATTAGCCATAGATACCACCTTTGCTCTCAGGAAATGGTATAGAACCTTCTTGTAACTCTTAAGAGACAAATATGTTATTTTCTTTCTTACAGGATGTTGCTAGTCCTGACCCACAAATTTGACTCCCTGGCTTGACCTTATACCTACTTTACCCCTGAAGACTTGTCTGGCAAGCTGGATACCCAGCTGCCTCAACCACATCTCATCCCACACTACTTTTCATAGAATCTCAAGTTGGAAGGGACTCGTAAGGATCATCTAGTCCCACTCCCCGCTCCTCGCACAAGTATCTAAAACTAAGTTATACGACTAAGAGCCCTGTCCTGATGCTCCTTGAACTCTGCCAGCGTTGGTGCTGTGACCACTTCCTTGGGGAGCCTGTTCCAGTGCCCAGCCACCCTCTGAGTGAAAAACCTTTTCCTAATGTTCAGTCTGAACTTCCCCTGACACAGCTTCATTCCATTTCCTTGTGTCCTATCACAGGTCACCAGAGATATCAGCACCAGCCCCTCTGCTGCCCACCTTGAGGAAGTTGTAGACTGCAACGAGGTCTCTCCTCAGCCTTCCCTTCTCCAGGTTGAACACACCAAGAGACCTCAGCCACTTCTCATGTAACTTTCCCTCAAGGCCCTTCACCACCTTTGCGGCTCTCCTTTGGATGCCCTCTAACAACTTTACATCTTTTTTATATTGTGGCTCTCCAAACTGCACACAGGACTCATGGTGAGGCCGCCCCAGTGCAGAGCAGAGCAGGACAATCCCCTCCCTTGCATGGCTGGCGATGCTGTGCCTGATGCACCCTAGGATACGCTTGGCCCTCCTGGTTGCCAGGGCACTGCTGACTCAAATTCAACTTGCCAGGACCCACAGATTTTTTCCTGTGTGCTTCTCTCCAGCTTCTCATAACCCAATTTGTACAAACAACTAGGATTACCCTGTCCCAGATAGCAAATCTGGCAATAGGTGACTGCCTCACACCCTAGGCTATCCAGATGTCTCTGTAAGTCCTCTCTACCCCAGAGAGAGATCACGGCTCCTCCAGATAGCAGCACTACATATTCTCATACAAAAAATTTACGCATTTGTTTGAGGGGACAGAGCCTTTCATACTCTTTTAAAAGGAGCACTTGTAACACAAAATATTTTTTGCAGGGGCTGCAGGCCTGTCCCCAAGGTCCCCAATTGCCACCCAATTGTCCGCTGCTCCCTTTGTCCCTTCTTTTCTTGCTGGTTCCTGTTACTCCCTGAGGGTTTGAAGTTTCAGTTTTAAGCTGTCAGGCCACCCACTAAGCCAGAATGCCATTGTCTTAATTCATATAGCTCTAAAGTGCTACAAGGACCTGATTAGCAATGACAAAGTGGCTTCAACATAACTGAAATAAATTTTTAATTACTTTAATTAAACAAATGCAAATTCCCAAGTGTAGATGAGTTTAAATCAGTTTAACAAAGCTCTAGTTCATTTCCATGCATGGTCTTGATTCTTCTTCTTTGCCATCCCTTGAGGATGGCAAACAAATGAAAGCTTCCATGTGTTGAGTAAAACAATTGTTACCATAAGATCATTCCAAAAACTAGATGAGCAGCTCAGGGCAAGAAAGGAAATTGCTGCTTTGAGCAGAAAAGAGGAAGTTCCACAGGTTTTGACATCTGTTCAGGGCAATGGCTTATGCTAAAATCTAGCCTATCAGTGGGCAGGAGACTAAGCTTCACTAAACTGTGGGATAGAACGGTTGGATGATGAACAGAAGGACTGAAGGACAGAAATAGTTTTATCTTGCAGAAACCGGCGATACTGGCATTGCTAGACAATTACAGCAGGTGTGGTTTATGAAGTCACCAAACTTCAGGGAGAATTTACAAGCTTAGGTTGGAAATCAGTGACTAATGGCATTAACAAAACTAGTCACAAAAATTTTGTGTGGTGGTGGTGTTTTGTTTTGAGCTCTAGTGTTTTGTTTTCTCTTTAATTAACACTGACAGCAGCAACTACTGTACAGTGATAGCAATTTTTAATTGCTAGAACCCAAATCCTTTTAACTTTCTGATTACACTCAAACAAACACAATCCTTGAGTAAATCAGTTTAAGCAATTCTGAAGTTTGGTTTACTCTAGTTGGTGAGCAAAGTTAAAAGAGAACAACTTTATTAGAAACAAGAGCCTATTATCTACCAAGTGTAGTTTCCTATATGGCCATCACTAGGCATAATAATTATGGTAACAGCAGGGGAAGGAATGGGTCCTGATTGTCTCCTGCATCGATGCCTCTGAGTTCATAATCATTTGTGTAGAGCTTAACAACACTCTGTCTCAGATTACCAACCCACTCACTCACCCAGCTACATTCCTGCTATTTTCAAGTACTCTGCTTCATTAAACCTTAAAGGGACTCTGATTGCAGGCTACAGTTGGGAAGTGGTTATGTTCTTTTTTTCTTCTCTGTAATTAATACAAGGAAGTCTGTAGAATCTTACTCTCACAATTCCTAAGTAGTTTCATTTCAGTTTACTTTTTTTTAAGAGGAAGGGCAATTCATGTCTTGTCTAACTTGAGTAGAGATTCAGACTGGGTTCATTCTGCCCTTAAATGTGGGAGTGGGGATATTCTTACATTATTTACTATAGCAAAAAATGGCCAATGTGGCTACAGGTGAATTAGCAGATTACATGAGGCAATGAGACACCTCTAAATAAATGTTCTCACTTTGAATAATACTTGCTGAAGTAAAATCCTGTAGGAACAAACAGATTTGACAGATAACAAATATATAATATCCTACTGCACAAACCTATTGTTTACATAAGTAACTTCACATTGGATTCTTTGACAATTTATGTCAAAAATCACATAAAGATATTTACTGTTTTCAAGTTTTTGTAAAATACAGGATATCAAGCTATATCTAAATACTTAAAGAAAGTAATCACATCATTAAAAAATGTACGGGTCACTGAAATGGAAATTTCAGAGATGTCTGCAATTAATCACTGTTTACAGAGAAGCCCACTTGTCAAAGTGACTTGCTAGGTTTTACAGACCAAGTACACTTTTCACAATGTGTTCAACTGTGCAAGTGCTATTAACTCTGTCTCTCTTTCAGCAAAGGTACAATCATATAAATAGGCCCACTGACATCTAGGACTGAGGAATGATCTCCATATTCAAGAACAAATTATCTGCCTAGTCCCATTCCCCTTGAACTCAAGATAGCAGGAACTATCCTGTCCTGCCAATTGTCTTTCTGCGAATTACCCATGTGATCTCCAAAGCAAGCATAAAGCTAGAGTACCAGCACACCAACCCATTCCTATTCTGGAGCAAGGAAAAGATTGAATTCTAATCAAGTAAGTCTTTAAAGTGAAAGGGTGAAATGATATCTCAAGAGAAGTCATATCACCTCTCCTTTCTCAGGCTTATTACAAGGCTTCTGATGATTTTTTTTTCTTTTTCAATGTAATTTTTTGTTTCCTTAGTTTCACTGCAGTAAGTATAGTGCTTTTTTTCCACATGCCAGCATCTGCCTGTATTTTTCCTTTTTGCAAAGATGCTAGTTACTGAGAACATGCATTCAAATTAGCTTTTTTCTAATTTTGAGGTACAGTGAGATTCTGTTAGGTAGAATGGGAAACAAAAGAACATGCTAGAAATCAACAGACATCCAAAAAATGATTTTGTAATACTGAAAATATCTGAAATTGAATTTTCAACTTGAAAAGATTTTCAACAGCGCATAAAATCACCAGAATGCACAGACAAACCTAATTAACAATGATACAAAGAAAAATTAATGTCTTCTGGTTTTTTACTTATAAAGGGATCAAGAAGAATGACAATGAAAATTTTGCCTCTATTCCTGAGAAATTAGCTACTCTTAAAAAAAAAAAGTCAAACAGCATGAAATTACGGAGGCTCCTTACTGCAAAAGTGAACTTTGGCTGCTCAGTTCCAAATAACCAGCTTTTTACTATTAATGCTAAACATCAAGGACAATTTGCTTGCTTCTACCAAAAAAATGAAACCAAGGTGGTACTCATTTTCAGGAAAGAGCAAGCTAATACAAAGTAAGTTACAGCACTTGGTTTAGCTCCCATAGAAATAAATGGTGGAAAAACTTCCACTAATTAAGCTAAGCCAAAACCAAGCCTGTAGTTCCCATTTGAAATCCTAATGACTATAACAAGAAAATCTGTAAATAACTATAACCTATAGTCTTGTCTTCAAATTTGGCTCAAGATTTGAAGTTTAACCCATCAACTCATGAATTTTAAAGATTAGGGTAAAGGGTTTTTTTTTTTCCTAGGATGTTTACCTTTGCATTCAGAAACTGAAAGGTTTCTGACAAAATTTCAGACAAATTTTGACAAAAATAAATCATAATAGTCATGATGCAGATTTCTTTGAAAGGAAATAGAGATACTTTTAAATGCTGCCTTTCCCAAAGAAGAGAGTTTTAGACCTCCTGGAGATCTACCTGAACAATCCACAGACAAGCAAATGACGCTTGATTAATTTTTGCAACATAATTGGAATACAGCAATATGTTACAGCGTCTGAAACCACAGACTTGCAAGTTAGTACTAAGTAGGGGAATTATTCCTTTACTATTACTGTAAGTGTGGTGCAGATGTTTTATTGTCTTCCAACAAGATATCAAGTAAAACATCTCTAAGACAACCTGTTTCAACCAATACCTTTAAGAATAAATTTGAATAAAACAAATATATTCTTTTTCTGCAAAAATAACTTCTGTCATTACACCTTTCTATTAGTTAATTGCATTTCTAAATGTCTTGGCAAGAATTTCACAGTACACAGCAGATTCATTAGGCAACTCTAATAAGATCAGTCATGCATTTGCTCATATGAAAAGTTCATCCAAAAGCATCAAAATTCTAAGACAATATCAAGAGACTTATGATTAAGGCATACATTCAGGCTTACTACTATTTTTTATATTTATTCAGATTACTAATTTCACAGTGAATATATTAGTGTGGTCCTTGTATGTCACTTGCATACAATCCCCAGAGTTAAATTAATTTGGCTAACATGCAGCTATGTATCACTTAGTTAAAATTATCACTCCCTTGGTGAATATTCATTGGATCAGAAAGGAAATAAAAAATGAAAGATAATTATAAGGAACTTGTTGCTACTTGATCTTTAAACTAACCTTGGTGTTATCCACAAATGACTGCTTATTTTCTACTCATAGGCAATAATCTCTGCACTATTAGCAATTAATACATAAATAAATGTTCTATGTAAACCAAACAATTACTGAATGATACTTTGCAGGCCACGCCCACTAAAAGGTGTGAGTGAATTTTCAAAATTAAATCAATGAAAATTCATTGAATTAATTTTAAAAACAATCAAAAAACAAGCTGAAAACACTGTGACTAGCAGCAAGAAAGTGAGGAGAAAGAAAACAGTCTCTCATAAACTCTGAAGAAAACCAAAAAAGTTTTCAGCAAATACTTCGTCAGTTAAATGCATAATATATGTAATAGCAACTCAGGAAAACAACAATAAGCTCTGTTAGCCTATTCTGTACTTAATTCAAATTGTTGACATGTGTTCATGTGTGAATTTACTAAAGAGAACAAATATTAGTGAAATTCAGGCAGGGAAGTAAAGGAAATGTAGCTTCTTATTTGTTCTTTGGATACCCCTGAGACTGGGTACATTGCAGAGGCTAGAATACAAGAATTTGAATACAAGAATGTCAAATATTCTGTCTGCTTCAGATAAAATCACATTAAAGGGTCTGATAGAATACCATCACCACTACTGGTAAGACATTTGATTCCTGCAACATATTAAATGTGAGTTGCTTCAGATTCAGGCCTAAAGCCATCTCCTACAAAATACAACCCAATGAAGCAGAATGCTATAATTTTTTTTATATAACTTTCTCTATATTTAAGCTTCTTAAACAAAGCGTTCAGAAACAGTTTTTATCCTGTACAACCTCTGGTTACTTTTATATGCAGCATTATTCTGGTGAAAGAAATTTAAGGACTGATATAACTAAGAAAAAGCCCTGGTGTTTTCACCATTTCATGAACTTTAAAATATGATCTTTAGCAGACAAAAACTCTACACATATTCCTTTACCATTTATAGCTAGTATTTGTGGGTAACAATCATTGTGTTGGTTTCTTTTACTTTTTATTATTTTAATAACAGTGTATATTTCTGAAGGATTGTGGAAAACATACAGCATCTTCAGTTTACTCATCTAATTTTTGATAATGAATTTAATGAAAGTCTCTACTGATCATACTGGTGATTAGGGAATAAACACTTAAAGGCAACAAATAAAGAAAAAAAATTTCTAAATCTTTTACCACAGAGCGTATAATATTTCTGGATGTTTTCAAAGGCTTATATTTAATATAGTAAAAATAAGTGAAAAAGCCAAAAGTGGTATCTATGCACAGTACCAACTTCTTCATCAAAACAAGACAGTGATGACCCAAGGATTACCTCCCACATCATTTAAATTCATTTTCTTGAGAAATTACATCTAAGTACTATTCTTCTCTTTCTCAGCATCTCCAYCTCTTTGCCTTGTAAAAGAAGAGGAAAGGATTAAGTCCTAAATACCAGCTCTGTAAGTGTTGTGAACTATCTAAAAAGGTTAACAAAACACGGGGAAACAATTAACATGACAATGAATTCAGATCCTTGCAAAAGTAGGTATACAAAGATGATAATAATAAAACAAACCTGTCAAAATTAACAAAGGTAAAATTCTTTGGCTCTTGACAAAAGAATCTGATTAATACATAGATGAAATCTCACATTTCTGAACTTTTCTGCCCTTCTTGCAAGCCATTATTGGAAACAGATATTGTGGATGGGATGTTAAGTGATACATCAGTAAATGCTTGCAAACAGAAACTTGATATATACCGAAAATTTTCTAAAAAGTAGTAGATCCAGCATTTCAAAACACTAACATTTTAATTAGAAAACCCACACTTGTGATACTGTGATGTTCAAGGGAAAAAAACGAGTTGGCCTTTGACGATCCTTGTGGGTCCCTTCTGACTTAGGATACTCTAAGATGTTGTACAAAATTGGTCTGTCATAGGCATTTCTAACAAAAATCTACTTGGCTTGAGACTCAGCATTTTTCATTATTATATGTTTGTAAAGGGAGAATTATTGTCTTTTCATCTAATTTTCCTCATTTATTACTTTTTCTTCCACTTGTGATTCTTTAGGAATTTTCACCATTAATACCATATTAGCTATTACAATATCATTTATTACCTGAAGTGCTCATCACAATTAGTAAGTGCAGCAGTTTACAAGCAGCATTTACCTACTCCAGTTCTGATACATATCATTTAATACCACACATTTCATATGATAGAACTGTCAAATAACTGGGCACTCAGAAGCAGAAATCACATAGTCTACAAAGTGATTCTACTAGAGCTATTTAGGATGCAGCCTTCATAAGAGAAGTCCAAATGTACTAAATATATCTATTTATAACAATTTTCTGGTTTTAACATTTTCTAAGTATAACTCTGACTGTCATTTAGAGATGATTACAGGTTTAAATATATTTTTGTTAAATTCTCTGATGGTTAATTAAGGAAATGAAGTTGGTCACATTTCATTTGGGTTCAATCGCTTTGGCTTCATGTGTTACTGATTCCTCATCTATTTATTTACATAGAAATTACATTTCATTCCATTATCTAAAATCCTTTTGTCTAACTCTTCATTCTAACTTCTTATCTTTTGTGGATACAGATAACCAACTTTTCCATGTCATGTGCCAGGCTAGAAGATAGCCTGGATGCCCCCTGGAATCTCTCCCAGAGGGGGGCCAGAAGTTAGATTACACTAATCTACAACACACAAACCCCCCACATTTGTTTATATAGTTCAATGGAAATCCCACAGTCTAATTAAATGCCTACTTTTCTGTTGATCAGAATTAAAATATTCTGCTTGTGCTACTAACACATGGAAAGAATCTTTCATCTTATTTTCCAAAATACCCTGATTACTACATATCTCTCAGAATATGTATTATTTTAAAGGATGAAAATTGAAAGGTGGTGGCATTCATAAATATTTTGACACACAAACATGTTAAAGGTCTTGTTCTTGCAGGATTTTGCAAAGGTAACATGAAGAATGCAAAAGATGAACACATAATACTGACCAAAGGTAATAAGGTAATAATGTAATTATAATACCAGGAACACGGAATACAAAGATAATAAGGTAATAATGCAATTATAACACCAGGAACACTGTTATTAGGTTGGCTTAAAATAAAGCAAATGTATTTTATTTTCAGTTTTGGAAAACTGAACTGAATTCATAACCAATGTGCCCAAACTAGTTTGAAGTAATGTTTACTATTTTTAGCAAAAAACCTATTCCCAGGGCACAAAATAAACGTAGCATTTACTGAATTTTAAGAGTTTTCATGGGGCAGTAGACAAGGCTGACATAATTAAAATCAATCAATGCATAGCTCTCATCTTACATATTGTTATATACCCTACACTATTATGTTAAATCGTGTACGAAAACGTGATGAAATGTCACTATTTTCTGGAAACTTTAAAGTATCTACAAGTTTATTTCTAGACAGAAAATATAACCACTCAGCAAAAGCACCAATCACACTCCTTCACTGAGATTCACTTTATATTCTCCTTTCTAGTCCTTTGTATTCTCCTTTCTACCCACTGACTCTCTGTCTCCCTAAAATACACTCACATGTCCACGGTTTCCACCATCGCGTTGGGATCCATTCTTTTAATATTCCTTCAGAACACATCTAGATCTCTTATTCTCCTTCAAGATCCAGTAATATCTCCCCTAAACATGCCTTTCTCTACCCATCTTATTCCTGATACCATAATACCTCTTAAAAACACCTCTGCTGCAGTTGTGCCACCTGACAGCTATCCATAACCTTTACATACTTTATTTTTTTCCAAATTCTCATCAGTTGTAAAGACATGGACCTTTCAGTGAGATATAACTACTTTACTTACCTTACCACTGTCAGAACAGACAGTGAAGAAGATATGTTGATCTACTGCTCCTCCAAATCACTTCTTGTGTCCATTATCTCTTCTGGAATGGCACAGCAAACAGTGACTTCCTTTCTTTTCTTCTGTCTCTTCCATGAACTTATGTTCATGTACTTACGTTCAACTGTTCACTATCAGCTCCCTTTTGTTTTCAGTTCTCCTTTCTATATATTCTTCTTCTATTTTCTTACCTTTAATGTCTATGTTAATAGAATCATCTTCTTCCTAACCTCCTCAGGTATTCGTCATTTCCTTGCTGACCCACTTCAGCTCTTCTTCAAATCCACCACTTTCCCAAAACAAGTTCAACAGGTTTGAGCTTCTCAAAACACCACTGCTTCTCCAGTTATGCTCTTGTGCCCTGTTTGCTTGCTTCAACACAAGATCACATAGCCCTTGCATTACTTCCTTCATCCTCAAGTAGGATAAAGTTTGGTTATCTTCTTAAAAAAACTTCTCCTTTCAAGATATTCTGTTCTCTACTTCTGTTATCTCTGGAAATTCACACATTTAAAGCTCCCAACTGCACACTCAGCATCACGTCTCATTTGCTGCAACATCAGTTTCTCTGCCCTTAGCAAATGCAATCTTGTTCCACTCATACCCACTCAGAATGTTGCTACAAAAATGATTGTCCTACTTTGTCACTTAGATCATGTCAATCCTGTCCCTGCTACATTGCAGCAAGCAGACTACTGCTCTACATTTTATAGATCCTCAAAATAGATACAAAAACTATCAGGTTAGCATGTATGTAGTATTAAAGGACTACGGCTAGAAAGCAGGGAAAAACCTTTTGGGTTTTGTGATCCTGGTTGCTGCATGCTGACTCATTTTGAATTCCCTGAAAGGCAAATATCTTCCCTCCCTAAAAACAACTGATATGGCAGGAAGARAACTATCTGGAGTGCTTGGTGGGGTCCTTCCTACAGCCACTATCTCTAACACACAGACCTCAGATACAAACAATAAGGGATGAAATCCTTTAAAGATACAGAGGGAACATGTAAGTCACTTGTGAAATCTTGGGGCTCAACTGGGGCAGCAGTAGGGGTGGGGGAACTGAGAGGGAGCAGGAGAGGAGTTAGTGCTGCAGGTTACTTGGAGGAGCCTGTGCAAGGTGATGGCGAAATGCAGGCCTGTTTTCAATAGACCAAGAGCATCTGCACTTCATCAGAAAATTGTAAAAGCTTTTCACATTTTTAAAAAGCAGAAAATTACAGAGCTAACCAATTGTAAGATGAGTCTTATGGGTTTCAGTACATGTGCAACATCTTAGCATTCTGGTTGCAGTTAAGAGTCTAACAGGGTCCAAGTGAACATTTGAAGGTAAATAGCATTGTTCAGTCAAAGTCAGGCAAACTGCAAAAATAACTTAAGGAAAATCTGTTCTACATACCTATAGGACTCTCTGTGCAAATTGAAAATGATGTTGTTTCTGTGCATTGCTACAGGCACTGAAGAGATATTAAAAATAAGTTCTGGACTACATTTGTGTACTGTGTTACTGCTTTAAGGCAATACTTATTTTTAAAAAAATATTCTTCCACTTCCGTAGAAAATTAAGAAGTGAAATCTCTATATCATCATGCCCTTTATTAAGCCAACCTAGCCATAGGCTGACTGGTAATTTACCTCTAATTGGTCAGTTATAGATTTACCATATTGTCATGGCTCTAGCTTCTGTAGATGAGTATTCAAGACATTTTCCACAGATGTGAGTGGCAAAGAGAAGAACTATATGCATTTTTTGAGGAAGGCTAGATCCAGTACAGCATAAAGTATCTCAATTCATATAAAAGTAAGAGCCTATCACAACAGTTTCTTTCCATAGAGAAAAAAATGTACAAGTGTGCCCCTACGGATTTTTCAATAGAAAAATTACTACTGTTAAAAGTCCACATTGCTAAAAGAGATGTCCTTAAAAATACTATACAAGTTATAAGAATTTTTGGGTTTAAAGCCTCATATTAACCACCAGCTTGTTGGCACTTAAAGATGCACCAGGCTTTTTTATTACAGTTTATAAATTATACATTTTCAGTCTTATCCTAAAAAACACGGTAAAAAAATTAAATTCTTCCTCTCACACCTGTGCAAGATGAACATACATCCCAAAAGAACAAAACAGCAGCAGAATCAAAAGTGGCATTAATTGTCTGTCAAGGTGACTGCAAGTCATCACCATGATGCAGCTGTGAAAGACACCTGTGTAACCCATTTGCAGTAAAGAACAGAACATACCACTTTGATGCCACATGATGCCACACATCCAGCCATCCATTCTGAGGCAACTCAGAACGCTTGACAAGGAAAGGTAATAGTGAGACTGAAAGTCACACTCATTTCACAAAAAACAACTAACAGAATTTGGTTTGTCTGACAAAGTGAAGACAGAGGACTATACAACATTTCTCTCTATACACTAGGGGGCAGAAACCGGAGCAAAAAGTGAAAAGAAGTCTTTATTGTTTTATTTAAATACTGTGAGGACAGAAAACGTTAGAAATTATAGAAAAGATACTTAGCCTGGGATTAGACAAATGCTGTATTCATTTCCAAAGAAGAGCCCACAAATACAAGGCAAAAAAAACCCCAACTAAACTATTACAGGATAAAACTTGAGAATTTTTTGAAGTATAGGATGTGGATCCTGGACATAGCCAGAGACAGATTTTTATTAAGTAAAGGGTGTCTTTTAGCCTCCTTTTCCCACGTATGGGGAGCAAACTTCATACTGTTGCCCTAGAAATGCCAGAATATTACTGATCAACACACTTTGTGACAGTACCAAATTGTATTCATTCTCAGTGCTTCCTTGGAAATGCAGATACTGTTATTTGGTGAGCACAGTTTCAGCTTCCCTAAATGCTCTATTCAGACAGGAACTTAAGGAAGAATATCCAGTTATTTCATCAAATAGTAGTTCATCTGCTGGATTCTCAGATAAGAGAAAATCAGCTGAAATATTCTCCATTTTACGAAGTGGAAGCAAGTTTTATACAGCTGGCATCTCATGTAGCAAACACACAAATAATGAACTAGATACAACTGTCACTCCTGAGTCACCACTGAACACTTCCCATGTATTTTTAGACACTGCTGATTTGTGATACAGTAACTTACATACTGCAAGTCACAGAGGTAGCTGTAGTATCTATCTGTAATCTAATCACATTGGCAAACTGCAAAACCTTTATCAACATTGATGAGCAGTTATACTTGTCTGCCCGGAGAAATCAATCTGTGCTGAGAATGAGCACTCACCAGTAGCATAAACACTGTAAAGCTAAACACAGTCCTGCAACTGCAGTACTATTCTGTCCTGTGCTTTCGAGCAAACAGGCAAACAGCAATATAATAACAATTTTCAACAAAATTCTCATGTTTCTCCTGCCTGTTTTTTTTTCTTAATTTTACTTTTAATTAGCATCAACTGAAATAAAACTAATATGGTGTGTGACAACAGAGGTGCTTTTCTGGTCCTCACTTTGAACTTAGACTTTTAGGAAAAAAAATAATATATAGTCATATATATTGTGAAAACACATTGTTAATCCACTACTTTCATTAGTAAACACTTCCTCTCCCAATCAGTAATTTTTAAATCAGTGAGAGCATCCCTTGGACTTTATCAAGGGAAGTCATGATTCCTGCTTGTTTCTTGACAAGTAAGCATTTATGAGTAATATAAACCTTATAAAGGAAACCAGTAACATTGTTTAAAATAATGTTTTTTAGGGGCCTAACTGAGGTAATTTCTAAAATGACGTTGATGTAAACAGTTTTTTTTTACTGATACTATCTTCAGTGTGATTTCACTGGATATTGTAGATGCTACTGTTCAATATTAATGTTGAAATGTCCATATTTCATCATCTGCCATTTCAGTTTTCAGTCTGAAGGAAATGGACACGAATGATACAAATGTAATTTATGCAGACATCAATCTCACAGTGCAGATTGTTTATTTTAATCAACATCACCTATTGATATGCCCACACTTGTCAGCGTGGATATTTTTTACCAGCTCAGCCCTACTCCAGCTACCTCTTGATTACATCCCTGTTCTTCTTCTACAGCGTATATCCTGATTAACATAATTTTATTTCCAGGATTAGGAAAATGTAGCATATGTTACATGGAGACATACATATGCTACCATGGGTCAGCTATTGTAATTCAGTCCATCACAAATTAATGTGACATGCAAGACTGACAATAATTTTATTCCTTGGCCAGCACCACACAAGGGTTACAAAGGCTTAAATCCTACAATGACAGTGGGAGGACACATGAACACATGAATGCAATCTCTGCTATTATGTTCACTTTGGCAAGTTGTTACTAACTGAAAGATGCCCACTGATAGCATAAGGGAATAAAGTTGGCATTAATATCTATGGTTCCTCTACAAGATAATGTAACAGAGCAGTATTTGGGCTCTTTGCTCTATCAGAGAGGCTATTAGTAAAGCACTTGCAAAAATTAAACCTCCCTCAAGGATGCACCCAGCTGATCAAGGCAAACATACACACAATCTAGCATTGTTGATGCTGCAAATAAATAAATACAGTCTCCAGTGACGTCAGTATTCCTTTACAAATATTACATTTACATACACACAGAAATGATTAAAAAAATGCATGTACAGATAGTTAAAGGGCAAAATGTGAGTTGCACCTTTCAATTAGATTAATACAAGAAATTTAAAGCATAGCCAACCTCAACAGGTAAAAGTGTTGTTGACTGTCTCACTGTACTCTGCTGTGATGTGACACCCCCTTGAAGACTGTGTGAAGTTTTGGGAACCACAATATAACACATTAAGCTATTAGAGAGTGTCCAAAAGAGGGCTACAAAGACGGTGAAGAGCTTTGAGGGGAAGCCGTATGAGGAGTAGCTGAAGTCCCTTGGTCTGCTTAGACTGGAGGAGACTGAGGGGAGACCTCATTGCAGTCTGCAACTTCCTTGTGAGGGGAAGAGGAGCGGTAGATACCAATCTCTGTTCTCTGGTGACCAGTGACAGGACCTGACGGCATGGCCTGAAGTTGTGTCAGGGAAGGCTTAAGCTGGATATTAGGAAAATGATTTTCACCCAGAGAGTGGTTGGGCACTGGAACAGGCTCCCCAAGGAAGTGGTCACAGCACCAAGCCTGACAGAGGTTCAAGTGTTTGGGCAATGCCCTCAGGCACATGGTGTGATTCTTGAGGTGTCCTGTGCAGGGGCAGGAGTTGGATTTGGTGACATCCAACTCAGGATATTCTATGCTTCTGCAATTCTAAGTGACTGCAATTATTACAAGACTATTTCGCATCCAAATATAAAATAATAACCTTTCCCACTTATAGACTTAATTTATTTTTACGCTTGTCAGATCCAAGTTTGATCAAAATTGCTGCAAACAAAAGACTAGTAAATCCACGGTCCATTGGATAGTTATTGAAATGTCAATTTTTTTCACTTGCTTAGTTCTATTAGTTATATTCACGATATTAATGAGGAATACTAAGTGCTTTTCTTGGGATAACTCTTTATGTATTTCTAAGTGACTGTCTATGTAAGATAAAAATACTATAACCTCATTTAAATTTATTTAATTTTTACTACATTTTAAAGAATGGCCAGTAAAAAACTTGACACATCCGCATGTCAACTACTCTTCCCAAAGCTTTGGGAAATAAGGATAAAGCATGATATTACTCCTTTGCATCATTATAGCACTACAATAGTTGTAGTAGCTTGAAGTATTATGGTAAATATAACATATTCCAGTGGTGACAGCATTAGAGTTGTTTCCAGAATGATTCCTCTATTTATAAACCGATCTTGTAGATGACTTGCAGGAAATTCTATTTGACATGATAGACTCAATACCTAACTATACCTAAATCAATGGTTCTCTGTCACATTCTCCTTTTCTCTAAACGTTCAGGAAGTCATGGATTCAACTAACACTCCAAGAGGTCAATCCATCAGCTTTTATAACCTATAGAGATTTTTAAGGGGGTCTTTAGATTAGCAAAAAAAGCAGCATGTCGGTACTCTCTAGCCAGCTCTTTGCTAAAAGAAAGGGAGTATTGATACTGGTCTCATCTCTCTGGAAAAGATTCCTGACCTAGGTGAGTTCTGAGCTGTCCTGTTTGGGCAACTTTAAGCTGCATTGTGCAATACCACAGAGTGACCTGAGAGATATACCCCCCTATTCCTAAAAATGTTCAGCAAATGTGTGCATGCCATATTATATTACATATATACATAAATACAAATACTATTGCATTTCAGTTTCTGTGTGAATTCCTTCTGAGATTGCAAACTTGTATATGAAAGCAGAAGCTTCTCCGGCTCACGAAAAGCTCCTATTAAATTTAAGGCTAAACTGAATAGTTTGCATGTAAAAGAAAATAAAAGAAAAAAAAAGAAAAAAGAAAAGAAAAGAAAAGAAAAGA